>CM059838.1:21723121-22181523 GCA_030444775.1 Atalantia buxifolia
GGACTTTTCAGTGAGGGTATCACTTCCATATGTATTGGTGTCAAATTATGCCAGATACGACATTTTCTTGTTTGTTTATAGCAAATATTATTGTTATAAGTTATAAATTACATTTAGAAGAGTTATATATGGTGAAATCAAGCTAAACTGTTCAGCAAGCCTTCGTTTCAGAGTGAATACTTTTAATTGAATCACATTGAAGCTCATTCCTTATTGAAGAGCATTGTTCCATTCTAATAGCATAAATTACCAACTTTTAGTCAGCTTCCAAACTGAATGATATTTTTGTCATGGTCTCGTGCCTCAGAAGATTACTTCAAACCCTTCCTTTCTCTTGGACTGACAATGGGACATATCCTTTTTCTGTAGTCCTTGTCTACAGTGACAGTAACCTTGTAACTGCTGTGCTATGGAAGCACATTTTCTTGTTTACAGATACACAGTCATCTAACTTTGTTTGCTAAAATGCAGAAGATTCCGCAAAATTTTGTGGGAAGATTTGGGGATGAACTCTCAAATGTCGCTACACTCACAAATCGTAAGGGCTATGTTATGCGAGTAGGTATTACAAGAAAGGATGGAAAGATTTGGTTTGATGATGGTTGGAATGAATTTGTGGAATATCATTCAATAGGTGTTGGGTACTTTGTGCTTTTTCAGTACAGAAAGAACTCAAAGTTTCGAGTTTTCATTTATAATACAACTACTTGTGAGATTCAGTGTCCATCCAGAAACATGTTCCCCCCTTCAAGGCAGAACCAAGCTACTTGTGACAGTTCAAAATCTAAGAATGGTTGCGAGATGCAAGGCAAGACTTACAGAATGGAAGAAGTGAAGGTGAAAGAAGAATCGGATAATGTGAATGATTCGATGCAAGACGTAATTGGAACTTGCAATTCAGAAGGATCTGTTCAGGCCAAAATACACCTCAGTGAAACACAATGTTCATCGGTTCAAGAGACCGACCATAAGATTGACAATACCGAAGTCAAGAAAGGCAAACGTAATTTGAAGGATGAGCACCGAGCAGACAGTGTTGGTAAGGGAAAACTAATCTTTTGATAACTGAATGTTGTTTTATTCAGCTCGGTGTTTACACAATTTCTATCTTTCATTACTAACTCTGATAAATTGCAGACCAAGTTAAGTTGTTTGCTTTGCTTGAGGACATGGATATCCATATTTGTGAATCAAGGATGACATTGGAAGAGAGACAGGAAGCAATTAAAGTTGCTAGACTCCTCAAGCCTGAAAAACCTTCATTCCTTGTTTTCTGGCGGGCAAGTAACATGCAGTTAAATTACGTGGTGAGCTTTAAATTATATATGCATATTTTTTGTTATAACCTGTTTCAGATTTTCCTTCTTATTTATACTTATATTGCTGCTTTTGCTTGTGTAGTATGTGCCAACTTCATTTGCTCGGAAGTACTTGAATGGAGAAGAATGTGTCACCGTACAGGATTCTGATGGAAGGAAGTTGGCTGTGAAAGTAAAACAGAGTCGCCGCAAGTACTTATTAACCAGATGGGGTAAATTTTTCAAGAAGACTAATGTGAAGGAAGGAGATATTCTTTTCTTTGAGATGATCCAGATGAAGAACATTCTTCTGAAAGTTTCAGTATTTAATGCATAAAGAGTTATCTAAGTTTGTAAGGCATTATGCAGTTACTGTTGCCTGTAAGAAGCAGATCTATATATACTAGGATGGGAATGGCTTGTTGGACATATATGCTATATGTCACAGGCTTCTTACAATTTGACATTTATGTTAGAGGTGTAATACATTAGCTTTTGTGCTTTGTTGGAGGTTTTAAAATTTAATGGTTATGTTTACACTGCTATATTTTTCGGAGCTACTTCATCATAGGTCATATTTACATCATAATATCATGGAGAGGAACCAACATGATCTGTTACTGATATCCGATGCAGACTGGTTCCGAGATTCATTTTGTGCTCATTTACTGCTTCATGCCTTAAAATTGAAGTATCTTTGCCTTTTTCTAGTGAATGGATGGTTTTTCATAGTCTCAGTATAGTTAAGTGATTCCAAAGAATTAGACATTCATTTTTAAAGCTTCTGCTGAACAGTTACTACAAGGGCAAGAACACTAGTTGCAGAGGCATAAACGAGCTGCTGTCATAATGTTTTCTTTTGGTATTTTTTCTCATCACTTGCGAATGATCTGCCTCTGCTCACAAAAAATTATCAAACGTGCATGACAGAGGTGGCTCATAAGATTAGATGGGCTTTGTCTAGGCATGCAGTTCAATATAACCCAAGATGCAGAGGTTCGCCAAAATAAAACGCGAAAGCTATGAACCTACGTGAAATGCTAGCTAGCAGAAAATTGTTTCTTTCAATTCAAAAGCCATGCCAAGTATCCTTAAATTTTTTTTTTTAAAAAAAATGTATACAGGCAAACAATGATTTAAAAAAAAAAAGAAATTCTTTTCGAGAAATCAGATTTTTATTTTGTCTATTATAGTAATTTTTGCTAACGAGAAAATTGCAATTTCGGGATGGGGTTTGTAGAGTCCATAATTCTACTACATGAGTAAGGGAGGCCCAGTCCAGTCCATTTACCCACTAAGTCAGAGCAAGGGTGGCCCAATTAGACGTATTTAATTATTTTAAGTGCTTTCCAAAAAGCACTCGACATTATCTTCCATTAATAAGCCAGACCATTCTAAAAATCATCATATAATTTTACAATTTTAGATTGATAAAAAGTATTAACTAATGAGTGCTGCTAGGCATGTAGAAAGGCGAACGAAGCGCGAGCGCTCCCACAATCTCTCGCCTTTTTTTAATTTTAAAGATTAAGATATTAATAAAAAACAATAAAGAAAATAAAATCCTTTATCTTCATTCCATCTTTACAACTCTCTCTCGCTAACACCATCTGAATACTTGTGCAAGAACGTGCTTTTAGAAAAGCATTTAATAAGCGCTTTTAATAAAGCACTGGAACAGGCTTTGCCTTTGCTGCTCTCCTACTGCTTAGTTTCAGCTGCCCTCAGCAACCCCATATGCCCAAAATGGCAAGGCCTGTTTAACAGTTCATACGTAAAGCTACATTTTCAAAGTCAGCAAGACAAAAGAGTTCTTGGAGGGTAATTTGCAAAATTCATAACTTTTAGCTTAAATTTTATGTCTAATATCTGAATTAATGTAATGGGTCTGCTTTCTTTATTAAAAAGAAACAAAAATAAATTAAAAATCTAGAAGTTGAGCAGAAACTCATGATGTCCAGTTTCATGGAGAAGGAACCTTTTCATTTTCTCAGGGAGATCCTTGCCTTCACCATTGATGATAAAGAACTGGTAAATTTTGACAACTTTAATATGTTAACTCTTGCTTTCCAAATTATAAGTTGTTTTTGACAGCCTTTTTCTTTTAAAACAAAAAATATAAAGAATAAAAATTATGGGTCTTATGTTTTATTTTTGGTTGTTAACTCTATTTTAGCAAGCAAACCTGTCATATCGAAATATTCTTTGAAAGACGTCGAAATATTATGTCCTATACGTTAATGTTACATTTTTTTTTCAATTGCGTGCTTAATTAATTTTGAATTTTAAGTTGCTAGACGTTTCATGTATTACCAACTTCATCTCAGCTTTCACTCTGAATGATAAGTTCGTGATGGTCTTGCGCATGAGAAGCTTAATTCAAATTCTTCTTCTTTGTTGTGTTTACAATGGGATAAATCTTCTTGTTTTTGTAACCTTTATCTAGTGATTGTAACCTTACGATAGCTAGCTATGGAAGCACTTTTTCTTGTTTCCTAATACATAGATAATCTAACTTTGTTTACCTAAATGCAGATGCTTCCACCAAGGTTTGTGAAAATACTTGGGAATGAACTCTCGTTTGTTGGTACAGTCACAAAATCCCAATGGTTATGTTTCACGAGTAGGTGTTATAACAGATGAAGGAAATTTGGAGACGGTTGGAATGAATTTTTGGAATTTCATTCAATCTGCTTTGGATACAAAATACTGTCCTAACACAGAAAGAATTCACATTTCCAAGTTGTTATATTTGGTATAGATAACTGTGAGATTTAGCATCTGGACCTTAAGATTGATACCACCAAATTCTATAAACCAGAACATTGTGTGAAGGATGAGAGCCAAACAGGCATTGTAGGTAAGAGGAAGTTCATATGTTGATACCAGTACCATGTTTTGTGCAGCTGTGTGTTTACAAATTAATCTCATTCATCACTAGCTTTCAAAGTTGACATAGAAATGAGTTGATTGGTTTGCTTGAAGACATGGGAATCAAAGTTGACATAGAAATTAGTTGATTGGTTTGCTTGAAGACATGGGAATTGATACTTTTAAGTCATGGAAATCACTTGTGGAAGAAAGACAGAGAGCAATTAATGCTGCCAGACTCTTCAATCCTAAAAACCCTTCATTCCTTGTTATCTTGTGGGCGAGAAACTTGCAGATGCATCATGTGGTGAGCTTTAAACTACTTGTCTGCTAATGTTTTTTTTCCCCCCTCTGCTATAGACTGTTAATGTAATTTGTTTTAGATTTTCCTTCTGATTTATTCTTAAGTTGCTTCTTTTGCTTGTGCAGTATGTGCCGCTCACATTTGCTCAAAAGTATTTGAGTGGGGATGAATGCATCATGGAACAGGATTCGGACGAAAGCAAGTTGGCTGTTGCATTTAAACTGAACTGTAGCAAGTATTTTTTGACAGGATTGGCTGAATTTTTCAAGGCGACTAATATGAAGGAGATACTATTTTCTTTGAGATGATCAAGACAAAAAAAAAATTCTTCTGGAAGTTTCAGTATTTTATGCATAAATATAGAGTAATCTAAGATTTTAAGATGCTATGCAGTTAATGATGCCTGTAACTGTAAGGCATGGATGTTAAAAACTGAATGGCACATTATACATATATTCCATTGTGTTAGAGGTGTAATACGTTAGCTTATGTGCTTTTTCAGAAGCCTCGAATGGATAGGCTTATATTACTATTTTTGGAGCTATTTTACCATTGATTATATTTGCATCATACTATCATGGAGCGGAACCAAGGTGTTCTACAGCAGCAGGAGCATGTCTTGCATTTTTTGTAGTCGTTTTCTCTTCAGAATGAGCTGCTGTCAATGTTGTAATCTTTTGATAGTGATTGCAATTCTTTTGTCAATGTCATAATCTTTTGACAGTGATTACAATTCTTCACAATGTAATGTAAGATTCTGAATTGAAAACCAATTAGGCGAGGTTCAATGTGAGCTGATTTTATCTATGTGGGCAATTCAATATGCCCCAAGTTGTAATGTTCTTCAAAATCAAACGACGACTTCAAAAGGATTTCCTTTTATTTGCTCATTTCCAAAAACTGATCATATCTTTTGAATTGTTGAATTATTTAGAAAACAAAAGATATGATGTGAAAAATAAAACTTACTTTTTTAGCTCAGGATCAAATTTTGAGGCCCCCGAAAACTGATGATACGTTTGGTTTTGTGTTTTTATTTTTTAGGCAGTTTCTTCAATCTCTTTCTCACTTTTGTGAGTTTGAACGCTAAATTTCTTATTTTGAGGCAAGAGATTTTATATTTTCTTAACTAAATGACACCCCTTATAAAAAAAAAAAAAAAAAAAACTAAATGACGCCCACGTATTTGATACTGTATTAGTGTTGTGTAGCAGTTAAAGCTCTGATGAGTCAACAAAACTTTACATGTATAGAATATTATATTCGAATAAATAAAAAATAAAAAACTAAAAAGGTATCTTGGAGACATATGTTGTAATTTTCGAAAGTGCTTTTCGAAACCAAACAGACCCTTAAGCCATGGAAAATTAAAATATCCTCAACTACCCTTCCTTCCATGCAACAAAACCAACCTGCTAGAACTTCTAAAAATACAGAGATCTTCTCTTTCATCTTCAGCACCAACTGATCATAAAAATGGCAACAAGAAAACAACACTTGCCACTAACAGTAAGCTTATTTCAATTTTTCTTCGAGATCCAGAGTCCCGTTGGAAACCCCATATACGAACCACAAAGAACAAAAGAAAAGAGTTTTCGGAGAAAAGAATTAATACAATCAATTCCAATTAAAAAAGATTGGCTAACTCCAATTGTAATCACAGGTGAACTTACCCAAAAGTCACAAACGATCACAAACCCTTGAAACAAAGAGAGAAGGACCTACGCCTAGTCCGCCGCATGCAGCCCAGAACCCCGCACACATCCTCGGCGCCGCTGCAAAAGTGAAACCGAAGAGACAAACCCAAATCGAACCGTTCGAGACATTTCGCCACTGAAATCGCTGGAATCTTCTTCTATAACTACACAGAGGAATGGCTAAGTGGATTCCCGGCTTCTTCAAAGTGTACATAGCGGAGAAAAGCTCTAATAGATTGGTAAGTGACTTGACTATCTTCAGCTTTTTATTCTTTGGTGTTTCTTGAATTTTATGGAAATGGAAAATGGATTTTCTTTGGCCGTTTCATGATATTAGATGATGTAAAGTTAGCAGCTTTATTCTTTTACAGGTGATGGGTTGAAGAAAAAAAAAGTAGTAAGTGTGAATAAATTTGTTAGGCTTGAAAAGAGCATAGCTAATTGCTGTATATGATGCTTTTGTTAAGTTTGAATTGTATGAAATGTCGTGATCTAATGTGATGTGAAGTATTATTAATCAATTTTAAGATAATAATTCTTAATTTATGTTCATTTCTAAACTGATCTTTGTATATTCTGTCCATAAGGAGATGATTAGTGCCTAGATCATTTGGTTTAGCACACATTGTAAGTGGCTTTTAATGGGTAAATATAGGAGTCAGACTGGATTTAATGAATTGATGTCTAGTGAAATCAAAGGAGCTAGAGAGCTTATGTTGTTTTCATGGACATGTAAGATTTATATGGATGTGGAATTACCAAATTGATTAGATTTGAGTGGTTGATATTGACGATCTGAGATTTTGAGTTGGTTTGCAGAACACCGGATCAATTTTTTGTTAATTTTTTTTCAATGGTCCTTATTGATGATTCATGTGCTGTACATGCTTTGTTGATTATTTATAAATAGTGGTTAGTGGAAGTGTGAAGTGCGAACATATATAGTGTAGTTGGGCTTACAAAATTACGGTTTTGATCAGGACAAAGCGCATGAACAATTAGCAGATATCTAGATGGATCTTTAGGTAAATTATGTTTAAGGAGATGGATACTTTTGTCCAGCATTTCTTGCTTTTTGTGCATGTTGATATTTTACATTTGGCAACTGCTCAACTTATTATTCAGGGAACCCTAGGAAAATTGGGCACTTTCTGTATTCAAGGTGGCTACTCACATGTAATTGTAGTAAAATAGTATATAAATGTAAACTAAAGCCCTTTTTCAATTCTGGCATGAGCAAGATTCAAATCTCAAACTCTTGTAGCACCTCAAGATATCTTAGAAAATTTAGATGCGCCCTGATAGTGTTTTTGATAATTTGTTCAATTCTTATATTTTTGGCTATTTACTAAGCTACACCACTACATATACACTTTCATCTGGATGAATTCTTGGTGATCCTGTGAATCGATATTATTTTATTCATATGGAACTGTGGGTGTACATCTTGATGAGTGCTTAGGTAAATTGTGTTTATGTGGAGGATCAGTTTTCTCCCGCCTTTATTTCTGTTGCTTCTTGTTATTTTTTATGCAGCAGCTCCATAACCGATTGTTCATTGAACTTGAGAATGGTGAAGGCATATTTGATGCAAAAAATATTTGGCTGCATGTTCAATAATAAATGGTATAAGCAGAACCATGAACAAGTGAACTTTGTTTTGCGGCTCTACACAGAAATTTGGGGTCATGCAGTCAGCCGTGGCTGCTGAAAGATATGGGTTAAATAGCATGACCTTATTGTTGTCCAACAAATCTCAAAGATTAATTTCCTGTGAGGCCAGCTATTTGGGATTACAATGCTAATTTTCTGACTACTGGGTGTCTCATAGTCCAAAATTATTCCTAAGTTTGACTTTTGGGCACAGTGAAAGAAATCAAAGGATGTGTGTCTGTTACTTAAAAAAAAAAAAAAAAAACCAGCCATGGAAAGTTATTATGGCTGAAGGAAGCATACGATACATTTCTTATTTGCTTTTGATAATTTTCTGGATGCATCTTAGTAGATAATGGGGATCCAATAGTAAAGAATGCTTTTTGTATTCTCACTTGAGCATTGTGTGCTTCCAACTTCCTATGTTATATGATCTCTTTTAAATTCAGTATTTACTGTATAATAGAACCTGAAATTTGCATTTTGGTAAATTTGATTAGAGAAAATTGCTTAATGTCGCGCGTGTATTCATTTCATTCTTTTATATACTTATTTAGACAATTCCATGTATTTTAGAACTCAGAGCAGATGATGTTGAAGAGAAAAATCACATAATGAGATACAGAAAAATTACAGAATGAGATGCATTTCCTTTGAGATTAATGTGAAGTTTTGTTTTGTAGCACATTCCGGATGCTTTTATTGCACACTTGAGCCCATCGAAACCTGAGAAGCTCATGCTCATTAATCACATTGGAGAATATTGGCATGTGAATGTGGCTTACTGTGGCAAGGGGGTGTTTTTTCTAGATGGTTGGCAGAAGTTTGTCAAAGATAATTCTTTAGAAACTGCCGATATTTTGGTGTTCAAATATGATGGTGACTGTTGTATCAATGTAAAAATTATGGGGAAATCGGGAATTGAGAAGACAGTATCATACAAAGAGGACCTGCGGGTTGAGGATGAGGAGGAAGAAACAGAGGAAGAAGAGAAAGGAGGAGAGGAGGCAGAAGAAGACTGCAAAGATGATAGTGTTTTTGAGGTTGGTGATAACGACAGTGCTGCTGGCAAAGATTATATTGAAGAAGAAGATGATGATGATGAAATGACAGCAATCACAAGCTGCAGAGGCAGGATAAATATCGGTATTAACAATGGTAAATATTATATAATTCTTTATTTTTCCTAATTTAACAATTGGTGTATTCTATATGCATGTGTGAATATCACAGAGTGCTTGCATCGATTTGTGTGAGATAATTATAATTTAGTTGTTAATTTGATGCAGGAAAATCTAAGAAAAGAGCTGTGGCTAAGGCTGAAGGATCTAAAGCAGTTTATGACATCAACCTGCTAGAAGTTGATGTGGGAGGTTATGGCCTGTATCCAAATCCTTATTTTGTGTCAAAGGCATGGGCAGGGACGAGGAAGAATTATTTGGTAATAATTATGGCTCGTGTCTTGAAAGATTCTGGACTAGTGTTTTAGCTTTTACTGCATAGTTTCTGAAAACTTTCTGTTCATATTGCAGCATGTTCCATCACATTTCCTGAAGGATCTTGGACTTAAATTAGCTAAAAAGATTACCATACTGGACGAGCATGGGTACTCATTTCATGGACAGCTTGATATCTGGAAGGACGGTCGACAAGGAATTAAAGGATGGAGTGCTTTCTGCCGTGCTAAAAAATTGAAAAGAGATGACCTTTGCATATTTGAATTCATGCATTCGAGAAAAATGCTAAATACTATAAAGGTGCACATTGTCCGGGGAGTTGGTTCTCAGAATAAAGCCAAACGAATTAGGAGTAAAAATTGAATATATTTCCATGCCGAACTTCATTTTATGTTTATGTGAATGTTATGTTTGGGATCTAGTTGCATTACTTTTCTTTTAAACAGTTAGGTATTTCAAGTTTCCAACTTCAGGATATGAGCCCCTTGCAATTCATCATTTATCTCAGTGTAATTCTGTTACAAGTATGCAACTCATACTCTTCCCCTTGGGGTTGTGGCTTGCATGGTTTAGTTTCTGCTTTTGAATTGGCGCTATTGATTGGAATCCTGCGGCTTGCTTCTGGGTCTTTTTTATTTTTTTTTAATTTTTGGTTTTGTTGAATATCTTCAATTTTTATTCACCATTTCAAAAGAAGGCAAGGGAACATGTGACGCGTATCATATTATGTCTCATCTAAAAATGGTTGGTGCTGCTGATTTGAGAGAAATAACCAGTTTGAACAATGATGTAACCTAAGCTGGCACTGCTTCTTTAAGAGAAAATAATCACTATGGTCTTTGAACAATGATAACCCAACGGTCCTGATTTGTTCACCACAAAATGGAACCTCAAGATGATAAAATAATATAGCTCAAACTAGCGGTCAGTCTCTATCGGCAACTTCAGTGTCTCATTTTCCTTGGCCAATATTTAAAGCTCCACATTCATCTAATCTTCTTGTCAACCAACCATCCTCTCCCCACCTGGCACCTTATCCTCTCTCTCGCATACAAATTTTTCATTTCCATTGCCTTTGCCTCCCATTATCTCTGTAATTACCCGAATAGAAAGAAACACAAAAATATCAAACACAAACAGGTGAATTAATTGAACTTCTCAAGTTCTCTAGTACATGTAAATAAAATTCAACTTACATATCTAATATTACTTACAATCTTTTCGGCTTTGTTTTCTTTTTTTACTATTATAGGTTGTGGGTGAAGGTCAATAATGGCAACAGCCTCAGCTACACTTTCTCCGGCAACATTCATTTCTGCCACTGCTGCTGCAGGCTCATGCAGGAGGAGAAGAAGCATGAAAGTGAATTACATTACAGGACTCAACTCTTTTGGTGGGCTGAAAGCACAAAACAGTCTCACCTCATTGGGCATGCCAGTATCAACTGAGCAGGCTTTTGCAAAGATTGTAAGCTCAATGAGAGCTCCAGGGAAAGGCAAAGGCCAAAGTGGCGGCGTGCTTACTTCGACATGCAATGCAGCAAGTGAAATTTTCAGGATTGCAGCAATCATGAATGGCCTCGTTCTTATTGGAGTGGCTGTAGGATTTGTTCTTCTCCGAATTGAAGCTTCTCTTGAGGAGTCTGAGTGAGAAATGCAGAAACTTTAGCTGCTGCTGCTTTATTGTGTATTCTTTTATATCAAGTTTGTATGTTTTACAATTTTCTTCAATTGATGTAGAACTTGATTGTTTTGGATTTCTACACCAGACTGGCAAATAGCAAAACTAAGGTTGGTTCAAGAATTTGTTTTTTGACATAGTAAACTTAATAAAAATGGCAATTGTTGATTGCTTGATAGACATTTTTTAGATAATTAAATTGGATCAAATGATCCATAAGATTGGTTAATAAAGTCAATTTATAACTACTTTTCTAATTTGAATTATTCATTTTCAGAGACTTAGATAGCAAAGCAACTTCATCTTGAATTCTTGGTGGTTCTTATTTTCTTTTATATTTTAGATAAAATTGTGGAAATAGACGTGGCAACTCAAGGTGGTTGGTGTATGAGATGAAAGAATTATATGCTGTAGGAAGAATTATAGACATGACACCATATCTGCAGGATTTTAATTAGTTCTCAAATTATATCACAGACTAGGTGGTTTAACCGATAAAATGTTTCAAGGAAGACTAAAAGTTTGAGTTTCGAACTTTGCTCACATCAAATCCAAGAAGGCATTTGATTTTCACTCGTGAAATATTTTTCTTCAATTTGATAGATAGTGATCCTTGTATTTCTCTAATTTCCTTGTAACCTAGACCATCTTTGTGATTTAAAAATATTAGACCAAACCCATTTCAACTTGAATGGGCAAAGTTATAGCACACTGAGTCTTAGGGGAACAATGGATTTTTGTATCATCCACTTATGCTTGATGTCTCAATAACCATTTTGCAAGATCATCTTCATCCTGCAATTGGAGAGAATGCAGGTACAATAAATGGAGTGGCTTTTATTCTTTATTAATTTATTTTCTTTGATTAAAGAGCATGCTAACTGTAAGACTTCATGGGATAACCCACAGACTTTGCTTCGCTGTAGCAACCAAAGATTTTATTGAATAATTTAAAGACCAAAAAGGTCAAAAGTTCTTGAAAGGAATACAATCTGCTGATGCCAGAAACAACGATTATCAAAGAGCTGTATTCTTTTTGCTTTCTTTTTGTGTTGACAGAGTGTTACCAGAAGCTCAATTGTAGTTGCCTTCTTGATAGTTATCACTTATCAGATGTTCCGTGCAGTAATTGTTGTTATTACATGCTCCATACTCTTTCCACGTAATCTTTCTTGGGCAGCATTTGTGGAATATCTGAGCTGCATTTGTGGACTCTACAATGTTTTATATTTCTAGTCCGACACAACAGATTGGGACATAAGCATATATGAATGTACAAAGTCTCTTCAATACGGAATTACAGATTAGTTTCTGTATTACTGAAAAACAATGGGATTCTCCCTCCACCCGCAAGAAATCGTAGCCTTTTGTGCTCTTATTTTTTCAATTATATGCGTCTATGCGGCTGCAACCAATGCCAAAAGGAACAAGAAAGGAGGCAGGAAGCCACCAGAAGCGGCAGGGGCATGGCCTTGTGTCGGTCACCTTCATCTCCTGTCAGGGTCAAACCAGCTAATACATCAAACCCTTGGGAAAATGGCTGATAAGTACGGAAGAGCCTTCTTGATCCACCTTGGAATTCATCGAGCACTTGTGATTAGCAGCTGGGAAGTGGCAAAAGAATGTTTCACCACCAATGACAAGCTCTTCTCTACACGTCCAAAATCCTTAGCTGTGAAGCTCATGGGTTACGACCATGCCATGATTGGCTTTGCTCCTTACGGATCGTATTGGCGAGAAGTTAGAAAACTTTCCACAGTCCAACTTCTCTCAAATCATCGACTTGAGTTGCTCAAGCATGTTCGTGACACTGAAGTCCAAGTCTTTATCAAAGAGTTGCACGAACAATGTGCCAAAAATGGAGGCCATGTTGCTGTTGAGATGAGGGAAAGGTTTAAGGACTTGGCAATGAATATGGTAGTCAGAATGATTGCGGGTAAAAGATATTATGGTAGTGACACCAACGCGGATGATCAAGAATCAAAACGATTTCAGAAGGCCTTGGGTGATTTCTTATATCTACTGGGGCTATTCTTGGTCTCAGATAACATTCCATTTCTTGGTTGGTTAGATATTGTAAAAGGATACACAGGTCAAATGAAGAGAACAGCTAAGGAGTTGGATGATGTGTTTGGTAGGCTGGTGCACGAGCATCGTCATAAGAGGCTCGACGGGAGCATCAACAAGGATGAGGAAGACTTCATTGATGTCATGCTGTCTGTCATGGATGATGGCAAGACTTCTGCTGAGGATGCCGATACTGTCATTAAGGCCACTTGTTTGGTAAGTCCCTAGGAATTCTGCAACATAAATTTATACAACCAGAGAGAAATTAATTACGCGTCTAAGATGAAGATGCAAAAACATTAGTAAAGTAAAACTTAATTTGACTAGGGTCTGATCTCTCCTGAAAACAGTTGAGGATATGAGGATTGATTTTTTGTTTCTTTTGGCAAAAGCTAAATTAAAACAAGCGGTGATATAGGGAAGCCAATGAAATCCATCTGCTCATCTTCTATCAGTAACTACAGATTATTGGAATGATAGCTATTTAAGTGACCATCTTTCTTTGTACTCTTGTTCATTTTACAGAGCCTCGTAGCAGGTGGCAATGATACCACAGTGACCACAATTACATGGGCACTATCTCTTCTATTGAACAATCAGCATGTGCTAAAAAAGGCACAAGATGAGCTCCATATCCATGTTGGAAAGAATCGGCAAGTTGAGGAATCTGATGTTAAGAACCTGATATACTTACAAGCAATTGTCAAGGAAACACTGAGATTATACCCTCCGCTGCCACTTTCAGTTCCACGAGAGGCCATGGAGGATTGCGTCATTGATGGCTTCCGCATCCCAGCAGGCACACGGCTTATAGTTAACTTGTGGAAGATGCATCGTGACCCCAGCATTTGGGCAAACCCGTCAGAATTTATACCTGATAGATTCCTGAATGAAAATGCCAAGTTGGATATTAATGGTCAGGATTTTGAATTTTTACCATTTGGCTCTGGTAGAAGGAAGTGTCCAGGGATCTCATTCGCTCTTCAGGTTCAGCACTTGACATTGGCACGCCTGCTCCATGCATTCAACATAGGGACGGTCTCAGACACTTTAGTTGATATGAGTGAAAGCCCTGGGTTGATTGTCCCTAAAGCAACACCATTGGAGGTTACCCTTGCCCCAAGGGTGCCTTCCAATGTTATTTGAGTACTTAAAAGCAAGAAGATAATAGTTTCTGTCTCTAAATGCTCTGTGTTAGTCACTCTAGTAACAGTGTCAAGTCTGTAAACCTCTTTCAGTTAGTATTATATTGATAACTAAACTCTTGCCCGTAAAAGCCGACCTCTTAGAGACAACTGATATTGTATCATTAACGAATAAAGCAAGACGAACAATTACTGTATTAATCACCAACATCGGAACAATTCTGTGGGCACAAGCAGAAAATGTCATTTACAAAGAATGGAATGACTTTTTTTTTTTTGGATTTATCTCATTTATTCGGGGGAAAGATAACGTTATGACTACATGACATGACCCACAAAATTGCAGCAACTATAATATTTGGCTTTGGAGATAAATTTTTTTGCACCTGGCCTATCATATTTAGTTCATTTTGCTGCAGCCTGCGGCAAGTGATCCAAGATGTGGAAAACTTTAAATATATAAATGCCAAAGCTCCTGTCACCGGAAACCAAAGTGCATATGCAAGCAACATTAGAAATCTAATAGCCGTGTTTTGTTTTGGATTTTTTTCAACATGAACTGACCGACTGAATGATAAGAAGTTGAGAATCATCTTTTACCCATGTATTTCAACATAGAAGTTCCGTGAAGAAATTGTTGTAAAGGCTTGTTGTTCATCTGCATCGTCTTGGGCTTGAAAAATCTGCAAAAGATAGCTAGTAGAATAAGACAAGAACTTGCATTAACATACCATCTTTCAACTAAAACGCGGTCCTAATTTTCCTAACAGGGTCCCGTCACAACTTGCACAAGCGGTGGCCTTTTGTGCAAAAGAACCCATGCCTTATTTACCACAAGAATATTTTATACCTGTGCTCTAATACAAAAGAGTGGAGAATACACAGAAAATTAAATTGGATCAAATGATCCACAAGATTGGTCAGTAAAGTCAATTTATAACTACTTTTCTAATTTGAATTATTCATATTCAGGACCTAGGTCGGAAAGCAACTTGATCTTCAATTCTTTGGGGTTGTTTTCTTTTTTGTTCTAGATAAAATTGTGGAAATAGACGTGGCAGCTCAAGGTGATTGGTGTATGAGATGAAAGAAATATATGCTATACGAAGAATTATAGGCATGACACCTGTTTGAGGGATAAGTGACAGAGCACAATTGCGTGCGTCTTTGCATGAATCATGCTCTCCTCAACATTAGGATAGCGAAAGGCCCTCAAGATATGTTGGATGGAGCTCAAGTGACTTCCTCGAGTTAATTAGGAGAAGCGAGCATGTTTCTTTATAAGTTTGCTTGTGGGAGAGTGATGTGAGAAGAGGCTTAGACTAAGTCAACCTAAAGACTCGGTCAAGAATTAACTCACAGATCTCCTCTGAGATCATGACGCGAACCTAATCCACTAACGACTATTCCCTCAATCCAAGGTCGTGTGTTTCAAATCTTTATAAAAGTCCCTGAAAATTCAAACTAGATAAGTATTCTTCTATCTCTTTTCATCACTGAACACACACACTCTCTCTAAGATTTTTCTAAATTTCTTGAGATTTCTAATAAAGCTTTTTTATTCGAAAGCAATACTTGAGTTGAGGGACAAGTTTGTCCAAAACCTGAAGTAACTAACTTGAGCTCAAAGGGTTCACGCCGGAAAAACCTTTGCCGTCTCTCTAATCTTTTTCTACAAATGTAGGTAATTTTGCAAGAAAGTGCCCGTTGTCATGGCCCAAGCCTCTAAGTAGCATGGCTTGGCCCATGGATGATACTAGACTTATGTAATTTGTAGATATTTCTCATGTACTTATTATAGGTAAGTGGCAGTTGAACATTAACCCATTCTCTTGTACTCTATATTTAGGAGGCCTCATTTGGCCAATACACACAAAATATAACAAGCAACACAATACTAAGCATTGTGAGCATTTCATCAAGCAATACAAGTCATTTTCTCCATTTTGTATGAATTTGAGTGAATACACTTTTCGGTTTTCGAATCCAACAGTGAATTTGAGTGTAAGGCGGACTTAGGGCCAAGAGAGTGTGAATTTGACACCTAAGGTTGCACGGCAGAACGTGGGATATAACCGGGTCGTGACAGTTGGTATTAGAGCTGTTAACACTCGTGGGATAGTTACGTTGTTTGAAAATAAGGATGTCGGAACTCAATAATGATGACCAAAAGATGAAGGAGCCTAACCCCAATGCAAAAAAGGGGGAAAACAACAAGGAGAAATATGTGGACTTGCTCAACGCCATGGAGAATTGGGTTGTTCGTGGGGAGGTTGTCGTCGTTGAGATTAAGGAACGCCTCGAGATCTTTGAACAGAAACTAAAGAAGGTGGATGATCTTGGGGAATGAATGGGCGACCTGAGCCAAGATGTAGTGGCGCAACGCCAAAGTGAGCAAGAAAAGGTGAACATTGCAACGGGATATCTTGAGGACCACGTGACCGCTTGGTGGCAGCGGAAGCATGCGGAGATTGTGTGTGGGGCGTGCATCATCAACACATGGGACTTGTTGAAGTGCGAGCTCAAGAAGCAATTCTATTCAGGGAATGTGGCATATGAGGCTTACAAGAAGATGCGGGAGCTGAAGCATATGACGTCCATCTTGAAGCATATCGATGATTTCTTGAAGCTCATACTCCAAATCGACAACATGAACACGGATGACTTGTTGTTCAAGTTTATGAAGAGACTCCAACCGTGGGCACAATGGGAGTTACAGAGGCGCCTAGTGAACGACATCTCCACGGCCCTTACTAAGGCAGACACACTTGTGGAGTTTTAGAAAGGTGAGTTGTCCAAACCGAAGAAGGATGATAAGCCCCAACATGGCAGAAGTGGGGAGCGAAGAGAGATAAGTTGTAGTACCACGATGGCAAGGATAAGCCACAAAATAAGGATGGCAAAAAAGAAGCCAAATGTAAGCACAATTGATTTCTTTGTTATGGGGACTATTGGGTGCGAGATTGCCCAAAGAAGAAGGCTTTCAACGTCATGTTTTGCAAGACTGAGGAGAAGTAACCGGAGGCACCTCTAGCTAATGCCGCAAACATAAGTTGTCTTCAACTCTTCAATGAGTTGAATGCCAAGCCAATTCTGGCAAAGGTGCAGGAAAAATCGCTCATGCACATCCAGGCCACAAGTAATGGGAAGCGAGCTCAAGTCTTGATTGACAAGGGACTGTCCTACAACTTCATCAAGGTGGATAAGGCCAAGCGACTTGGATTCAAGGTCGAGAAAATGGATGGCTGGCTGAAGACGGTGAATTTGGAGGCCAAACCACTTTACGGGGTAGCATAGGATGTGGAGCTAAATCTAGGCCCTTGTCGAGGTAAGACTAACTTTTTCGTTGTACCTTTGAATGACTTTACTCTTGTTTTGGGCATGGAATTTTTGCAACAGTTCAATACGATGCCACTTCCAAGATACAACTTAATATGTATCTTAGAAGGAGCCTCATGCTTGGTCCCAATAGTGAGCAAGGCCACACGACCAAGCCAACTTTTCGCAATGCAAATCAGCAAGGGTTGCAAGTGGCATAAAGAGACATTTTCTAGCCACCATTTATGAGGCCGGTGACAGGAAAGACACTATGGCCATGGAGTCCATACCAAAGGCGATAGCCCAAGTCCTTAAGGAGTATAAGGATGTGATGCCATCTGAGTTGCCAGAGCAATTGTTGCCATAACAGAGGTAGACCACAAAATTAAGCTCGAGTTGGGTGCCAAACCGCCTGCGAATGCACCATACCACATGTCTTCACCAGAGTTAGAGGAGTTAGAGGAGTTGCAGAGGCAAATCAAGAAGTTGTGTTGAGTGTTAGAAAATGTATATTTATAAAGGAGAAAATCGTTATTTTACACTTCAAGTCTCACCAACTCTCTACTTTTATATATTTAAGTTCCTTATTATTTAATTATGTGTGTTTTTTTTAATTAAGTATTTTATGTATTTTAGGGGCATCATGGTTATTTCACAATGAACGAGAGATCAGATAGCAAAAAAAGCATCACTTTTGAACTCAGGACGATCGAAAACCTTACGAGGAGAATAAAAGGAAAAATAGCACTGTTTACATATATAGTACTATTCACATGTATGATACTGTCCATGTTACTGCTCATAACACTGTTCACATATACAGAATGATGACGTGACATTGACCGATGACCTGGCATTGACCGATGAGCTATCACGATCCTATTAGATTGAAATTTTTATGTACTGTTGATCGATGATGTGGCATCATGTTAGTGGACAACAATCATGCGTACGGTGTATGCATATACACGGAATTATTTTCAACCAAACCGCGTCACTATTCAAGCCACCTCACTATTCAAACCACGTGGTCAAACAGTGTCACTATTCAAACTACGTGGTCAAACCGCGTACTGTCGAATGATGACGTGGCGCAATCCTGAGCGTCCAAACTGTTTTTAATTCGATGGTCATGATTTACTCAGTGTATCTATAAAAATGGGGACTCCCCTCGTAATTTGACACACCTAAATTCATTTTTGAGTTCCATTTTCTGTAATTCATTCTTCATCTTATATTTTCTACGTATTTTAATAAATTCTTATTTTATCCTTAGTTCAATTATAAGTAGCTAATTTTATTTCAAGCTTGGGTTGAAGGTGAAGTCTCAACATGTGCCATGGGCTTTATTTGGTAAATTTATTTTCTCTTCCCCTCTTATTTTTGTGGTTGTTTTGACTTTTCATCAATAGATGATAATAATCTTATTTAGATACCGCACTAGTTTAACCGGCTCCCTAGTACAAGGTTATTACTATTTGGCATGATAAGCTCTTAGTACCATATTGATTAGAGTATGGTTAATGAGAAGTGGAAATCCCCCTCATGATTTAATTGGCAATAAAAATGAATATTTAACCCATTGTGTATGTTGATGCAGATTCAGATACCCAAGCACTTCAATTATAATAGTTTCCACTTCAATTTAATTCTACCATTCCAATTTAAATTTTAGAATAATCTAGATCAATTTCACCACAAATCCAACCACCCATTATGAAAATTAATTCTACACACAATTAAAATCCACCTGCTCGTGGGATCGACACTCGTCACCATTGATCTATTCTATAATAGATTCGTGCATTTGCGAGTTCAATAAAATTTGCATAACAAATTTTTAGCGCTGTTGCCGCGGAAGTAAGTTATTTTAATTTATAGATTAATTTTTGTAAATAATTTCTTTTAGTTATTTTCTTGTAATTTTTTTCTTATTTAAAAAAAGAAAAAAAGTGAATCTGCAATTAAAGGTAAGAATTTCTTTTCTTTTTCTATTCTTTAAAATTCTGTAATTTAATTTTCAAGTTATTTTTCTTTATAATTTTTCGTTTATCTTACTAATTTATTTTAATTTTAGTTAATATATTTCACATATTTTTTTAGTGTGTTTTCATAGTAAAGTTGTAACAGCACGATAAGGTTAGGATCGTAAATTCTCATTCTTTTTTATTTTTATTTGTTTTGTTCTTATTTTTGTTCTTTGCATGCATGGTCGAAGGTTACAATTATCTAATCTTGAGCCTATAGACCTTGAACTTGAAAAAACACTTCGCACACACAAACACGTTGCATTTAAAAATAAAATTGAAATAGATTTGCAACACCAACAACCAGAACCACAGGAGAGCCCATTTAAGGACTACTTCAGTCCCTTAGCTAATTTGAGCACATCATGCATAAGATACCCAAATGTAGCTGTTAGGAGTTTTGAGTTAAAACTTAGTATGCTAAATTGTCTCTCAACATTATATGGCCTAGAAAATGAGGACCCATATAATCAACAGAACCACATGATCATGACTCATACTCAGATCAAGCCAATGTCATCGGTGTTATAAGAAAGCCATTAAATTATAACTCATACTCCAACACATATAACCCTAGATGGAGAGACCACCCCAATTTTTTATGGTCTTAAGGATTGCAACAGAATGGACCAGCAGCTCCAACTCTACTAATGCAACCAATTCCTCAAGTTCCTCAAGCCTCTCAACTATCATTTAGACCATACAATCATAACCAAAACCATGGGAAGATACATTCCAGAATTTCAAGAATCTTACTTATTCCACGATTGAGCAACAGAACCGCATCATTGATGAATTACGAATTGAGATGAGATCAGGTTTCAACTCACAAGCCCAATCAGTTTCAAACCTTAAGAAGATGATGGGACAGCTTGCTTTTTCAGTTCAAACTTTGGCAATGACTGTTGAGAAAGACAAATTGCCAAGTCAGCCAGTGCCTAGTTCTAAAGGAGTGCATAAAGTAAGTACCAATTCATCACAGCAGCATGGAGAGGTAAAAGCCATCATGACCTTACGAAAAGGAAAAGAAGTCAACAACAAGGTAGAGATGCAAGTGACAAAAACAACTCAGATTGTACCTGTGAATGTTGAGGACTCATTATCAGAGGAGAAAGAAGAAACCAACCCATAAGAATACGTTCTTAAAGCTCCATTTCCTCAGAGATTAGCTAAAGGAAAGAAGAGAAAATTCACATGTGAGATTTTTAAAATATTCAAACAGATAACTGTTAACATCCCTTTGCTTGATGTAATAAAACAAGTGTCATCTTATGCCAAAATTCTTAAAGATCTTTACAGTAAAAAGAGAAACATTCACGTTCAAAAGAAGGTCTTTTTAATAGAAAATGTTAGTTCTATACTCCAACACAAAATTCCTGTAAAATACAAAGACCCAGGCTCCCCTGCTATTTCATGTAGTATCGGAAACTACACAATTGAGAATGCTTTGTTAGATTTAGGAGCTAGTGCAAACCTGTTGCCTTACTCAGTATTTGTAAAACTTGGACTGGGAGAATTACACCCAACTCTAGTGGTGTTACAGTTTGCAGATTGGTTCATGAAAATACCCCGTGGTATTGTGGAAGACATGCTTATCCAGGTAGATGAGTTTCATTTTCCTGTTGATTTTATTGTAATTGACACTCAACCAATTCAGGATTCAAGGAAACACATCCCTATTATCCTAGGCTGACCTTTCTTGGCAACTGCCGATGCTCACATTCAATGCAGGACTGAAAATATGCAATTGTCTTTTGGCAACATGACTATAGAGCTAAACATCTTCAATATTGCCAAACAACTTCACAATGCAGATGATAGAATTATTAATGTGGATTTAATAGAAGCATTAGCTGATAATACTTTTCTTTCAAACCTCAGTGATGACCCTTTACAAACATGTTTAACTCACTTTGATTTGGATTTTGATATTGACAGATCAGTCAATGAAGTGAACGCCCTACTTGACTCATCACTAGCCATAGACACTAATAAATAAAAGTCAAAAGTTGAACAACTAGCACCATCAGAGAAGAAACTCAGCCCATCATCAGAATCACCACCGAAACTTGAGCTCAAACCATTACCTAACACTTTAGAATATGCGTTCTTGGGAAAAGAAAACACTTTGCCAGTAATCATCTCATCATCCCTAAATGACGAATAAAAAAATAAGTTGTTGGAAGTTTTAAAAGAGCACAAATGAGCATTAGGATGGACCATAACCGACATAAAAGGTATAAACCCAACAGACTATATGCATTACATTCACCTTGATAAAAATGCTAAACCTACTAGGGAAATACAACGTCGGTTAAATCATAACATGAAAAAAGTTGTTAGAATTGAAGTCCTTAAGCTATTAAATGTAGGTATCATTTACCTCATTTCTGATAGTTCATAGGTCAGTCTTGTGCAAGTTGTCCCCAAAAAGTCAGGAGTCACCGTAGTTACCAATGCTAATAATAAATTGATACCCACTAGAGTGGCTACAGGATGGCGTGAATTCTGTCACACATAAAGATCATTTTCCTTTACCATTTATCGATCAAATGCTTGATAGATTAGCAGGCCATGAATTTTATTACTTTCTAGATGGCTACTTAGGATATAATCAGATTCCCATAACACCAAAAGATCAAGAGAAAACCACTTTCACTTACCCTTTTGGTACTTTTGCATATAGGAGAATGACATTTGGATTATGTAATGCACCTGATACATTTCAATGATGCATGTTAAGCATTTTTTCTGATATGGTTTAATGATTCATTGAGGTTTTTATGGATGGTTTTTCTATTTTTGGTGATTCATTTGATTAATGTTCACATCATTTGACATTAGTTCTGCAAAGAGGTATAGAGAAAAATTTAGTTTTAAATTGGGAGAAGTGTCATTTTATGATAAACCAAGGTATCGTTCTTAGTCACATCATTTCGAGCAAAGGTATTGAGGTTGATAAAGCGAAGGTAGATCGCATTTGCAATCTTCTTCCACCTAAAACAGTTAGAGAAGTAAGATCTTTCCTTAGACATGCTGGTTTTTATAGACATTTCATTAAAGATTTTACCAAAGTTTATAGACCCATATGCAATCTACTTGTTAAGAATGTACCTTTTGTCTTTAATGATTCATGTCTTATGGCATTTGAAAAATTAAAGCAGTTATTGACAACATCACCCATCATTCAGCCCCTAAACTGGAGCTTACCATTCGAGCTCATGTGTGATGCATCTGATTATGCAGTAGGAGCAGTATTAAAAAAAAAAGTGATCGAATTCCCTATGTTATTTATTATACTAGTATGACATTGAATGATGCATAGTTGAACTATTCAACCACTGAAAAAGAAATGCTAGCAATAGTGTTTGCATTAGAGAAATTTCGATCTTATCTCATTGGTTGTAAAATAATTGTATTCACAAATCATGCTGCTCTTAAATATCTTCTCACAAAGAAAGCTGCAAAAGCTAGACTAATTCTTTGGGTGTTACTTTTGCAGGAATTCGACTTGGAATTCAAAGATAAGAAAGACATAGAGAATGTTGTGGCTGACCATCTCTCTCGTCTCAATTTTGACACAATTTTAGAACCATTAACATTGAATGAGTCATTTTTAGATGAAAAATTGATGAGTGTGGAAGTATTACCATGGTATACTGATATAGTTAATTATCTTGTTACATGTCAACTTCCAGAGCATTGAACTAAGCAAGACAAAGCCAATTTTTTTACGGAAATAAAAAATTTCTTTTGGAATAACCCTTATCTATTCCAGAGCATTGAACTAAGCAAGACAAAGCCAATTTTTTTACGGAAATAAAAAATTTCTTTTGGAATAACCCTTATCTATTCAAGTATTGTGCAGATCAAATTGTTAGACGATGCGTCCCAGAAAGTGAAATTCAGAATATCCTTTCGTTTTACCATGAACAAGCTTTTGGAGGCCATTTCAGCGCTAAGAAAACAGCGACTAAAGTTCTGCAATGTGGTTTCTATTGGCCAACTATATTTTGATATGCTGACACTTTTTGCTTTTCATGTGATAGGTGTCAACGAATGGAGAGCATTACACGAAAGAACATGATGCCACTAAATCCAATTTTAGTGGTTGAGATTTTTGATGTGTGGGGTATCGACTTCATGGGACCCTTTCCCCTTTTTTTAGGCCATCAATACATATTAGTTGCTATTGACTACGTATCGAAATAGGTAGAAGTAATTCCATGCAAAATTAATGATCACAAGGTGGTGATAGAATTTTTAAAAAGAAACATTGTTTCACGCTTTGGATTCCTCAAGTAATAATCAGTGATGGTGGTACCCATTTTTGCAACAAAACTCTTTTGACAAAGTACTCAATTACTCATAAAGTGGCAACCCATATCATCCGCAAACTAGTGGCCAAGTTGAGATTTTCAATCAAGAGATAAAGCACATATTAGAAAAGACGGTGAGACCAAACAGAAAAGATTGGTCATTAAGACTCGATGATGCATTATGAGCATATAGAACGGCTTTTAAGACCTTGATTGGGATGTCACCCTACAGGCTAGTGTATGGAAAAACTTGCCATCTACCTATGGAACTTGAGCATCATGCGTACTAGACCATCAAGAAATTCAACTTTGACATACAGCAAGCTAGCTCAGAAAGAAGATTACAGCAAGCAGAACTTGAAAAAATTTACAACGATACATACTAAAATGTCAAGGTTTACAAGTAGCGAATGAAAGTCTTTCATGACAAGTAAATTTTGAGAAAATTTTTCACTCCAGTCAGAAAGTGCTCTTATTCAATTCTCGTTTGCACCTATTCCCAGATAAGTTACGCTCTCGATGGTCTTACCCATTTATTGTTCATACTGTTTTTCCACATGGAGCAATTGAAATTAAGGACCCAAAGAACGGTGTCACTTTTAAAGTTAATGGTCAAAGATTAAAGCCATATCTAGAGTACCAACCACATGGAGAGGACACCGAAATAACTTTGAATGATCCACTAAGTTTGAATTAAAATTTTTCTGTCTTTTCGGTGATTTGATTCTTTTTCTTTTTCTTTTTACTATTCTTTTGCTAATTGAAATTCTTTTTGCATAGGTGTGTTTGTTTAACCATTAAGTTTTCTTTTATCATTGTTAATCATGAGTACCTCAGCTAAACCGATCCTCTTGGACCAACTTAGACAACTTCAACATGTAAAATCTCATTTCAAAAGCTAGATTCGCTTTTGTAAAACACATCTTATTTGAGATCTATAACCACCAGAGTTAGTATCTCATATTGAGGATTTAAAAAGCCAACTCAGAGAAATTGAGAGAGGTATTTATGACGTCCAACTGGAGCTTGAGGTAAATTCTGTAAGAAGACGTTTGTGGAATTATTTTTCTTTGTGTGTTTTAGTGTATTACCCTGGTTAAGTGGCAGATAACGGTATTCTGTAACAATCATGTAGGTTACTTTAGTTTCCCATAATAACTGATCTTCTAAGGCGAAGGTATGGATAGAAACGAGATCTTAGCAAAACTTCACAGTCTATTCCCTTCACTTCCTCAAAATGCCCTCCTTACAATCTATAAAGCTTGGTCCGAACGCATGCGATTGCTTATGAGGAATAACATACCTGCTGACATCTGTTGGTTAATCGAGGCTAAAATACGAATGGCAGGTGAGTTGCCTCCTAAATTTATTACATACATGTCTGGTTGTTGTAAAGGAAATTACGCGAGAAGGTGAAGAGCTTGAAAACTTTCTATTGCTTGTCATAAGTGTGCCAGAATGAGATGCGATAAAAATCCAAGTTCTTTAGGAATGATTTCTAATAACAGGGAAGATAAGATTAAATTCATTAGCGATAGCTTGAATAAGAAGTCATTAGATGATATCTTTTTGTCTCTTGAAACGCATCCCAGTAGATATGTACAATGAGCGATTCTCTAATTATGGTCATTATTCCATAAAGAGCATGCACAATACAGCCTTGGGAATCTGACTATAAACTACCATGTTTGCCAATTTATAAGAAAACTGGATATGAAGCTTATCCTTGCCCCATAGGGGCGTTAAAGCCGTTTCTAGACGTAAAACCAGAGGAAGATGTGTGCCACAATCACAACTCCCTGTAAATATCCTTTTACTTCACTATTATTTTATTTCACTGTTATTTTACCACTTGCATTATTGTCTTTAATAATTTTATATTTATCATTGTTTGCTGTTTCATTTTACTGTTTCATTTTTTACTCTCGAGTCATGTGCTTTACACGTTAATTGACACAGACATGATACCTCATGCACAGTTGTGACCCATTGCCACTAAGACTTTAAATATGATTTTTTTTTGTTAAGCACTCACAAATTATTTTTGAGAAGTATCCCAATGGCAGTTACTTCCAATAAACAATTCAAGAATATTTGTGTGCTTTCTAGATTTAACTATAGCAAATATAAAGAGTTCGTTGAGACAACCATAGATCTTGGTCGAAGAATAACAACAAGAAAATTACACTTGGTATATGGCGGAGGTGACCAAGGGTTATCAAAACTGGTTTCAGAAGCTGCTTATGTCAGAGGGAGTCAAGTGTTAGACATCATCCCAATGGAACAGGATCCTCTCCTGATCTGAGCACTACTGAGTTTTTAATGATCTTTTGCCATATGTCTTTTAGTGGTAGTGTATGAGTAAGATTTAACTTCTTTTACTTTTTTATTTATTAATAACCAATCAACATTTATCTTATTTTATTAGGACATGATCATATCAGGAGAAGATCCTGATCCCATCCCAACAACCTTGAAACCTTTGGGCTCTTTGTCTGACTCACCAACTGAAGAAGAATTAATCGTCTCAGGTATGCAAGAGAGAATAACTGAAATATTAAATCATGTTAATGCTTTTATTTTCCTTCTAGGAGATCGACTCACAAACTGGAGAAGAGTTAGTCGTCTTAGGTATGCAAGAGAGAATAACTAAAATGTTAAATCATGCTGATGCTTTTATTTTCCTTCCAGGAGATCTTGTAACTCTCGAGGCATTAATCACATTAGCATCTTGAGCCCATCTGAACATCCACCAAAAACCCATCGGTTTGTTAAATGTTAATAACTTTTATGATGGCTTTATCACATTTATTAACCATGCAATAAAAAGCTATTTCATTCCTTTCTCAGCGAAAAAAGTTTTTATTTGTGCTCACACTGCTAATGAGCTACTTGATTTGTTACAAGACCAGAGCTAGATCCCAGGACCTTGGTGTTGGAGTATACAAATAATGATGGTAACAGTAGCCGTAGTAAGAACTGCAAATTAGATTTAATTCTCCGCTTGTAAATATTTTCTTTTATGTTGCAACACCCAGGTGATGTCTTTTAAACTCTACTTCCTTTAAAACATTGAGGACAATGTTTCATTTTGGTTGAGGGAGGAGATAGTTGACAATTATGAAATGTTGGTTAAGTTTTTAATAATTTTTTATTGTAGAGACTAACCGTGGCTAATTTTTTGAGTAAAATATGGCTAAATATAGAGTATAGTGACTCTAGAAACGCATATTCTTAGTTTAGAAGTTAAAAAAAAATTTGTCTTATTTTACGTGTGATCTTTCTAACTTTTTATTTTTGACTTCTCCTTTATAAATATACATTTTCAAATTATTGAGTCGAAAATGGCTGAATATGGAGTGCAGTGACTCTAGAAACACATTTTTTTAGTAAAAAAAATAATTTCCAGACATTTTTTATCATTTTAAGTGTAGCTTTTCTAATTAGTTTTTCTGCATCATTTTCACCTTTTTGCATGCATATTTTCTTTTTATGTTTAGAATAGGTTGGGGGGTAGAATGTCATTAAAAAAAATTTTGACAATTGTGTGTGATCTTTTACCATTAGATGACATGATCACTTTCGAATTTTAATATTTGTATTATCTTTGGTATTGAGTACTGTTACATTATGTTTGCTACTCTACAAGTTGATGTCGGAGACAAATATGAGTTGCTTGAAGGAATACACATGTCATAATGAATATCAAGTGAGTTTTTTAGCCTGTTATTTTCTTGGAGAGTGACTCTTTTTGCCCATTCTTCATACAGTTTAGCAGTTTATTATTTTATTCATGATCTTTAGATTTCCTTGGAGTCAACCCTCTAAAAAAAAGTTAAATAAAATAAAAGAAAAAAGAGAAAAAAAAATATGGGGAAAAAAGAAAAAAAATGTGTTGCTACATCTGAAAGTCCATGTAACTAGTAGATATCCATTTAATTAGTAGTTATTGAAGATTATTTAGGGCCTTAAAAGATGGTGAAAAGGCCATCTTTGACCTGTTTGAGCCTTTCTAACCATCCATTCTATAAAATATCCATGATTAGCCCTTTTGAACCTTTTATTAAAAAAAACATTTTCTTTATCAACTTATGATCTTAACCCACTATGATTTGGAGTATTACCCGATGTTTTACAAATCCCATCACCTAGTCATGTTTGAGAAAAAATGTAAATAATCATTTTGTTTAGTAAAGTTGTGTCATGCCAAAAAAAAATTCTTTCAAAAAAAAGAAAAAAAGATATACAATAATAGTAAATAAGCGAAATGCACTTTGTAATTTCCAAAAGATCTCTATTTTTTCTTAAACATATATTTTTTTTTTCCTATTTTTTCATCTTTGTTAGCCATGTCCTTAACTTACGTTACATCCTAATAAAAGTCCTGCTTGATTTTAGGGATCTATAGTCTGAAGTAGAAGCCAATTATATGGGCTAAAAAGATGTAATGATGCATAATAAAAAAAAATGAATAATTTTGTTGACTAGCATTTTGTTTGACTTCAAATCGTGTTATTTCTAAGCCGTAGGCATATTTCCTTCATCTTGGTGAGAGTATGTGATTTTACTTCCTTATTATTTTCACTCTATTTATCATTCACTGAAGTGACAATTTTTATTCGGTTTAATTTCTTTGTGAGAGTGTCACTACTATCGGTGAGCTTTTGGGGTTTGACATGTCATTCTTGAAAATGGGTTGATTACTATAGTTGTGACAAAGTCTGCTGGACTGATGCGTATGGATGGTTGATGTAGGTGTGATGTTTATTTAGACTAGAGATAATGCTTATACTTTTATTTGATTGTTATCATTAGTCTGATTGAATAAACACGATTGTTTAAAAAAAAAATCATCTTGTGTTTGAATTTTGTCTCCACTTTATTTGCTAGGGACTAGTAATAAGCTGGTTAGGGCGTGTGTTGAGTGTTAGAAAGTGTATATTTATAAAGGAGAAAATCGTCATTTTACACTTTAAGTCTACCAACATCTCTACTTTTATATATTTAAGTCACTTATTATTTAATTATGTGTGTTTTGTTTTAATTAAGTATTTTATGTATTTTAGAGGCATTATGGTCATTTCACAATGAACGAGAGATCAGACAGCAAAACGGACATCACTTTTGAACTCAGGACGGTCAAAAATCTTAGAAAGAGCATAAAAGAAAAAATGGTACTGTTCACTTATACAATACTATTCACATGTACGGTATTGTCCATGTTACTTTCTATTTTACCCTTAGTTCAATTATGAGTAACTAATTTTCTTTCAAACTTGGGTTGAAGGTGAAGTCTCAACATGTGTCATGGGATTTATTTGGTAAATTTACTTTCTCTTCCCCTCTGATTTTTGTGGTTTTTTTACTATTCATCGACAGATAATAATAATCTTGTTTAGATACCGCACTGGTTTAATCGGCTCCCTAGTAAAGGGTTATTACTATTTAGCACGATAGGTCCTTAACACCATATTGATTAGAGTGTGGTTCATGAGGAGTGGAAATCCCCCTCATGATTTAATTGGCAATAAAAAGGAATATTTAACCCATGGTGCATGTTGATGCAGATCCAGATACTCAAGCGCTTCAATTATAATAGTTTCCACTTTAATTTAATTCCGTCATTCCAATTTAAATTCTAGGATAATCTAGATCAATTTCACCATAAATGCAACCACCTATTATGAAAATTAATTCTACACATAATTAAAATCTACCTCTTCGTGGGATCGACACTCGCCACCATTGATCTATTCTATAATAGATTCATACACTTGCGATTTCAATAAAATTTACACAACAAGCTGTTAAAGGCGGGATATATCCAACCCTCGAAGGCACCATATAGGGCACTGATACTATTCCAACGGAAGCATGATGGCTCACTTCTATTGTGTATTGACTACCGAGCCCTTAACAAGGTGACCGTGAAGAACAAGTATCTCATCCCACTAATTGCGGACTTTTTCGACCAACTTGGATGGACCAAGTACTTCTCCAAGCTTGACCTTAGGTCGGGATACTACCAAATATGGATTGAGGGGAGAGATGAGTCAAAGACCACTTGTGTAACGAGATGTGAGGCGTACAAGTTCAAAGTCATACCTCTCGGCCTCACCAACGCTCTACCATATTTTGCACGCTTATGAGCTGCATATTCCAGACATACCTTGATCAATTTATTGGTGTGTATCTCAATGAGTTTATGGTATATAGCAGTACCTTGGCGGAGCATGCTGAGCACTTGTGGGTCGTTTTTGGGGTGTTGCGGGACAATGAGTTGTATGTAAAGCGGGAGAAGTGCTCATTTGCTAAATCGAAGGTTGATTTTCTTGGCCACAAAATCAGAAAGAGGACGTTGCTCATGGACAAGGCCAAGGTCCAAGCCATTGCCGAGTGGGAGCCACCCACAAAGGTTACGGAGTTGCGCTCTTTCTTAGGCCTCTTCAACTACTATCGGAGGTTCATCAAGGATTATACTGCTATTGCCACACCATTGACCAACTTGCTCAAGAAAACCACCAAGTGGAAATGGACGGATAAGAGCCAACAAGCCTTCAATGTTCTCTAGAAGGTTGTGATGGAAAAGTCGATCCTAGCATTGTCGAACCATGCCTTATCGTTTGAGGTACAACGAATGCTTCCGATTTTGCTATTGGGAGTGTACTGATGCAAGCTAAATATCCTATAGCCTTTGAGAGCTAAAAGTTTAATGATATGAAGCGGCAGTATACGGTGTAAGAGAATGAGATGATCGCAGTAGTGCACTATTTGAGAGCTAAAAGCTTAATGATATAAAGCGGCAGTATACGGTGTAAGAGAATGAGATGATCGCAGTAGTGCACTATTTGAGCACATTGAGGCACTATGTTGAGTGTTAGAAAGTGTATATTTATAAAGGAGAAATTCATCATTTTACACTTCAAATCTCACTAACATCTCTAATTTTATTTATTTAAGTCCTTTGTTATTTAATTATATATGTTTTGTTTTAATTAAGTATTTTGTGTATTTTAGGGGTATCATGGTCATTTCACAATGAACGAGATTTCGGATAGCAAAACGGACGTCACCTTTGAACTCAGGACAGTCGAAAACCTTAAGAGGAGCATAAAAGGAAAAATGGCACGCTCACACGCACGTGCACTATTCACATGTATGCAGTCGTTTTGTTCATGGATCGCATTCACGACTAATCGCTCGTTCAGAAGCGTTTGTTCAAACCGTGTGCAAACCATGTTACTGTTCAAACCGCGTGGTCAAACCCGTGGTCAAACCGTGTTCTTGTTCATCGATGACGTGGCGCAATCCTGTGCATCCAAACTATTTTTAATCCGATGGCCATGATTCACTCAATGTATCTATAAAAAAAGGGCCTCCCCCCCTAATTTGATACCCCTGAATCCATTTTTGAGCTTAGTTTTCTGTAATTCCTTCTCCATCTTGTATTTTCTACGTATTTTAATAAAATTCCCATTTTACCCCTAGTTCAATAATGAGTAGCTAATTTTCTTTCAAGCTTGGGTTGAAGGTGAAGTCTCAACATGTGTCATGGGCTTTATTTGGTAAATTTATTTTCTCTTCCCCTCTAATTTCTGTGGAGGTTTTGACTTTTTGTCGACAAATAATAATAATAATCTTGTCAGTTCTTTGCCTGGTTTTACCTAAGACCCTAGTATAAGATTATTATTATTTGGCACGATAAGCCCTTGACACCATATTGATTAGAGCGTGGTTCATGAGGTGTGGATTCCCCCCTCATGATTTAATTGGTATTAATAAGGAATATTTAGCCCATGGTGCATGTTGATACGGATCCAGATACCCAAGCACTCTATTTCAATAGTTCCCAATTCAATTTAATTCGCTATTCCAATTTAAATTCTAGCATCCTTTAAATCAATTTTCCCATTCTAGCATCCTTTAAATTAATTTCCCCATAGATCCAATCACCCATTTACAAAATTAATTCTACACACAATTAAAATCCACCTCCTCGTGGGATCGACACTCAACACCATTGATCTATTCTACAATAGATTAGCGCTGCCATGAGTTCAACAAAATTTGCACAACAAGTTTTTGGCGCCGTTTTTTGGGAGGTAAGTATTTTGATTTATAGAATTAATTTTTTGTAAATAATTTTATTATTACTATTAGTATTATTATTATTATTTTAGTTGTTTCCTTGTAATTTTTTTTTCTTAATTAATTAAAAAAAAGTGAATTTACATATTTTAGGTAAGAATTTCTTTTTCTCTTCTTTAAATTTCTGCAATTTAATTTTCAAGTTATTTTTCTTTGTAATTTTTCATTTATCTCATTAATTTATTTTTATTTTATTTCACGTATTTGTTTTAGTGTATTTTGTTTTTATAGAAAGGTTGCCAGAATAAAATAATAAGGTTAGTATTGTAATTTCTTCTTCTTCTTTATTTTTATTTGTTTTGTTCTCAATTTATTTTCTTTATTTGCATGCATGGTCGTAGGTCATTATCACCTAATCTTGAACCTATAGACCTTGAATTAGAAAGAACACTTCGCACACACAAACACATCGCACTTAAAGAAAAAATTGAAATGGATTTCAACAACCAGAACCACAGGAGAGGCCATTTAAGGACTACTTCAGTCCCTTAGCTAATTTGAGCACATCATGCATTAGATACCCAAATGTAGCTGCTAGGAGTTTTGAATTAAAACCTAGTGTGCTAAATTGTCTCCCAACATTCTATGGCTTAGAAAATGAGGACCCATATAATCATCTGAATGATTTTCATACAATTTGTCAAACCTTTAAATATGAGAATTTTTCAGAAGATGATGTTAAACTTAGACTATTCCCATTTTCTTTAAAGGATAGAGCTCGTTCATGGTTCAATACACTCGCTGCCGCTAATAGCATTACAACATGGGAACAAATGGTAACAAAATTTTTAAATAAATATTTCCCAGTGCATAAAACCAATGCTATTCGCAGGGAAATCTCAGAGTTCACCCAAAGAGAAGACGAGCAGTTTTTCGAAGCATGGGAGCGATTCAATGGGCTACTTTTGAAGTGTCCACATCATGGGTACGAGAAATGGCACCAATGCCAATACTTCTTGGAGGGATTATTGCCAAATGTACAAGAATGGCTAATGGCGACAAGTGGAGGAGAGCTAATGTCAAAAAGTGCAACAGAGATTTGGGATTTCTTCCAGCGACAAGCGGATAATTCCCAACAACGGAGTCGATCTCTCAGGAATACTAGAAGAATTAAAGGAGTGAATGAGGTTCACATTGGCGAGTCAAGTTCGGGAATTAAAGAAGTCAAAGAGATAATTGAAGGTCTTTCTCGACAAATAGCATCGTTGACGACTGCCAAATCAACAGAGCCACATGACCATGAGTCGTATTCAGATCAAGCCAATGCCATCGGTGTAATGAGAAAACCATCAAATTACAACCCATACTCCAACACATATAATCCTGGATGGAGAGACCACCCCAATTTTTCATGGTCTCAAGGATTCCAACAGAATGGACCAAAGCGGCTCGGCTCCACCAATGCAACCAATCCCTCAAGTTCCTCAAGCCTCTCAACCACCATTTAGACCATACAATCAGAACCAAAACTACTCTCAACCCAGACCATGGGAGGATTCATTCCAAAATTTCAAGAATGTTACTCAATCTACAATCGAGCAACAAAATCGCACCATTGATGGACTACGGAATGAGATGAGAGCAGGCTTCAACTCACAAGCCCAATCAGTTTCAAGCCTTGAGAAGATGGTGGGACAGCTTGCTTCTTCAGTTCAGACTTTGGCAATGACTGTTGAGAAAGGCAAGTTTCCAAGTCAACCAGTGCCTAATCCTAAAGGAGTGCATGAAGCAAGTACCAGTTCACCACAGCAGCATGGAGAGGTCAAAGCCGTTATGACCCTGCGAAAAGGAAAAGAAGTCGACAACAAAGTGGAGATGCCAGCGACCAAAGAAAATCAAATTGTACCTGTAAATGTTGAAGACTCACCACCGGAGGAGAAAGAAGAAACCAACCCACGGGAGTACGTTCCTAAAGCTCCATTCCCTCAGAGGTTAGCTAAAGGAAAGAAGGGAAAATCCACAGGTGAGATTCTTGAAGTCTTCAAACAGGTAAGTGTTAACATCCCTTTACTTGATGCAATAAAGCAAGTTCCATCTTATGCCAAGTTTCTTAAAGACCTTTGCACTAAAAAGAGAAACATTCATGTTCAGAAAAAGGCATTTTTAACTGAAAATGTTAGTTCTATACTCCAACACAAAATTCCTCTAAAATGTAAAGACCTGGCTCCCCACTATCTCATGTAGTATAGGGAACCACACAATTGAGAATGCTTTGTTGGATTTAGGAGCTAGTGTTAATCTTTTGCCTTACTCAGTATTTGTGAAACTTGGATTGGGAGAATTACACCCAACTCCAGTGGTGTTACAGCTTGCAGATCGATCCACGAAAATACCTCGTGGTATTGTGGAGGACGTGCTTATACAGGTAGATAAGTTTTATTTTCCTGTTGATTTCATTGTAATTGACACTCAACCAATACAGGATTCAAGGAAGCACATCCCTATTATCCTAGGCCGACCATTCTTGGCAACTGCGGATGCTCACATTCAATGCAGAACTGGAAATATGCAGTTGTCCTTCGGCAATATGACCATGGAGCTCAACATCTTCAACATTGCCAAACAACCTCACAATGCAGATGATGGAATTGTTGATGTGGATTTAATTGAAGCATTAATTGATGATACTTTTGTTTCAAACCTTAGTGATGACCCTTTACAAACATGTTTAACTCATTTTGGTTTGGATTTTGATGTTGACAGATCAGTCGATGAGGTCAACGCCCTACTTGACTCAGCACCATCCATGGACACTAATAAATGGAAGTCAAGAGTTGAACAACTAGCACCATCAGAGAAGAAACTCATCCCATCATCAGAGTCACCACCAAAACTCGAGCTCAAACCATTACCCAACACTTTGGAATATGCGTTCTTGGGAGAAGAAAGTACTCTACCGGTAATCATCTCATCATCCCTAAATGACGAGCAAAAAGGTAAGTTGTTGGATGTTTTAAAAGAGCACAAAGGAGCATTAGGATGGACCATAGCAGACATAAAAGGTATAAACCCAGCAGACTGCATGCATTACATTCACCTTGATGAAAATGCTAAATCTACTAGGGAAATGCAACGTCGGTTAAATCCTAATATGAAAGAAGTTGTTAGAACGGAAGTCCTTAAGCTATTAGATGCAGGTATCATTTACCCCATTTCTGATAGTTCATGGGTCAGTCCTGTGCAAGTGGTCCCCAAAAAGTCAGGAGTCACAGTAGTTACTAATGCTGATAATGAATTGATACCCACTAGAGTGACTACAGGATGGCGTGTATGCATTGATTATAGAAAATTAAATTCTGTCACACGTAAAGACCATTTTCCTTTACCATTTATTGATCAAATGCTTGATAGATTAGCAGGCCATGAATTTTATTGCTTTCTAGATGGCTATTCAGGATACAATCGATTCCATAAAGACCAAAAGATCAAGAGAAAACCACTTTCACTTGCCCTTTTGGCACTTTTGCATATAGGAGAATGCCATTTGGATTATGTAATGCACCTGCTACATTTCAACGTTGTATGTTAAGCATTTTTCCGATATGGTTGAACGGTTTCTTGAGGTCTTTATGGATGACTTTTCTGTTTTTGGAGATTCATTTGATCAATGTTTACATCATCTAACACAAGTTTTGCAGAGATGTATAGAGAAGAATTTGGTCTTAAATTGGGAGAAATGCCATTTTATGGTAAAACAAGGTATAGTTCTCGGTCACATCATTTCATGCAAAGGTATTGAGGTTGACAAAGCCAAAAGGTGGATCTCATTTCTAATCTTCCTCCACCTAAAACAATCGGAGAAGTAAGATCTTTCCTTGGGCATCTTTGGTTTTTATAGACGTTTCATTAAGGATTTTAGCAAAGTTTCTAAACCCTTATGCAATTTACTTGCTAAGGATGCACATTTTATCTTTGATGATTCATGTCTTGTAGCATTTGAAAAGTTAAAGCATTTGTTGACGTCATCACCCATCATTCAGCCACCAAACTGGAGCTTACCATTTGAGCTTATGTGTGATGCATCTGATTATGCAGTAGGAGCAGTATTAGGACAAAGAGTAGATCGAATTCCTCATGTTATTTACTATGCTAGTATGACATTGAACGATGCACAGTTGAACTATTCAACTCTTTTGAAAAAGAAATGCTAGCAGTAGTGTTTGCATTAGAAAAATTTCGATCTTATCTCATTGGTTGTAAAATAATTGTATTCACAGATCATGCTGCTCTGAAATATCTTCTCACAAAGAAAGATGCAAAAGCTAGACTAATTCGTTGGGTGTTACTTTTGCAGGAGTTTGACTTGGAATTCAAAGATAAGAAAGGTTCTGAAAATGTTGTGGTGACCATCTCTCTCGTCTCCACTTTGACATCAATACGTAACCCTTAACATTGAATGAGTCATTTCGGATGAACAATTAATGAGTGTGGAAGAATTACCTTGGTATCTTTGATATAGTTAATTATCTTGTTACAGGTAAACTTCCAGAGCATTGGACAAAGCAAGACAGGGCCAAATTCTTTGCGGAAATAAAGAATTTTTAAGGATGACCCCTATCTGTTCAAGTATTGTGCAGATCAAATTATTAGACGATGCGTCCCAGAAAATGAATTTCAGAACATCCTTTCGTTCTGCCATGAACAAGCTTGCGGAGGCCATTTCAGCGCTAAGAAAACAGGAACTAAAGTTCTACAATGTGGTTTCTATTGGCCAACTATATTTCGAGATGCTTACACATTTTGTTCTTCATGTGATAGGTGTCAAAGAATGGGGAGCATTACACGAAGGAACATGATGCCACTAAATCCAATTTTAGTGGTTGAGATTTTTGATGTATGGGGTATCGACTTCATGGGACCCTTCCCCCCTTTTTTGGCCATCAATACATATTGGTTGCTGTTGACTATGTTTCGAAATGGGTAGAGGCAATTCCATGCAGAACCAATGATCATAAAGTGGTGATAGGATTTTTAAAGAGCAACATTGTTTCACGCTTTGGATTCCCTCGAACAATAATTAGTGATGGTGGTACCCACTTTTGCAACAAATCATTCAAAGCACTTTTGACAAAGTACTCCATCACTCATAAAGTGGCGACCCGTATCATCCATGCAAACCCGGTGGCCAAGTTGAGATCTCCAATCGAGAAATAAAGCACATCTTAGAAAAGACCGTGAGGAGGAGAGAAAAGATTGGTCATTAAGACTTGATGATGCATTATGGGCATATAGAACGGCGTTCAAGACCCCGGTGGGATGTCACCCTACAGGCTAGTGTATGGAAAAGCTTGCCACCTACCTGTGGAACTCGAGCATCGTGCGTACTGGGCCATCAAGAAATTCAATTTTGACATGCAGCAAGTGGCTCGGAAAAGACGACATGGTGGTGAGAACTTGAAGAAATTCGTAATGATGCATACGAAAATGCCAAGGTTTACAAGCAGCGAATGAAAGTCTTTCATGATAAGCAGATTATGCGAAAATCTTTCACTCAGTCGAAAGTACTTTTATTCAATTCTCGCTTGCACTTATTCCCGGGTAAGCTACGTTCTCGATGGTCCGGCCCCCTTCATTGTGCATCTTGTTTTTTTCCACATGGGGCAATTGAAATTAAGGACCCAAAAAATGGTGTCACGTTTAAAGTTAATGGTCAAAGATTAAAGCCATATCTAGAGTACCAACCACATGGAGAGGACACCGAAATAAACTTGAGTGACCCACCACATTTGAATTAAGATTTTTTTTTTTCGGTGATTTATTTATTTATTTATTTTCTTCTGCTAATTGAAATCATTTGTGCATAAGTGTGTTTGTTTAACCATTAAGTTTTCTTTTATCACTTTTAATCATGAGGCGATTCTCTTGAACATCCTTAGAAGACTTCAACGTGTCCAATCTCATCTTAGAGGCCAGATACGATTTTGTAAAACACATCGTATTTGGAAGCTACAACCACCGGAGTTAATATCCCACGTTGAGGATTTAGAAAGCCAACTCAGAGACATTGAGACGATGTCTACAACATCGATTGGAGCTTGAGGTAAATTCCATAAGAGGACGATTGTGATTTTCTTTGTGTGTTTTTGTTTGTTACTCTGTTTGTGTGTTTTAGTTTGTGTGTTTTAGTTTGTCACCCCGGTCAAGTGGCGGATAACGGTACTCCGTGACAATCAAGTCGGTTACTCCAGTTTCCCATAATTACTGATCTTCTGAGGCGAAGGTATGGATAGAAACGAGATCTTAGCAAAGCTTCATAGTCGATTCCTTCACTTCCTCAGAATGCCCTCCTCACAATCTATAAAGCTCGATCCGAACGCATGCGATTGCTCATGAGGAATCACATACCTGCTGATATCCGCTGGTTAATAGAGGCCAAAGTACGCTTGGCAGGTGAGTTACCTCCTAAATTTATTGCATACATGCCTGGTTGTGGTAAAGGAAATTACGCAAGAAAGCGAAGAGCTCGAAAAATTTCGGTTGCTTGTCATAAGTGTGCCAGAATGTTATGCAATAAAAAACGATGTTCTTTAGGAATGGTGTCTGATAACAGAGAAGATAAGATTCAATTCATTAGGGATGGCTTGAATAAGGAGTCATTGGATGATATTCTTTTGTCTCTTGAAACGCATCCTAGTGGATATGTGCAAGGAGCGATTCTCCAGTTATAACCATCATTCCAGAAAGAGCATGCACGATACAGTCTCGGGAATCTGACTATAAACGACCCTGTTTGCCAGTTTATAAGAAAACTGGATGGGAAGCCTATCCTCGACCCATAGAGGGCGTTGAAGCCGTTTCTGGACGTAAAACCAGAGGAAGATGTGAGCCACAGTCGCAACTACCTGTAAATATCCTTTTACTTTACTGTTGTTTTATTTCACTGTTGTTTTACCATTTGCATTATTGTCTTTAGTAATTTTATATTTGTCATTACTTGCTTTTCCTTTTTACTGTTTTCTTTTTGACTTTCAAGCCATGTGCATTACACGATTAATTGACATAGACATGACACCTCATTGTTTGTGACCCATTGCCGCCAAGATCCTTAAATATGATTCTTTTCGTTTGCATTCACAAATTATTTTTGAGAAGTATCCTAATGGCAGCTACTCCCAATAAACAATTCAAGAACATTTGTGTGCTTTCCGGATTTAACTATGGCAAATATAAAGAGTTCTTTGAGGCAGCCATTGATCTTGGTCGATGCATAGCAGAGAAAAAATTACACTTAGTATACGGTGGAGGTGACCGAGGGTTATCAAAATTGGTCTCAGAAACTGCTTTTGTCAGAGGAAGTCAAGTGTTAGGCATCATACCACAAACCCTAAAACCTTTAGGCTGCTTGTCTAACTCACCGACTGGAGAAGAGTTAGTTGTCTCAGGTATGCAAGAAAGAATAACCGAAATGCTTAATCATGTTGATGCTTTTATTTTCTTACCAGGAGATCTTGCAACTCTAGAGGCACTTATCACTTTAGCATCTTGGGACCATCTGCACATTCATCAGAAACCCATCGGTTTGTTAAATGTCAATAATTTTTATGATGGCTTTATCGCATTTCTTAACCATGCAATAAAAACTACTTCATTCCCTCTACGGTGAAAAAGCTTTTTATTTGTGCTCACACTGCTAATGAGCTACTTGATCTGTTACAAGCTTATCGACCAGAGCCAGATCCCAAGACCTTGGTGTTGGAGTGTACAAATAACGATGGTAACAATAGCAGCGTGAGTAAGAAGTACAAATTAGATTTAAATCTCCGCCTGTAAATATTTTATTCTGTGTTGCACCACCCAGGTGATGTCTTCTAAACTCTACTTCTTTCCTTTAAAATATTGAGGACAATGTTTCGTTAAGTTGGGGGAGGGATAGTTGACAATTGTGGAATGTTGGTTAAGTTTTTACTAATTTTTTGTTGTAGAAACTAATGTTGTTAATGTTTGTGTTGAAGATGGCTGAATATGGAGTGTAGTTACTACTCTAAACGCATCTTCTCGGTTAAAAAAAAAAAAAAAAAAAAAAAAAAAAAAATTTTTTTTCTTATTTTTCGTGTGATCTTTCTAACTTTTTGACTTCTCCTTTATAAATATGCATTTTCAAATTTTGAGTCGAAGATGGCTGAATATAGAGTGTAGTGCCTCTAGAAACGCATCTTCTTAGTTAAAAAAAAAAAAAATCATTTTTCTATCATTTTAAGTGTAACATTTTCAATTAGTTTTTCTGCATCATTTTCACATTTCTGCATGCATACTTCCCTTTCATGTTTAGAATAGGTTGGGGGGTAGAATGTGTTTAAAAAAAAAAAAAAAATGGTGTGATTTTGTTTTTATTTTTGGATGACATGATGATTTTCGAATTTTAGTATTTGTATTATCTTTGGTCTTGAGTGATGTTACACTATGTTTGCTACTCTACATGTTGATGTCGGAGATAAATATGAGTTGCTTGAAAGAATTGACATGTCATAATGAATACCAAGTGAGCTTTTGAGCGTATTATTTTTCTTGGAGAATAACCCTTTTTGCCCATTCTTCATACAAACTTAGTAATATTATTATTTTATACATGATCTTTAGATTTCCTTGAGTCAACCCTTAAAAAAAAAAAAAAAAAAAAAAAAAAAAAAAAAGTGTGTTGCTACATCTGAATGTCCATTTAACTAGTAGATATGGAGGATTATCTAGAGCCCTAAAAGATGATGGAAAGGCCATCTTTGACCCGTTTGAGCCTTTCTAGCCATCCCTTATGTCAAATATCCATAGTTAGCCCTTTTGTGCCTTTATTAAAAAAAAAAAAAAAAACTTTTCTTTGTCAACTTATCGTCTTCACCTACTCCAATTTGGAGTATTACCCAATATCTTACAAGTTCCATCACCTATTCATGTTTGAGAAAAATATAAATAATTATTTTGTTTAGTAAAGTTGTGCAATATTGAAAAAAAAAAGAAAAAAAAAAGAGAAAGCAAAGAAAAAAAAAAAGAAAAAAAAAATTCTCTAAAAAAAAAAAAGAAAAGAAAAAAAAAAGAGAGAGAGATATAATACAATAATAAATAAGTAAAATGCACTTTTTAGTTTCCAAAAGATATTATTTTTCTCAAACATATATTTTGTTTCCTCTATTTTCCTTTCTTTGTTAGCCATGTCCCTAGCCTACGTTACATCCCAATAAAAGTCCTTCTTGATTTTAGGGAACTATAGTCTGAAGTAGAAGCTAGTTATATGGGCCAAAAGATGTAGTAATGCATAATTTAAAAAAAAAAAGAGAAGAAAAAAAAAATAAGTAAATAAATTGGGTTGACTAGCATTTTGTTTGACTTGAGATCATGTTATTTCTAAGCTATGGGCATATTTCCTTCATCTTGGTGAGAGTGTGTGATATTATTTCTTTACTATCTTCACTCCATTTATCATTCATTGAAGTGACAATTTTTATTGGGTTTAATTTCCTTGTGAGAGTGTCACTATTATTAGGTGAGATTTTGGGGTTGGACATGTCATTTTTGAAAGTAGCTGTATTTACTTGGTTGATTCATGTGGATGGTTGATGTGGGTGTGATGTTTCTTTAGACTGGAGATAATGCTTATACTTTTATTTGATTCTTATCATTTAGTCTGATTGAATAAATAAGTTAGTTCAAAAAAAAAAAAAAAAAAAAAAAAATTTTTGGGTTTGAATTTTGTTTTCGCTTTATTTGCTAGGGACTAGCAATAAGCTGGTTGAGGAGTGTGTTGAGTGTTAGAAAGTGTATATTTATAAAGGAGAAATTTGTCATTTTACACTTCAAATCTCACTAACATCTCTAATTTTATTTATTTAAGTCCTTTGTTATTTAATTATATATGTTTTGTTTTAATTAAGTATTTTGTGTATTTTAGGGGTATCATGGTCATTTCACAATGAACGAGATTTCGGATAGCAAAACGGACGTCACCTTTGAACTCAGGACAGTCGAAAACCTTAAGAGAAAGATAAAAGGAAAAATGGCCTTTGTTCACACGCACGGCACTATTCACATGTATGATCGTTCATGGATCTTTATTCGCACGCGTTTCTTGTTCAAACCGTGTGCAAACCGTGTTCTTGTTCAAACCGCGTGGTCAAACCCGTGGTCAAACCGTGTTATTCTTGTTCGCGATGACGTGGCGCAATCTGTGCATCCAAACTATTTTTAATCCGATGGCCATGATTCACTCAATGTATCTATAAAAAGGGGCCTCCCCACAATTTGATACCCCTGAATCCATTTTTGAGCTTAGTTTTCTGTAATTCCTTCTCCATCTTGTATTTTCTACGTATTTTAATAAAATTCCCATTTTACCCCTAGTTCAATAATGAGTAGCTAATTTTCTTTCAAGCTTGGGTTGAAGGTGAAGTCTCAACATGTGTCATGGGCTTTATTTGGTAAATTTATTTTCTCTTCCCCTCTAATTTCTGTGGAGGTTTTGACTTTTCGACAAATAATAATAATCTTGTCAATTCGCCCTGGTTTTCTAAGCACCCTAGTATAAGATTATTATTATTTGGCACGATAAGCCCTTGACACCATATTGATTAGAGCGTGGTTCATGAGGTGTGGATTCCCCCCTCATGATTTAATTGGTATTAATAAGGAATATTTAGCCCATGGTGCATGTTGATACGGATCCAGATACCCAAGCACTCTATTTCAATAGTTCCCAATTCAATTTAATTCCGCTATTCCAATTTAAATTCTAGCATCCTTTAAATCAATTTTCCCATTCTAGCATCCTTTAAATCAATTTTCCCATTCTAGCATCCTTTAAATTAATTTCCCCATAGATCCAATCACCCATTTACAAAATTAATTCTACACACAATTAAAATCCACCTCCTCGTGGGATCGACACTCAACACCATTGATCTATTCTACAATAGATTCGTGCGCTTGCGAGTTCAACAAAATTTGCACAACACACTACTTGCTTAAGTCCAAGTTCGTGATGAAGACGGACAATGTGGCCACTAGCTACTTTCAAAGCCAAAAGAAGCTGAGTCCGAAACAAGCAAGATGGCAAGACTTTTTGGCCGAATTTGACTATATGTTGGAGTACAAGCTGGAAAAGGCCAATTTGGTAACGAACGCCTTAAGTCGGAAAGCCGATCTTACTGCCATGAGCTGAATACAAAGAGAGCTTTTTACACTCATAAAGAAGGGAATGGAGCATGATCTTTTGGCCAAATAGCTGGTTTCCCTTGTGCAACAGGGGAAATCAAAGAGATTTTGAGTCGATGATGGTTTATTATACACCAAGGGACAGTGCGTCTATGTTTTAAAGTGGGGAAACTTAAGGCAGAACTTAATCAAGGTTTGTCATGATACCAAGTGGGCTGGACACCCAAGACAAAGGTGGATACGAGCATTGCTTGAGTCGACGTACTATTGGCCTTAAATGCGGGATGAGGTGAAGCAGTTCGTGTAGACATGTCTGATGTGCCAATAAGACAAACCGAAACAACAATATCCCACGAGATTATGTGAGCCACTGCCCACTCTGAATTGACTGTGGGAAAGTATATCGATGGATTTCATCATTTGTCTTCTTAAGTCTGAAAGGTTTGCAACAATTGTTGTGGTAGTGGATCACTTATCCAAGTATGCCACTTTTATTCTCTCTTCGAAGGAGTGCACAGCAAATGACAGGGCCAACCTTTTCTTTAAGCATATGGTGAAGTATTGGGGACTTTCGAAATCCATCATTAGTGACCGTGATAGTTGGTTTACAGAGAGGTTTTGGACTTAATTGTTCAAGCTTATGGGGTCAACGTTAAACTTCTCTACGAGCTTTCACGCGCAGACCGATAGGCAAACGAAGAGAGGAATGCTTTGTTGGAGTTATACTTGCAGCATTTCGTGAGCACCAACCAGCATGATAAGGCAAAGTTGTTGGAGGTGGCCTAATTTTCCTACAACTTGCAGTGGAATAAGGCTACATCGAGGAGCCCTTTCAAGGTGATCTTGGGATAGCAGCTGTTAACGCCTCACACACTTATCACGAGCTATACCGGGAGGTATCCCTCGGCATAAAAAGGTGGCTAAGTTGTGGCATGAGCAAGCGGACATAGCAAGGGTGCATCTCGACAAGGCGACCAAGTAGATGAAGAAGTGGGTGGACAATAAGTGTAGACACTTGGAGTTCAATGTGGGGGACATGGTGCTAGTCAAAATCCTTCCGTCCCGACACAAGTCTACTCGTTCACTGCACAAGGGCCTTATCCGAAAGTACGAGGGGCCATTTCCCATCATCAAGAGGGTCGTCAATGTGTCGTACAAGCTAGAGTTGCCCTATTGGTTAAAACTTCATCCGGTCTTTCACGTAAGTTGTTTGAAGCCGTACCATGGGGATACAAAAGATCCAAAGTGAGGAGTGATTGACATTAAAAAGTGTATATTTAATACAGATAAAATTATTAGTTTTTCATTTATTGTGTTGATTAATGCGCTCATTATTTCTAAATTATCTTAATACTCTCCAAACATATTTTTATGTTAAATTAATTCGTAATATGTTAATTTTTATCTTGTAAATACTTTTTAGGAATAAAGATTGAATTAGAATTAAAAGCAGAACAAATAAGGACTGTTGGAGAAATTTGGAATGCATCATTAAGGAGATGTAATAAATAAATATTAAAAAAGAAAAAAGAAAAAGAAAAAAAGAAAAATAGAGCAACAATGCTCGTGATGGTCAAGTGGCCATGTTGGCCATTTAACCATCACACATCTCAACATATATTTATATTATAAAAATAAAATAATAATAAATTAAATAAGAATAAAAAGAATGAAGGAGAGGCAATTGTTGCCTATAAAATCTGACGAACGGGAGTGAAGCAGGAGCAGCTGAAGCCGAGAAAGAATAAAGGGCAGCTGATGATTTCTTTCTTTATTTTCTTTTTTTGTTTTCTTCTATATTAATTTTCTTGTAATATATTCCAAAATTTTGTCAAATAATAACAAGAGAGTTTTGTTTTCTTTCAATATGAGTGGATAATTTTACAAAGCTGAGGTGAAGGGTGAAGCTCAAAGTTTCAAATCGTAAAATTAATTATTTTCTCAAGTGAGTTTTAAGTTTATTTTATTCTTTTTTGGTTATTTTTATGTCATGTTAATTTATATATTTCCTTGGATTTGTATGGTATTTTGATATAATGTTGACACATTAATACAGTTATGACACATTAGGTACTTGATTCTATATTTATCTACACACATAGTTAGTAAAGAATTCAATGATATAATAATTAACTAGTAAAAGTAAGACAAAATATAAAAATGAGAAAGTATTAAAATTATAGTTTAAATACTGAGAGTGGATTCCGTAACTTTAATACATTTTGAAATTGATTCCTAGTAATTTCTTTTCCCACAATTAATTTTCTTTGTTTTAAATTGACTATTAATTTTAAATTCCATGTGGTTCGACCCCGGACTCATGGAGTTATATTATAACTAGACACTCTTATACTTGGGAGTAATAACACTTTTGAGTCGTGTCAAGGAGAATCCAAGTGCTCTTCACTCGGCAACACGAGGGTATATGACAAAGAAATGGAGACCATCTTAGCTGATCGAGTGGTTTGGAAGAAGAGTTTTCTGCCATGCCAAGAGTACTTCGTCAAGTTAAAGGGACTACCCGAGAATGAAGCAAGTTAGAAGCTGCAAACAATTTGTGGCAGTTTCAAGACAAGATCAAGGACTTCCATAATGAGTCGACGAGGACGTATCCTGATTAGGTGAGGGAGAATGTCATGGCCCAAGCCTCCAAGTAGCATGGCCTGGCCCAAGCCTCCAAGTAGCATGGCCTGGCCCATAGATAATTCTAGACTCATATAGTGTGTAGATATTTCTCATGTAATTAATATGGGTAAGTGCTAGGTGGTAGTTGAGCATTAACCCACTCTCTTGTACGCTATATATAGGAGGGGGCCTTATTTGGCCAATACACTCAACACATAACAAGCAATACAATACCAAGCATTGTAAGCATTTCATCAAGCAATACAAGTCCTTTCCTCAAGTTAAAGGGACTACCCGAGAATGAAGCAAGTTGGAAGCTGCAAACGATTTGTGGCAGTTTCAAGACAAGATCAAGGACTTCCATAATGAGTCGACGAGGACGTATCTAGATTAGGTGAGGGAGAATGTCACGGCCCAAGCCTCCAAGTAGCATGGCCTGGCCCATAGATGATTCTAGACTTATATAGTGTGTAGATATTTCTCATGTAATTAAAATGGGTAAGTGCTAGGTGGTAGTTGAGCATTAACCCACTCTCTTGTACGTTATATATAGGAGAGGGCTTTATTTGGCCAATACACACAACACATAACAAGCAATACAATACCAAGCATTGTAAGCATTTCATCAAGAAATATAAGTCCTTTCCTCCATTTTGTGTGAGTTTGAGTGAATACACTTTTCAGTTTTCGAATCCAACAACGGATTTGAGTGTAAGGCTCACTGAGAGCCAAGAGAGTGTAAATTTGGCACCTAAGGCCGTACGGCACAACGTGGGATATAATTGGGCCATGACACTGTGCTGGCTTATATTTGCTTGAGGTAAAGAGGTGCGAGCCAATCCTATCTCCATCTAAAACAAATGTAAGTGTTGTCATGGGCAACTAGTCTCTTTGTAACTTGACCAGATTTCTGCACCAATATTTTAATGTCGTTTGTAGGGACAAAACGAGAAGCTACTTTTACCAAAGCAAATTGAAGAAAGGGGATTCACATTTGAAGAAATGGCAAATAAACATGAACATTGGAGACAACGACACTCAACGAACTAGCCTAGGGGTGAATGAGGGCGTCACCTTGCATGAGATAGTAAATAAAGTGCGAGATAGAGCATAGATGAAAGGATAGAGTGGATAGAAGGGCAAATGGAAGCCCTGATGATGGTATTGCATGAATTGAGGGAGAGGTGAAGAAGGTTTAACGGAAGAAATTCAGAGGAAAACCAACACTTCCTAGAGCCCAACAATAGAATGCTCTGTGACGAGTAGGAGCTAGGGGTAGGAAACAAAACATGTGGCGAGCATAACCCAGTGAATATTGTAGGAGGAATAAATAGTGAAGAAATAAAGCTACGGTAACACTTACAAGATATTGAGCAGCACTTACAAGACATCAAGCAAAAGCATGAATAGGTTGCTGCATGAAATCTTGGTTATGCAAGAGAGTTAGAAGGTGAAGTATGAAGGTTGGCTAAAATCATTGAAGAAATGCAAGGTCAATGAAGGCCTCCTAGCTAAAGAATAATACTAGACAATGAGTCCTTACTCTTGGTAGAAATTATATGCACTATGATTTAAGAGATTTTCACTTCCCTGATCTTAAATATCCTGGAAAATGCGATTCTTTGGTACGCATTTATCATTTTCAATGTCAACAATGTATCATCCACTTATGCTTGATGTCTCGTTAACCATTTGCAAGATCATCTTCATCCTGCACTTGGAGAATGCAGATACGATGAATGGGATGGCTTTATTCTTTATCAATTTATTTTTGTTGATTAAAGAGCATGTTAGGCCAGTTTGGTAATGCTGTAGTTTTTAAAATAATTACTGTCAGATGTGTCGTAGAAATAATTAGTTGTAAGGAGAATTAGTTAAATATTTGGTAAAATTTATTTTTAAAATTATTGTGGGTTTTAAAAGTAGTAGTATGTATTTGACAAATTTTATTACTGAATCGCAATAAAAATGTAAATGACTAAAGTGAACATAATATTGAATAAAATATATTTATACTTTTATAAATATATAAAATATTTTTTATTGTGTATATAATAATTGGTAAGTATAATAATTTTTAATTTTATTACTCAATATAATCAATAATAACTATAATCTTTAAATTTAATAATTTTATTTTCTAATTGAATAAGGTTAATTTTGAATTTTTATAATATACGTGATGGTATATATAGAACTATATTAATTATAAAAATAATTTTTAAAATTATATTTTGAAAAACTATTCCTTTGTTTACTATAAGATAGGTAATTTTATTAAAATAAAATTTAAAAAAATTTACCAAACAATTCCAAACTGATCCTGGGACTTTCAATAAGATAACTCACAAACTTTGGTTCCCTGTGGCAACCAAAAATTTTATTGAAGAATTTGAAAAAGGTCGAGAGTTCTTCAAAAGAATACAATCTGCTCAAGCAAGAAACAATGAATTATCAAGGAGCCGTGCTCTTCCTTCACTTTTTTTTTTTTTTTTTTTTGGTGGCTGACACTGACAGTGTTACCCGAATCTGAAATAGTTGCCTTCTTGGTAGTTATCAGAAGTTCCGTGCAGTAATTGTTGCATTACATTATCCTAATTTAGGAGGTTCTCAATTTCCTTGTATTAATATCTACCACTTACTCCTATATAATTTTCATAATATTTAAAATAATAAAATAATCTGACTATTACTTTTTTATTCACACTAAATCATATATTTTCTTATTTTAATACTTAAATTTTTTATTTTACTTTTCATTGATATAATTTATTTAATTTATAATAAATATGAATAGAGATATATTTAAAAATAAAAACCATAATATAAAATTATATTATTGAGGAGATCACTAACTATTATAAAAACTACAAAGATAAATGATATATGTTGATTTTAGATAAATTAACAACTTAAAGGTCAAAGCTGCATTTGTGGAATATATGAAACTTGTCAGGTTGCATTCGCAGAATATACGAACCTTATCCGGCTGCGTTTATAGAATATATGAACCTTATCATGCTGCGTTTGTGGAATTATGAACCTTGTGGGGCTGCATTTTTTAAAATATATGAACCTAATCGGGCTGCATTTTTAGAATATATGAACCTTACCGGGCGGCATTTGTGGAATAAATGAACCTTATCGAGCTGCATTTATGGAATATGTTAACCTTTATCTCCTACTACTGTATTTTATGCCCCTCATTATTTAGCACCACCGTCCGCTAATTACTATTATATCAGTATGTATTTTATTCTTATATAAAATAACTTAAAAGTAAATAATTTTTAAGTGCACCCATATAATAATTACTGTTAATATATAATTTAGTTAATTTAATTTTTTAAATTCTTATTTCTTTTAACCTTTTAAATTATTATCTATTCTCAAATATTAGAAGAAATTAATTTATAATTCACAATAGAGTACGATGAAGAAGTATTAAATTTTTTTCTCATAGGCATGGCAATAATGGATAAAATCTTTAAAAAGAAAGTGAAAGATTATAGTGATTATATAATTTTTTTTTTTTAGAATAGATTTTATAAGTTTTATATGGAGAATCTTTAGAAAAAAAATAAAAATTATAATAAAAGTAAATTTAAAATTACGTGGCGTATGATGAGAAATAAAGATTAGTTTAAAATTATAATTGGGATTAACCAAAAAGTGGAGACTGATCTCCGGTGAGATATAACGAGTGGGTGAAATATCATCACTCATTAAACACAAAAGATAGCATATTGAATGTGCAGAGAGTCTTCAATACGGAATTACAGACATAGTTTCTGTAATACTGAAAAACAATGGGATTCTCCCATCACCCGCAAGAAATCTTAGCCTTTTGTGCTTTTATTTTTTCAATTATCTGCGTCTATGTGGCTACAAGGACTGCCAAACGCAACAAGAAAGGAGGCAGGAAGCCACCAGAAGCGGCAGGGGCATGGCCTTGTGTCGGTCACCTTCATCTCCTGGCAGGATCAAACCAGTTAATACACCGAACACTTGGGAAAATGGCTGATAAGTACGGGAGAGCCTTCTTGATCCACCTTGGAATTCATCGAGCACTTGTGATTAGCAGCTGGGAAGTGGCAAAGGAATGTTTCACCACCAATGACAAACTCTTCTCCACACGTCCAAAATCCTTAGCTGTGAAGCTCATGGGTTATGACCATGCCATTATTGGCTTTGCTCCTTACGGATCGTATTGGCGAGAAGTTAGAAAACTTTCCACAGTCCAACTTCTCTCAAATCATCGACTTGAGTTGCTCAAGCATGTTCGTGACACTGAAGTCAAAGTCTTTATCAAAGAGTTACACAAACAATGTGCCAAAAATGGGGGCCATGTTGCTGTTGAGATGAAGGAAAGGTTTAAGGACTTGGCAATGAATATTATAGTCAGAATGATTGCTGGTAAAAGATATTATGGTAGTGACACCAATGCGGATGATCAAGAATCAAAACGATTTCAGAAGGCCTTGCGTGATTTCTTTTATCTATTAGGGCTATTCTTGGCCTCAGATAACATTCCATTTCTTGGTTGGTTAGATGTTGTAAAGGGGTACACAGGTCAAATGAAGAGAACAGCAAAGGAGTTGGATGATGTGTTTGGTAGGCTGGTGCGCGAGCATCGTCATAAGAGGCTCAACGGGAGCATCAACAAGGATGAGGAAGACTTCATTGATGTCATGCTGTCTGTCATGGATGATGGCAAGACTTCTCCTGAGGATGCCGATACTGTCATTAAGGCCACTTGCTTGGTAAGTCCCTGGGAATTCTGCAGCATAAATTTACACAAATAAGAGAGAAATTAACTACTGTCTACGATGAAGATGCAAAAGCATTAGAAAAATAAAACTTAATTTGGCTAGGGTCTGATCTCTCCTGAAAATGTTGAGAATATGACGATTAATTTTTTGTTTCTTTTGGCAAAAGCTAAATTAAAACAAAAGGTGATATAGGGAAGCCAATGAAATCCATCTGCTCATCATCTATCAGTGACTACAGACTACTGGAATGATGACTATTTAAGTGACCATCTCTCTGTGTACTCTTTTTCATTTTGCAGAGCCTAATATCAGGTGGCAATGATACCACAGTGACCACAATTACATGGGCACTATCTCTTCTATTGAACAACCGGCGTGTACTAAAAAAGGCACAAGATGAGCTCGACATCCATGTTGGAAAGAATCGGCAAGTTGAGGAATCTGATATTAAGAACCTGATATATTTACAAGCAATTGTCAAAGAAACATTAAGATTATGCCCTCCGCTGCCACTTTCAGCTCCACGTGAGGCCATGGAGGATTGCACCATTGATGGCTTCCACATCCCAGCAGGCACACGGCTTATAGTTAACTTGTGGAAGATGCATCGTGACCCCAGCATTTGGGCAAACCCGTCAGAATTTATACCTGATAGATTCCTAAATGAAAACGCCGAGTTGGATGTTAATGGTCAGGATTTTGAATTTTTACCATTTGGCTCTGGTAGAAGGAAGTGTCCAGGGATCTCATTCGCTCTTCAGGTTCAGCACTTGACATTGGCACGCCTGCTCCATGCATTCAACTTAGGGACAGTCTCAGACACTGTAGTTGATATGAGTGAAAGCCCTGGGATGACTGTCCCTAAAGCAACACCATTGGAGGTTACCCTTACCCCAAGGGTGCCTTCCAATGTTATTTGAGTACTAAAAAATTTTCTGTCTCTAAATGCTCTGTGGTGCTTAGTCTAGTAACAGTGTCAAGTCCGTAATCTGCTTCCAGTTACTGTTATCTTGATAACTAAACTCTTCCCTATAAAAGCCGACCTCTTATAGATAAATGATTATGTATCATTAACGAACATAGCAAGACGAATAATGACTGTACTGATCACCAGCATTAGAGCAATTCTATGAGCACAAGCAGAAAATGCATTTACAAAGAATGGAATGACTTATTTTTTATTTAGTTTATTTCATTTATTTAGGAGAAGACTAACCTTATGACTACATGACATAACCAGAAAATTGCAGCAACTATAGCATTTGCCTTTGGAGATAAAATTTTTTTGGATCTGGCCAATCATATTTAGTTCATTTTGCTGCAGCCTGCTGCAAGTAACCAAAGATACGGAAGACTTCAAATATATAATTGCCAAAGCCCCTGTCACCGGAAGCCAAAGCGCATACCCAAGCAACGTTTGATATCTAATAGCCGTGTTTTGTTTTAGACCTTTTTTTTTTCCGAACAAAAATTGAGTAATAAGAGAATCATCTTGTTAGCCATGTATTTCAACAATCGACATGGAAGTTCCGTGAAGAAATTGTTGCAAAGTCTTGTTGTTCATCTGCATCATCTTGGGGTTGAAAATTCTTCAATATATAGTTAGTAGAATAAGACAAGAACTCGCATTAACATGCCACCTTTCTACTAAATTGTGGTCCTAATTTTCCTAACAGGGTTTAAGTCACAGCTTGCACAAGTGGCGTCCTTTTGTGCGAAAAAACCCATGCCTTACTTACCACTAGAATATTTTATATCTGGGGTCTAATACGAAAGCGTGGAGATATATATACACGGAAAATCTTCAATATTATTGTAGTTTCACCAACACTGACAGACCATGGAATTCTCCCTTTGGCTTCAAGCAATCATATGCTTCTGTGCGCTTCTTGTTGCAATTATCTGCCTCTATGTGGCTACAAATACTACCAAAAGGAACAGAAAAAGAAGCAGCAGGCCACCAGAGCCGGAGGGAGCATGGCCTTTTTATTCGTCACCTTCATCTCCTTGACAAGAGCCAGCTGCTACATCAAACACTTGGGAAGATGGCTGACAAGTTTGGAAAAGCCTTCATGATCCGCCTTGGAATTCGTCAAGCGCTTGTGACTAGCAGCTGGGAAGTGGCAAAAGAATGTTTCACCACCAATGACAAGCTCTTCTCCTCACGTCCAAAATTCTTAGCAGTGAAGCTCATGGGTTATGACCATGCCATGCTTGGCTTTGCTCCTTACGGACCATATTGGCGCAATATTAGGAAATTAGCCACAGTTGAGCTTCTCTCAAATCATCAGCTTGAGCTGATCAAGCATGTTCGTGACATTGAAACCAAAATTTTCATTAAGGAGTTGTACGAACTATGTGTGAAAAATGGAGGCCTTGTTGATGTGGAGATGAAGGAAAGGTTTGGGGACTTAGCAATGAACATTATATTTAGAGTGATTGCTGGTAAAAGATTTTTTGGCCATGACACAAATGCTGATAATCAGGATTCAAGACAATGCCAGAAGGCTTTGGGCAATTTCTTTTACCTGGTAGGGTCACTTTTGCCCTCGGACAACATTCCATTTCTTGGTTGGTTAGATGTTGTGAACGGATATACAGGTCAAATGAAGAAAACAGCTAAGGAGTTGGACACTCTGTTTGGTAGGTTGGTGCACGAGCATCGTCATAAGAGACTCAACGAAAGCATCAAGGAAGAGGAGAAAGACTTCATTGATGTCATGCTGTCTGTTCTGGATGATGGTAAGACTTCTGCTGAGGATGCCGATACTGTCATTAAGTCCACTTGCTTGGTATGTCCCAGCAACTCTGTTACTTCAGTTAATACAATCAGAGTGCAATTAGGGAGCACATATCTAAAATGACCGTGCAAATGTGAAGTAAAGAAATTTAGTTTGACAATGCTCTCATCTCTCCAAATAAAAATTAAGAATAAGATGGTTCATCCTTCGGTCTTGCATCAAAAGCAAATAACCTCTAAAGCATGTGGTGAGATGGAGGGATGCCTATGAATTATATCTGCTTATCATCTATAAGCAACCATAAATCGCTGGAATAATTTAGATACTTTGGGAATTATATTAGAAAACTATAGATAGTCTTATTGTGCCTAACAAGATATATGTATACCACAACAATATGTTTTTTGCACCAAAAAAGATATGATGTCAAAACTAAAATATTTGTGGCCACCATCTGATGGCTGTAATTGATCATCTTACTTGGTGCCTGTGTTCATTGCACAGAGCCTTATATTAGGAGGCAATGACACTACAGTGGTCACTCTTACGTGGGCACTGTCTCTACTATTGAGTATTGAACAATCACCATGTGCTAAAAAAAGCACAAGGTGAGCTCAGCATCCATGTTGGAAACAATTGTAAAGTTGGGGAATCTGATATAAAGAACCTGATATACTTGCAAGCAATTGTCAAAGAAACATTGAAATTATACCCTGCACTTCCACTTTCAGCTCCACGTGAGGCCGTGGAGGATTGCATCATTGGAGGCTTCCACATCCCAGCAGGCACACGGCTTATGGTTAACTTGTGGAAGATGCATCGTGACACCAGCATAAACCCTTCAGAATTTATACCTGAGAGGTTCCTAAATGAAAATCCCAATTTGGAAGTCAAGGGTCAGGATTTTGAATTTTTACCATTTGGTTCTGGTAGAAGGGAGTGTCCAGGAATCTCATTCGCTCTTCAAGTACTGCACTTGACCTTGGCACGCCTGCTTCATGCATTCAAGTTAGGGACAGTTTCAGACACATTAGTTGACATGCGTGAAAGCCCTGGGATGACTGTTCCTAAAGCAACACCACTGGAGGTTACCCTTACCCCAAGACTGCCTTCCAGGGTATATGTTTGATCAAGAAAATAATAATGCTGGAAGCATCTCCTGCCATTAAGAACTTAGATAATAAAATTCATACTGTACTTAATAAAATTGGACCAAACCCATTCAAGTTAATTTCATATTAAGGCTGTTTCAGTCTTAGACTCTAAGTGGCACAAGAACATCTTCATACTGCACTTTCAGAGAATGTACTTACTTCAATGGAATGATTTTTACTCTATAGTTTATTTTAGTTACCCTTAGACCAAGGCTGCCTTCCATGCTGTTTGAAATCTAAAGTGAGTGTATAAGAGATTCTGTATCTAAATGCTCTTTGGTAATCACTCTAGCAACATGGTCTAATCAGGCGTTTGCAGTTTGGAAAGCCCTTCTCAATTGAAAATTAAGCATGTAGAACTTGCATATGTACCGGTGCATTTCACTTTTTTTAGGGGGGATAGGATTACTGGTGTTTTAAAACTTGTAGTCTGTTAACTGCTTTTCGTAATTTGTTCATTCTTGGAGATGTTAACTTTAAAATTAGAGAGGAACCAAGTTCCTAGGTCATCAATTTGGCACATTAAGCATATGGATGATTTTTCACTTTAAGCACATAGATGCCTGTTACTAAGAGCTTTTGAGTGAAACAAAAATCAGACTTCAACAAAAAGCATATACACATAAATAATTGATAAGGAACTAGTAGTATAATAAAAAGTAATCTACAAGAAATACTCAGCAAATGTAGAGGTATTGAATTATACAATCAACTTTTTTTTTGAATAGCTCCAAAAGCCTTAAGTAGACATGAAATTGCCCTGTTTGACATACTACATCATCTTAAGGATGAGCTTGCTGGTACAGACTAATTGCTATAGGAGGATCTATGACTCTACTGTGAAGCTGCTCATACTCAGCTGCCTTGCCCCTTTGGCTACATTTTTTAGCTAATATCAGGCAAATGGATCCTGTTAATATCAATATGCCAGAGAGTATCCAACTGAACTGCAAGTTAGCCAGTGCCCTTGCTCTAGAATCTGCCTCACTAGATCCACAAGTGATGGCTCCATGCATGTCAGTACTGTTGGCCTCTGCCAACTGCATGGTGCATCCCTGTGGAACAAAGTCAGGAGACCAGAGCATGAACCCCATGTTCACAAACCAACACCCTTGGAACACAACTGAAATTGAAAGAACAAGAGCTGAAAGAAAACATGTTGGGAAACTAGTAGCCGATAGAGCTGCCACAAGGGAGACAAACACTATGAGCTGCAAGAGCCAGTGGTAATGTCCTTCGAGCCCAACATGATCAGCTGAGTGGAAATGAATTAGGAAAAGCTCTTGACCAAAAACAGAAGCCACAAGGATTCCAGGAATTCCAGATAGGATCTCAGATGTCTGAGTTATATCGGCACAGATAGTGAAGCAAGCAAATATGGCAAGATGGAGAAACATCGTCGCATGCTCAAAGTTGTCAAGCTTGAAAGCAAAGTGAAAATAAGGAAAGTCCAATATTTGCATGAAAATTGAAAAAAGGGAGAAAGATAAGATGAAAATGAGTTCCAAGTGCTTCAGTGTTGAAAAGGGGCCATTGTATGGGTACCAGAACCTTACTGTAAACTTAGAAGAGCCTTTGAGACAGTAGGCTCTGATGGTGTTGATGGTGTGCCATAGGCCAAGGAAAGTGAGCGACAAACCAGGTACTATGTGCCCTACAAACGTTCCCATATATATTTCTGTTTTCAGATAACAAGGTTTTGAATCCTATGATTCTCACTCAAAGCTTAAATAACAAAGACCAGAGTGATTGCAAATGCATTCTGGAGAAAAACAATAGAGGGTAATATAGTACATGTTAGCAGTCTATTCAAGTATTGGTGCATGGTGCATGTGATCCCACAAACATAAAAGCCAAGAAAAGGCACCCATATTGTGCAACATTTCAATAATGAAAGAAGATTGGATGTGGTTAAAAGATATTAAATTTTAGAAAAGCCTATGATAATTGCCTGATGCTTCAAATCATGAAAATCGACCTTTTATTGAAATTTTAAGTTTGCTGACTCAGTGTTCATGATCTACTTTGATGGTTAAACTTTTCATAAATCACAATAATTCTTAAACATGGACTCATTTTTTTGTTGCTTATCATGGTGGCTTTCTGCAGAAACAAACAATCCAAGTTCTTCTTTCTGCAGGATAAAAAGACTTTGTCCCTTCAACATCATGAGGGACACAATGCCCCCATCAGCATGTAGTGGAGAATGACATGCTCCAATATAATCAGTGTGGCAAATAAGACGTTTCCACTTGTTTAACAAGTTCAATTCTAAATGTAACCCCATTTCATTGTGACAAATAAAGTTGTAAGATTCCAGTTATAATACCTTCTAATTGGTCTCTAAAATTGCCGTGTTTGGATAGAAGTCCACCTCCACTTTGAAAGGCTGAAGTTGCAGCACCTGAACAAAGATCAGAAAAAAGAAAAAAAGACATTATAGAAGAAGCAATGGAAAACATCGAAGTTGGAATATGGTAAGAATAACAAATGTATGATTTAAAGCCAGTTCAAAGATATTTTAATTAAATTCTTGGAATGTAAAAGCAAACCAGTGACTCTATGTATAACATAAACAAGACAGATTGGAATTAAGGTAGCATTTAAATATGGTTTCTGTAAGCATATGTTATACTGGATGTGATTCAAGGAATGTACCTTGCAACTGTGGCAAAATCACTACAAGATACAAACTTTTTTCGGTCAAATGGTCTGTGGTTCCGAACTTAACTTGCTAATATGTTAATAAATCAATGTATCACCATCTTCATCAATAAAAAGCAGAAACCTATAGATTAAAAGATGATGTCCTTTGTCAATAGATTATTTCATTTGTGGCATGATAGATAATGCGTATGGGAATCATTTTTTATTGAAATGTACTCAACGCATCAATTATATCAACAATTCTAAATGACAAAAAGCAAACAGAAACGCTGAAAACAGAATAAGAAAAATAAAAATACTGTTGAATAATCTTACAAGTTACAGGAGAAGACTGAACATCCAAATGGACCAATACTGAGATACATAAATTTCTTGCTAACCACCACACTCAAATTTTTTCAGTCTACTGTCAGAAATTACTCAAATGCAGGCTTTGGATCTAACTTGAACCGTTTTGACAATAGGTATTGACAGTCTCCCAAGTAAGAACTTTTCATTTTGGTGAGCAAACAAGAATGTTCGTTCTGAAGCAGTAGTAGTTAAGATGTTGCATATTACTAACAAATCATTATGAATCGCTGCTTTCTGCAGCCTTATCGAAGCTTGCTATACCCTCAATCAAAGAGAAGTATGTGTTGTCATCAGGTGCGATTCCTTTACTAACCATTTCTCTGAGAAGCTCTTCAGCAAGATCTCCTTCCTGGTTCTTGCATAAACCTTGTATTAGGGCATTGTAAGTGAGACGAGTGGGATTGAAACCTATGCTCAACATTTCATCCCGGACTCTAAAAGCATCCTTCATATCACCTCTTTTGCTGTATCCACTAATAAGAGTGTTGTAACTAATGTGATCTGGTTTAATCCCTCTTCTCTTCATTTGATCCAGAAGCCTGCGGGCTTCTTCAACTTTCCCCTCTCTACAACGCCCATGCATTAGGGTGTTGTAGGTCACTTCATCGGGATGAACCTTCATCCTGTCCATCTCCTTTAATAGTGAGAATGCACGCTCAATGTTACCATTAGCGCAGTGACCATCTATCAAGGCATTAAACATAACAATATCTGGCAACATACCTTTAGCCAAAAAGTTTTCAAATAATTGATCTGCTTCAATCATTCTGTTCTGCTTGCTTAAAACAAATATTAGTGACGTATAAGTTAACATTGTTGGCTGGATACCTTTATGTATCATTTCATCATGGAGGCTAAAGGCTTTCTTTGCATTCCCACATCTGCAATACCCATTAATCAAGATATTATACGTTATTGAATCAGGAACAATCCCTTTTTCTCCCATCTCTTTTAGCATATCATCAGCTTCAACCATCTTTCTCTCCATTAATAACGCATGAATCAACAAATTATAAGTTGAAGTAGTCGGCATTATACCCTGCTTCACCATCTCATCCCTAAAACTAAAAGCCATCTCCAAATTCCCTTTATTGCAATACCCATCAATCAAGGTGTTATAAGTCACAGCAGTCGAAACCAACCCGTTTTCTTTCATCTGCTCTAACATCCTAGATGCCTCCTCAAGACTTCCTTCCTTACACATCCCACTAACAAATGAACCATACGTATAAGAATCTGGTTGAACACCTCTACTCTTCATAGCATTCAAAACCAACCTCGCCCCTTCGATTCTCCCATTCAAACAATACCCATGAACTATGGTATTGTACGTGACAATATTAGGCTTAATTCCCAAACTCTCCATAAACCCAAGAAAATCTTTTGCCTTCTGTAACTTCCCTTCCTTACACAACAAGTTAATCATTATGTTAAACGTGTACACACTCGACTTAATCCTCATCCTAAACATCTCAGCATACAATACCCATGCTTTATCTGGTCTATTCAACTTCACAAACATACTTAACATATCATTACAAGACTCAATCTTTGGAACAAAACCCTTCCCTTTCATCATATAAAAACACTTAAATGCGTCATCATCTCTCTTCAATTCACAACAAACCCTTAACAAGAAATCAAAAACAATACTACTTTTAATACGTAACTCATCGCGGGCGACTGCCAGCTCATTGAAAACCACTTGAATTGTAGCAATGCCACTGTTCAATGTCTCTTTTAACAGTTGCAAAGTTGGTTTCGATGCTGGTAACCGAGAGATTACCGCGATAGCAATGCAACGGGTTTTGATATCACGAATTCGTCTAAACCCAAGATGGTTTATGAATTGGAAAGCTAACTCAGGGGTCCTGTGAAGATCTAAAAGAGCTGATGTAATCAGAGAGGAAGTAATTTTTGGTGCAAGCTGTTTGATGAAATGCCACTGAGAAGAGTGGATGTAGCTACTGAGCAGTTCATTGGTTATTTCTGGTAGGTTTCCTCCGGAAGTGTTTGGAATGAAAGTTTGGGTTTGTTGGGTGGGTCTTGGTTGAGGAGTCGAGGAGAAAAGCAAGCATGAATTAGATTGGTTTGATGAGATTATAGTTTTGAGGTTCGGATGTTCGAGGATTGGAGGAATTTTGTGAGTTCTCATGTTTGAGGTGAGCAATGATTTTGTCAGGGAGAGAGAGAGCGACAGGAAACTGAGATGGGTTGCAATTTTGCAGAATCTTAGGAATTAGGAGGTTCTGCTTCTGCATGCCGCCTCGTGAGTGAAGTTAGTTTAGTTTCATTACTATACATATATTGGGAAGGGCGGCAAGGACCAGAGGCCGGCAATGCATCTCGTGTCCTTACTTTTGCACCTCAAATGAATGTAAAAAATGATTATTTAATTAATCATGATGTTTCGAATTTTGAGTTATTAATTAAATAAAACTGTTTGAAAATCTTTTACCTACCTATCTCTATTTAAAATTATGTTATTAAATAATAAACGAATTTTTAAATATTTTAATATTAAAAAAATTCAATCTTAATGTTTAAAAACTTATTTTAAACTTTTATTAATAAAAATAAAATAATTTATTTAAATTTTAAAAACTCTACTAAAATATAACCAAACAACAATAAACCTTATGATAAAAATTTATAAAATTAAATAAATACTTATGACCGTTAAATAAACCACACCAACCAAATATTTAAACTATCACAACCATTGATTTATTACTAACAATGATTTAATCATAACATCTTAATTAATTACTTTTCTTCCTTCTCATAAACGATCTCGTGTTGTGAAACCTTAAATTCAATAATTATTTTCACCGAAGGATTAGCCGGTCTTAATTGGCTATTTCTTGTAACGATGTTTATCTTTCATCTTTCAAAACCCGAAAGAAAGACCACGGAGATTGCAACTTTTTAACAAAATCACACAGGATCTCTAGATCTTGCGATACAAATAACTCTCTTCAGTCTGAGGCTTTAGTGTGCCATTGTACTTGTACAATAATTACTAAAATGTAATTCAAGGAAAGTTAAATCAGAAAACAGTAATATGAATCCGGAAGGAGTTCTCAATCACCATACAAGATCCACATATATAAAATAGGTTTTACTAATGTGATCAACTACTTTAAAAGGACATCCAATGACACATTATGATAATAAATACATAATAAACTTATTACAATCACTCCCCAGAGGCAAAACTTTTGGTATGCAATTGCCGACGGCGAAACTCCTGTAGGACAGATCTCTATTGCAAGTATGTTTCCTCTATAACAAAATTATAACAATCGCCTGTCAGACACAAAAAATTGCTCACTAATAATTACTGAGACTCCCTGACAAAAGTTCGTTAGTTAAAACATATTGCGCCATCTTGTAACCACACACTGGCCGCCACCATCTGCAAAGAGCAAAAACTGATCAAGAAAAAATGCTTTGTCCACAACCACTAAAACAACCAAGGTTGCTACCTATAAACTCAGCATTGATGCATCAATAAGTAAGATCATTATTTTTTTTTTTAAATAGAAAATAAAGTATTTTGCTAAGCTCATTCCAATTATTCTTCAAAAGTACAATGAAGAAAGCTAAGTCAACAAATATATTCCAAAGAAAGGAAGCAAGCAAGGCATCGGATGTTGAATTTACATGATCTGATTACCCAATAATGTAAATAAAAAAATAAAAAAAAAATCTTGCCCTTTCTTTTATGTAATATGATAGGACTCTAAAACCTCACACAATAAGGTTATCAATAGCAATAACATGGTTGTTAAGCTTTCATTTCAAGAAAATAACACACTCACATTACTATTGAAGCAAAATAGAAAACAAGGAGAATCTGAATATTAAATACTGAATATTATGGTCATAGCAAGCCCATCATCATTGCAACTCTTAAGAACAAATCACTAAGCAATACAAAAGTTAGGAACCATTTTTAAACTATCCCGGCCCATGTGCAATGAAACTCTTACCTCCTTAAGAGAGACAAAATAAGTTGCAGAGCCATGTGAAAAGGAAAATTTATCGATTAAATTCAAATTTTCAAACATATTTCAGGCCCAAAGGCAAGAAAAAGATTATGCACAAATCATAGCCTCGTGTTAGACAAAGCTAATAAGCATTTCTACAAGAACCTAGTCAATAACTGATGATTTTTATGATTTTATTACATCAATTAATACACAAGAGCAAAAAAATTAATTTTTTTTTGTTAAACTACTATTTTCGAAAATTGTAATATTGAGTGTCAATTAATAGATAAAATTAAATTAAAATCACCTATTTCAGGCAACGGCCACCGGTTGTTGCTTCGAAGGTTCGAGCTTTTCTTTTGATTTCTTGTCGAGGAAGTCTTCGATGTTGTAAATAACGGTGATATAGAGAGAGCAGCTAGGGCACCGGGCGATTTCCTCGCCGAGTCGGAGCTCGTCTTTCGTGATTTGGAATAAATCGCCGCACGGGCAAGGGTACGTGTACGCCTGTAACTCCTCGTTCCACTCCATGTCTTCGATCTCCACGTCGTCGTACGACATCGCTTTCCTTTTCTTTTTTAATTTTTTGTTTTGTTTTTTCAGGGGGGTTTTCCGATTAGGGTTTTGTTCTAGGATAGAGGACGAATAAATACGTGCTCTATGGCGGTACCGGAGGAGGCAACGAATTTAAAGACCTAGAAATTTCAATTACCCCTTGTAAATTAAAATTATTGATATTTGCTTCCTTTAAGTTCTAATTATTTTATATATAGTCCAATTCTATATCGATCCAATCATTTATGTCCTGTTTATCATGTTAATCCAAATTCCAAAACGTTTGGAGGGTAAGGGTAGGCTGTTTGAGAAAATTATTTTAGCATCTCAATTCTCACCATTGAATAGACAGATCTTTATAACACTTTCGATATTAATGTATAATCTAGTATTACTCAAATACATATTATTTTTAACTTTTTTAAAAATTTTTTAAAGTGTCTATTGAGATGGATTTGAGGCTTTTTAAGACTAATTAAATTCGCTCTTATGTTCTAATTAATAATGGAGACTTTTGGATTTTCTTTGTGATCTTACTGTGGCCAAAGGAACGATTCATACAAGGGGCAAAGCCAAAGGTGCATCCATTGAAACCTGTAAGACCATAAAAAGGTCTTTAGAGGTCCATCCTTTTAATATTTTGCTTTTATCATTGGTTATCGCACGTACATCCTTCATACTTCCGATTAGGGATGGCAATTTTTTCCGTTGGGATGGGATCCTGCGGGATCCCGTCCCATTTAGGATGGGATTGGGACATATTTTTATATTCCAAATTAAAATGGGACGGGACAAGGATAAAAATAAATCCCTCTTTTATTTATGAAACGGGAAGAGGACCAATTATAAAATCTCGTCTTGTCCTGTATATCCTATTAATATTATAATTAAAAATAGAAAGTGAAAAAGTCACAATTAAAATTAATAATTTATAGCAATAGTTACCCTTCAAAATTATGCCAATTTCCTAAATTAACACTGCACCCTAAGTGGTGACCGCCCAACACCGCTTGCCCTCACCATAAAAAATTTCACTCCGCCACAAAAGTTCCCAAGCAGCCACCCACAGCTTGGCCACTACACCTCTGCTAGCAATTCATCCACAAAATTCTCACTTTTCAGCCTCCACATCGTAACCATTGGGCCTTTGGTCCAGTGGTCAAGACTCTACATTCACAACTGTGAGGGTAGCAGTTCGAGCTCCCGCAATACTTGTAGGAGTTTATTTCCTTCCTTAAGTATAGTATATAATTAAGTGAAGATAGTCTTCTCCCTTAAATATTTGAAAGGATAAAAATTTGGGCAGTACTATATAAAAATTAATGTAAACTAGTCCCATAAATTGTCTGATTATAAATATCAGTTATAAATCTCATTTAATATGAGTTGTAATCTGAGCATTAGTCTCATGTAATTAAAAAAAAAAGCCTCCACACCGTAAGTTAACATTCATAATTTGGCTTTTTTGTTTTTAGTGTTCACAGTTTTATGCTCTTTCCATATAATTGATATTTGTTAAATATTATTATATTATATACGACAATCTAGTTGAAGTTGTTATATTTAATGATTATTATATTTGTTTAAGTAGTATTGAGTTTTAAAATTTGTGACCTGTATATATTAGTCAATAAGACAAATTTATAAAGGCTCTTGTGGTCCCATATTATTATTATTTTTGTTTTATATGGTTTAATGTTTGTAAAAGGTTAATTTATATTTAATTCATTTATTTGAATTGTGGTTTGTTGTTTTCTTTTTGCTTTAAAGGATGGCTTCTCCTCCAGTAGTGGCCAATGAAAGTTTAGATAATAATGATGTGCATGTTGTTGAAGAAAATGCCAAAGATAATGATTGAGCATCAAGATTAAGATTAACGGGAAACATTTTGAAAGAAAGATAAAAAAAAATGAAAAAAATAAGAGCATTTTGTAAGCACTGCAATAAAGACTATGTTGGAGGTCCTATAGATGGAACAAGACACTTGAACGATCACATGAAAACATGCCCTCGACGTAAACAAATTGAAATAACACATTATTCAAAGAAGTTAAAAACAGTTGAGGATGATCAGAGAAATGTGAAACTAGAGACTTATTCTTTTGATCCTGATGTCAATAGGGGATTGATTGCACATATGATCATTATGCATGAGTGTCCATTAAGTTGCGTTGAGCATGAATGGTTTAGAAAAATATTGTCTTCTTTAAACTCAATGTGGAAAAATGTATCTCGCAATACTATAAAAAGTGATATTATAAAGCTATATAAGATGGAAAATGCTAAGGTTGTGAGTTTAATAGAAGGTAACAATAGTAAAGTTGCAATCACAACCGATATGTGGACTTGTGGCTCCCAAACAAAAGGGTACATGGCTATTACAACACACTTTATTGATGATTCTTGAACCTTACGGAGTCAAATTTTGAAGTACTAGGTTTAATTTTAATTAACATTGAAATATTTAGTGCATTATATTTATTTATTGAATATATTTGTAATTAATTTTATATTTTCTGTATAGGTTTATTCATGTGCAAGCTCGACATACTTCTCAAGTACTTTGTGATGTACTATTGAGATGTTTCATGGATCTTAATCTTGAGCGTAAGTTATCTGCATTAACTGTTGATAATTGCACCACTAATGATCGAATAATTCAACTTCCACTGGATAATCTTGATAAGAATGAATTGGATAATCTTGATAAGAATGATTTACTTATGGGTGGCAAGTTGTTTCATTTGCTTTGTACTGCTCACATTTTAAACTTGATTGTCAAAGAGGGGTTAAGTGTTATTAGTGAGGGTGTTGCCAAAATTCGTGCTAGTATTGCATTTTGGACAGTTACCTCTCAAAGAAGGGAAAAATTTAAAGAGATTTCTCGTAAGTTGAATATTCCATGTAGTAAAGAGTTAGTTCTTGATTGCATCACTAGATGGAACTCTACTTATCTCATGATTTCTGTTGCCCTGGAGTATAAAAATGTCTTTTATAGATTGCATCAATTGGAGGCACAATATAGGTGTTTGCCAAGTGAAAGTGAATGAGAGTTAGCTTGTATATTATCAAACAATTTGAAATCGTTTTATAATGTGACTGAAGTATTTTTTGGAACTAAATACCCTACATCCAATTTGTTTTTCATTCATATTTGTGATATTAGATTATCATTAGGTAGTTAGTTGGCTTACATGTGAGCATGATGAAGTTAGACAAATGGCAATTAACAAGATTGACAAATTTGAAAAATATTGGAAATATGTTAATGAGGTATTAACAGTGGCAACAATGTTGGATCCTAGATATAAAAAGAAATTGATTGAGTTCTATTTTCCATTGTTATATGGTGATGAATCAAATAGTCATATTGAGAGAGTTCATATGCTTTTTAAGGATTTAATAAAGGAGTACGAATTTAAGGCTAAATTATCTGTAAGTGGTCCTAGCGCAGGTGCTTTTAGTTCTAGTGTAGGAGAGTCCTCAGTCATTATGTCCCATTTTGAGGAATAACTTTCAAGTAGGTATGATGATTTTTTGAAAGCCAATATAGTTGAGAACCATAACACTAAGCTTGAGATCATATTTAGGTGAATACGTCTTGATTACCAAAGACAAAAATTTTGATATTTTGGAGTGGTGGAAAATAAATGCAATACAGTATCATTTGTTATCTACTATTGCTCGGGATATACTAACAATCCCAGTGTCAACAGTTGCTTCCCAATTGGCTTTTAGCACAGGTGATAGAGTACTTAGCCCACATCGTAATAAACTACACCCACAAACAGTGGAGGCATTGATGTGCACTCAAAGTTGGTTGAATGCTTACACAAGAGGTAAATTATTTTTATTGTAATTTATGCATATTTTAAATCTTCAAGCTTTTTTATTTTATTTTCTAGTATTTAATTTTTTTTTGTTTTATAAGACAATGGGCATACAACTTCTAGTGAAAATCCTACATTTGCAGAGGAAGAAGAAGTTGATGCAGAGATTGAAGAGGTAACCGATTTTATTAATAATTTTGAACATTAATGATTAATTATTATGTAATTATCAAAATATTAGTCTTACTCTAACCTTTCTTTATTAATTCGTATAGGTTTATACAGAATTTGAAAGTGCGGTCATGAAAGTGTGGTTAGAAAATGAAGTTTGCTTGTCTAATGAAGTGGGAACCGGAATTGAAGTCAACTTTTGGAAGGTTTTGTTAATTTTTAACTTTTGCTCGAACTTTGGAACTTAGATTGATTTGGATTAGTATCGGAATATATTGATTTATGACGATCCTTAAAAGAAAAAATTAAAATTTATTTATTTACATTCGAGACTATTCGAGATAATGGGATGTGACTGGATATTTAATGGAACAGGATCAGGACAAATTTTTATCCCAAACAAAATAAAGGGAAAGATATGAGACTTTTTTTGTCCCAAATCAATATATGGGACAGGATTGGGATTGACAAATCCCGTCCCATCTTGTCCCATTTGTTAACATTTATGTTAACATAATGTTGATTTTGATGATAACAAACAAAATTAAGAATGATTAAGTTTTTAAAAGCTCAAATAATTTTTTCATACATTTTAAATAAATCATTATTTTCACTTTATAAAGGTTTTATATTTAATGGAAAAATGATTTTATGAAATTGGTTGTTTTTCAAGTTCATGGTTTAATTGAAAGAGTTTTGAAAACTTTGAAATCAATAAGTATTACTTGAAATTTTGGAAAGGATTTATTTGAAACATTTTATAGCATTTTGGGTCATATCATAATTTCAGAATGTTTTGGGATTCACAAAGTAATTTTTACAAATTCTGAAATTGGACTTAATTACAAATTTTATAACGTTTTGGGCCATACTACAGTTATGAAAAGTTTTGGGGTCAAACTGTAATTTTCGCAAACAGTGACTGCATCACGTATCTTAGTAAAGCGGCAATCCGGTTATGCTAAACGGCAATCCGGTTATGGGCAGAAACTCTCCGGATTTAAAAGCGCAATCCGATTTCGAAAGCGTGTAATCCGGTTATGGGGCAGAAAGCTTCTGGAGCATAAACGGCAATCCGGTTGTGCTAAGCGGTAATCCGGTTATGGGGCAGAAAGGTTCTGGAGCATAAACGGCAATCCGGATTTCACAAGCGGCATTCCGGATACTCAAAAATTCAAATTTTTGCCTTAACTGAATAACATAAAGCGGAATTAGGATACCATAAACTGTAATCCAAGGTTATGAGTAAAAGTGAATAACGGCTAGTTTTTAACTCCAACTATAAAAACTCAAAGCCAATTCATTTTCTATAACTCAAGCAAGCAAAATCAAAGAGCACACAACATATATCAAGCTCTCAAATCGCAAATCAAAAACATTGAATCATCTCTTGTTCTTAAATTTGTTCATCCACTCTTAAAGAGAGTTTTGTTGTAATCTTTATTTTTCTCATCAAATTTGTGAGTGTATAAGTGTGGGAAACACTTGAGTGAAGAGATTGGGGGATAATCTCTTGTTGTAAAGGTTCATTGACACCTTGGAAGTCAATTGTAAACATTTGAAGCCTTGGAAAGGCTTGGATAGTGAAATCCTCAAGCTTGGGTTGCTTGGAGGCGTGGACGTAGGCGGGGATAGCCGAACCACGTAAAAATCCTTGAGTTTGCTTTCTCCTCCCTAACTCATTTATTATTGTGCCTTTTATTGAATTTATTGTTTTCGAATTTAATAAGGCATTAGTTTTAATTGTTGTGCGATTTGCTTAGCTTAATTTTTAAAATCCCAATTCACCCCCCCTCTTGGGTTGCCTAGTTAGTATTTCATTTGGTATCAGAGCAAGGTGCTCTTGTTTAGACTTAACCGTCTAGAGTTAAAGATCAATAGCAACTCAAATTAGCTCAACCTTCATGGAAGGCCAATCTACTACTAGACCACCATTTTTTGATGGAAATGATTATCCTTATTGGAAAATTAGGATGAAAGTATTTTTACAAGCCTTAGACTATGAAATATGGGAAATAGTTTGTGATAGCTCATTCATTTCTAGGAAGAATGCTTTAAGTGAATTGGATAGGAAAAATATGTCTTTAAATTCTAAGGCTATGAATGCTTTATTTTGTGCCTTAGATAAAAAGGAATTTCTTAGAGTTTCAAATTGTTCTAATGCTTATGAAATATGGAGAAAACTTGAAGTTGTGTATGAGGAGACTACAAACAAGGAGGAATCGCATGAAGTGTCAAATTTGGCACTTATGGCAATTGGAGATGAATTGAATGATGAACTTGATGAGGTAAATGATCTTCCTACTTATGATGAATTACATGATGCATTTAAAGAATTGCATAATGAGTTGATGAAGATTGGTAAAAGGAATGTATGTCTTAAAAAGGAAATGGTGAAGCTCAAAAATGAAAATGAATCTCTAAATGCAAAAATTGTATGCCTAGAAGTAGAGAATAAAACATTGCATGATAAAGTTGCATTATCAAATGAGAAATCTAGCACTTCATATAAGCATTTAGAATCACATGTAGATAACTTGAAAAATGAAAAAGATGCTTTACAAAAATGCAATGATTTATTAAATGAAAAGATTAAAGGACTAGAGTTAGATAATAAAATGTTGCATGATAGAATTGCATCATTTAAAGTTGAACAAAATATTTCGTATGAGCATGAAAAATCACATGTTGATAAATTGATGAAAGAAAATGATGTGCTTAAGAAAAAGAGTAATGAGCTCAATGAAATTGTGTTAAAATTCACAAATGGGCAAAAGATGTTGGATAACTTACTTAATACACAAAAATGTGTATTTGATAAAGGAGGTATTGGCTATAAGCCTAACTTGAAACAAAAATATTATAAGAATTATTTTGTTAAGGCTACCTCCACAAGCGATCATAAAATTGTTTGTCATTATTGCAATCAAAATGGTTACATGAGTTATAGATGCCATGTTAAAAGAAATGCATATTACGGAGCAAAATGTATTTGGGTTCCAAAAGGAACCAAATATAACGCTCAAGGACCCAAGAGTATTTGGGTACCAAAGGGCACAACGTGAATGTTTTCTTTGTAGGTACCACAATCAAGGAATGGTGGAGAGTTCCTTGATGAAAGCTTGTGAGAATAATTATTCGATCATGATCTAAGAGAAAATGATGAGTAAGATGATTTAATTGCTTTGGTAACAATTCTTGCCATATTGATTTTGTTGAATGGATTATGATAAATAGATAATACCTTGAAATTGTGAAAGTATGCTTGTATGTTTACATGATGGAATTATCATTGTACATAACATTGAGTGATTTAACATGATGTCTTTGTTTGATTTTGATGATTGTATGATGTGTATGCATGATAAATGAGTTATATGTTTGCATTTATATTTCATGCATTAAAAGGCTTATTGAATTGTTTTAAATCACAAAATGGTTTAAAATCAATCAATTTTTAAGCCAAAAATAAATTGGTGTGTATAATACAAGTCTAAGAGCTTACCAAATTTTAAAAATGTTTTCCAAAGCCTAACCGGATATACCGTTCCTATCACCCGGAAAACCGTTTCTCTTATTGATTATTTCGTGGATTAAATCCGGATAACCGGATTCGCAAACGGAAAGCCGAATTAGCTTTGGTTGCTCTCGGGTTGAATTTCGGATAACCGGATTGGCAAAACCGTAAGCCGCTTGAGAGAGTTTCATTCGGACAACAATCGGTCATCCGGTTATAAAAATCCGAAAGCCGGATTTGCAAAGCTTCTTTTTCGCCTTAAAATCGAAAGCGGTTCTTCTATCCGTAAACCGAATTCGTTTCTCTCTCATGGGCACTAACCGGCTAACGGTTAGTGAAATCGGCAAGCGGATTCGGGCATTCATAATATATTCATCTTTTTCTCCTTCATTCATCAACCGTTTCTCTCTCTTCAAATCTAAGCTTTCTTTCACCAATTTTTGATTCAATCATATTATATCTTACCTTAAATCATTTTTTTTGGATCAATACAATCAGTTTAAAATTATCCATTTCACTCATTATTTTACAAAACCGAATTTATGTATTTCGGGTATTTTAAAGTACCTCTTCCATGTGTGCTCACCTTATAGATTTTACCTTGGTTCTTTATTAAATTATGCACTTACATTTTCATATGCGTTGTTGTTTTTAATTATGGATTGAGGATGATAACTTTTATGTTATAGCTCTTTAGTTAATTGCATGCTAAATTTTTTTCTTGATTAATCCTTGAGATGTTCTTTTTTGGTATAAGCATGATTTATAGTAATTTTGATAATTGATGATTATATGTGTGTTGCTTGATGAATTGATGGAGGTGTTGGTTTGTTATAATTGTTTAAGCTTATATGGAAGTGCTTTTAATCATATTGTGTTTTTAAGGATTTGTTCATTTTTAAGGAGAGATTTTTGTGAAACTTTTGCTCGCTCAAAATGGGTAATATCTTCATTGAATTATTTTTTTTATGATCGTGTTTTAATTGCATCTATCTATTTTTTTATGATAAATGAGGAGATAAATATGATTTTTTTTTGATAAAATCATTTTGGTTAAAATTTTTAAATTGGCCATATATTTAGGGGGAGCATACAATATAATTTTGGATAATATGCATTTTGAACATTTTTGTTATCCAAAGGGGGAGACAAAGTAATATACCATTTTGATGATATAAATTGGGGGAAGTAACATGCATTTTGAGCATTCTTTTGATAATTGATATGTGATTATGGTGATGATTTTAAGATATGATGATGATTTGATTACATGATTGGTTTATATAATGATTTATGATAATTTGGGAGTAATATTGCTAAACTTGTATTTGAGGTGATGCTTGTTGTTAGGGGGAGATTCTATCAAAATTTCTACTCGGACAACATGGGTAATAAATTTGCTACTCTTATTCTTTTCCTTTAAGTTTTCTTTTTAATGATGAAGGGGAAGAAGAATACATGTTTTTTTAAATTTATCAAAATTTTCTACTCTTTTTCTTTGCCAATAAAGTTTTTCTTTTTGATGATGAGGGGGAGAAGAATACATGTATTTAAATTTGTTAATTGGCAAATTGTAAGAGAAGCTTACATTTAGGGGGAGCAATTTATGAAATCATTCTTTAAATACATGAAAGGTTTGTCATCATCAAAAAGGGGGAGATTGTTAACATATATGTTTTCATAATGATTTTGATGATAACAAACAAGATTAAGAATGATTAATCTTTTAAGCTCAAATTGTAAGGGAGCTTGCATTTAGGGGGAGCAATTTATTCAATCATTCTTTAAATACATGAAAGGTTTGTCATCATCAAAAGGGGAGATTGTTAACATTTATGTTAACATAATGTTGATTTTGATGATAACAAACAAAATTAAGAATGATTAAGTTTTTAAAAGCTCAAATAATTTTTTCATACATTTTAAATAAATCATTATTTTCACTTTATAAAGGTTTTATATTTAATGGAAAAATGATTTTATGAAATTGGTTGTTTTTCAAGTTCATGGTTTAATTGAAAGAGTTTTGAAAACTTTGAAATCAATAAGTATTACTTGAAATTTTGGAAAGGATTTATTTGAAACATTTTATAGCATTTTGGGTCATATCATAATTTCAGAATGTTTTGGGATTCACAAAGTAATTTTTACAAATTCTGAAATTGGACTTAATTACAAATTTTATAACGTTTTGGGCCATACTACGCTTATGAAAAGTTTTGGGGTCAAACTGTAATTTTCGCAAACAGTGCTGTCTGTATCATTCTATCAGAAGCAAGCGGCAATCCGGTTATGCTAAACGGCAATCCGGTTATGGGGCAGAAACTCTCCGGACGAAAAGCTTAATCCGGATTTCGTAGCGGTAATCCGGTTATGGGGCGAGAAACGGAGCATAAAATAATCCGGCCGGTGTCTTAATCCTAAGTTATGGGGCGTAAAGGTTCTGAGCATAAACGGCAATCCGGATTTCACAAGCGGCATTAGGATACTCAAAAATTCAAATTTTTGCCTTAATCTGTAACATGAATAAGCGGAATTAGGATCTGATACCATAAACCAGAATTATGAGTAAAAAGTGAATAACGGCTAGTTTTTTAGCTCCAACTATAAAAACTCAAAGCCAATTCATTTTCTATAACTCAAGCAAGCAAAATCAAAGAGCACACAACATATATCAAGCTCTCAAATCGCAAATCAAAAACATTGAATCATCTCTTGTTCTTAAATTTGTTCATCCACTCTTAAAGAGAGTTTTGTTGTAATCTTTATTTTTCTCATCAAATTTGTGAGTGTATAAGTGTGGGAAACACTTGAGTGAAGAGATTGGGGGATAATCTCTTGTTGTAAAGGTTCATTGACACCTGGAAGTCAATCAGAACATTTGAAGCCTTGGAAAGGCTTGGATAGTGAAATCCTCAAGCTTGGGTTGCTTGGAGGCGTGGACGTAGGCGGGGATAGCCGAACCACGTAAAAATCCTTGAGTTTGCTTTCTCCTCCCTAACTCATTTATTATTGTGCCTTTTATTGAATTTATTGTTTTCGAATTTAATAAGGCATTAGTTTTAATTGTTGTGCGATTTGCTTAGCTTAATTTTTAAAATCCCAATTCACCCCCCCTCTTGGGTTGCCTAGTTAGTATTTCACCATTGTCATCCCTACTTCCGACGCGGTACTTAGTATCTTTAATGGGTGTCTTTATTATTTCTAAATCATCTTTCTTTGTTGGTAAGAATTTGCGTGATTCTTAATTGTCCTTATTTGATTGTTCAGAGTTACAATTTACAAAACATTCCTATACAAGAGGTAGTAGAGTATCATTATAATTTCATACCTTGCACTTAATTAATCTGTGTACGTTTGAGATATGTAACAGCTCATTTACGCCTAATCCATAGCGAAGAATGAGATGAAGAAAATTATAATGCACTCTTGAAAACATACGATACCATTCTAATATTAAGATGATATTGTATATTTCCTCATTTAATCATGATTAATCCATGGGTAGCTTCATGGTTGGCCTAACCAAATTTAGTCGCCAACACATGAAGGTCCCGTTTGGAATTGCTTTTGAAAGGATTAAAAGTGATTTTAACAATTTAAAAGTTAATTTTGGTGTTTGGTGAAAAAAAAATCAAAATCACTTTTTTCAGAATCAACTCCTCCTACAACTGATTTTGAAAAGTAGGGAAGGGATAACTTTTAGATTTTGATTTTGATTTTGAGAATCAATTTTATCTTTTAATATAATTCCATAAATATCCTTACAATTATTACTTAAATACGAAATTATCCTTATTTAAATTAAAAAAAATTAATATTTTAATTTTTTTATTATAATTCACACACACCTTATTTTATTATAATATTACTGTAAGTTTAATGCGTATATGATATTGCATAACAATCTATTATTTGTTTTCGTTCTGAGTTTTTGTAGCTCATTACATTTTTTTTATGTTTATTCTTAGAATATCTAGTTATACTTTGCTTGATGTTATTTAATGAAAATTGTAGTTGATTTTTTAAATATCAACTGTTTTAAGATTTATAAAAATTCATAAATTTTATTTTTAGTTAAAATTATTATAATACACAATTAAAGATATTTTATGTGTACATTTTTATATGTGTAAGTAAATTTCATCCTACATTATGTATATTTTAATCATTTATTTTCTTACAGCAATTTAACAATAAGATTTACCAAACACCCATAACTGTTTTTAAAATTCACAGTACTTTTGAAAATAAAATTCACAATTGATTATTTCTACAGCACAACTAACAGTAATTATTTTAAAAGTTAAAACATTACCAAACTGGCCTCATGAAATCTAAATTGAAATTTTTTGTATTTTGTTTTGTTGATTAAAAAATTAGACTTTTTTTAACTATTATTATAAAATAGGTGGAAATTTTGTATAAGGTAAGTCATTAATTAATATTTTATTTTAATTCTTTAAAATTGAGAATAGTATTACATTCCTATTCTAGAAATATGATTTTTTTTTCAAATTGTATAAGTTACAGGCTCTTATGAACAATTGTTCTCCTAAATTTGTTTGTCTTCATTAATTTATTCTTTTATTCATGGAAAACAATACTAAAAGGAAAAAAAAAAAAAAAAACAAATTTCCTCAAATATGCTTTTTGGCAACAAAACTCCTTCGTTCATTTAAAGTATCAAACAGAAACACAAACCAGTGTCACAGCAAGAGTCATGTTCGAGAGAAAGCAGAGACTAAACTCTACTCGACCAAACAAAACAAGTTAAAGCGAAGCGCTGAAAGCAAAGAGATGCGAAACCAAGACAATGATGCAAGGACTACACCACCAGCAACAACAACTAGCGGCACTACTCTCCGTTGCTCTTCCCAAAGACGATGCCGTTTCTTCTTCTTCAACGACGACAGCAGCACAATCCAAAACGACAACAGCAGCGGCGGCAGCCACAACAGCAGCTACTGCGAACACCGGCGGCTCCAACTCGGAAAACGATGACTCGGCTCGGCTTGGCGCCATCAGCTCACTCCACCGCGCGATTCTCTTCCCTCAGAACTCCGTTCTCGTCGCGCACTCGGCTTCATTCCTCTCCCAAGGCTTCTCTCAACTTCTCAACGACAAGTACCCTTATCTCTAATTTTGATTTGAATTTTCATTTTTTTTAATTAATTGGAATGTTAACTTTATGTGGAAGAGAATTTTGAATTTACATACTAATGAATGATTGTATTTTTAATTTTTTTAGTATTAAATTGTGAGTTTTAAAATTGAGGATTTTGGGGCAGATCATATGCAGTGAGGCAGTCTGCAGCAATCGCCTATGGGGCGCTCTGTGCAGTTGTGTGTTCTATACCTTTAGGATCAAATGGTAGGCAGAACCATGTTATGCTTGGAAGTATGGTGGAGCGGTTTATTGGTTGGGCTTTGCCCTTGCTTAGCAATGTCAGCGCCGGAGATGGGACCACAGAAGTGGCATTGGAAGGACTGCGTGAGTTTCTTAGTGTGGGGGATGTTGGTGGGCTTGAGAGATATGCTTTGCCAATCCTCAAAGCATGCCAGGAACTTCTTGAGGATGAAAGAACCTCCTTGAGTTTATTACATCAGCTTCTGGGTGTTTTAACTTTGATTTCGTTGAAGTTTTCTAGATTCTTCCAGCCTCATTTCCTTGACATTGTTGATCTGCTTCTTGGCTGGGCTTTGGTACCAGATCTTGCTGAATCAGATAGACGTGTTATTATGGACAGTTTTTTGCAATTTCAGAAGCACTGGGTGGGTAGCTTGCAATTCTCTTTGGGACTTCTGTCCAAGTTCTTGGATGACATGGATGTGTTGCTTCAGGATGGGAGTCATGGGACACCTCAACAATTTCGAAGGTTGCTTGCACTGCTTTCTTGTTTTTCAACAGTACTCCAGTCAACTGCTTCTGGGTTGCTTGAAATGAATCTTCTTGAACAAATTATTGAACCGATTACAAAAATGCTTCCTCGGTTGTTGGGATGTTTATCTATGGTGGGCCGGAAGTTTGGCTGGTCAAAATGGATTGAGGATTCATGGAAGTGCTTGACTCTGTTGGCAGAAATTTTATGTGAAAGGTTTTCTACTTTCTATCCCCTTGTGGTGGATACTTTATTTGAAAGCTTACAAATGGATAGCAAGACCCAACCCCTTAGAATGGGGAAAATTACCTCCTTTCAAATTCATGGGGTTTTAAAAACTAATCTTCAGTTATTATCTTTGCAAAAGCTTGGTCTGCTTCCATCATCTGTGCAAAAGATACTTCAGTTTGATGCACCAATATCTCGCTTGCGTTTGCATCCAAATCACTTAGTAACAGGGAGTTCTGCGGCTACTTACATTTTCTTGCTTCAACATAGTAATAATGAAGTTGTTCAACAGGCAATAACCTCATTAGTTGAAGAGCTACAGTTGTTGAAGGGTCTGCTTGGAAAAGCATTGGGTCACAGAGATGAGGTTGATGGTGTCACAGATTTTAAATCCTATTCGAAACATGAGTTGTTTGCATTTATTAAATTTGATCTGAAAGTAATTTTAACCTGTGCTTTTGTGGGTGGGGGTAGCAGTTTGATTGGTCAACCAGACATTGCCTCCTTATATCTCAGGAGGTCAGAAAAGTTGGTGTTGTTCATAATGGAGAAAGTAAATCCTTTTGAATCACCTATTCAGGCCTATGTGGAGTTGCAAGTCAATGTTTTCAAGACACTGGAGAGGCTATCTGCTGTTGAATTCTTGAGCAAAATCTCCTCAATAAGTCACAGCAGCAAGAAATCTCCAGTGGATGATGCTTCTGAAATAGTCCTTAATTGTGACAGTTTCAGGGAACAGCTTTCAGGTCTGATTGTTGAGGATATGGGGAAGCACAAGCCGCTCCTTGTCAAAGCTCTCCATGTTTCTTCTCCTCTCACACTCAAAATAGCAGCTCTTGAATGGGTTAAAAGTTCCTGTGAAAATTTTATTTCTATTTACGAGAATTTGAACCAGAATGCTTATTTCTATGAACCATCTGGATATGTTGGTATTCCTGAAAATTTGGTTCTCTCAGTTTTGGAAGCTGCATCTGACAGGGAACCAAAAGTGAGGTCATATGTTGCATTAGTCTTGGAGCTGCTTCTGCAAGCGAGACTGATACATCCCATTTGCTTTTATTCCATAGCTGAAGTGGTCCTGGAAAGACTTGGTGATCCAGATGTTGACATAAAGAATGCATTTATTAGGCTGCTTTCTCATTTCTTACCCACTATGATGTTCGCATGTGGTCTTAGTGACTCTGGCATATATGTCACTGGTAGGCCTGGTACTCTTTTGTTAAGCAATGGTTCCAAATTGCACTGGAAGCAAGTATTTGCCTTGAAGCAGCTACGTTGGCAACTTCACTCACAACAACTTGTTTCTATTCTGAGCTACATTTCACAAAGATGGAAGGCACCTCTTTCTTCTTGGATCCAGCGGCTGATTCATAGCTGCAGAGGTTCAAAAGACTATGTTTTGAGTCAGCTTGAGGAAACTGGAAACATAGGTATAAATGACCCCTGGTTGGATGTAAAAGTGGATGAGGATATTCTGGAAAGAATGTTCTCAGTTAATAATCTGGCTGGTGCCTGGTGGGCTGTACAGGAGGCAGCTAGATATTGCATTGCTATGCGTCTTCGAACTAATCTGGGTGGGCCCACACAAACTTTTGCTGCACTTGAGAGAATGCTTTTGGATATTGCGCATGTGTTACAACTTGATAGTGAACAAATTGATGGAAACTTAAGTATAATAGGTTCTTCTGGTACTCACTTGCTACCAATGAGATTACTATTAGACTTTGTTGAGGCTCTAAAGAAAAATGTATACAATGCCTATGAGGGATCTGCCATTTTACCACCAGCTAATCGCCAAAGTTCAATGTTTTTTCGGGCTAACAAGAAAGTCTGCGAGGAGTGGTTTTCCCGCATATGTGATCCGATGATGAATGCGGGATTGGCTCTACAATGTCATGACGCTACAATTCAGTACTGTACTTTGCGTCTGCAGGAACTTAGAAATCTTGTATCTTCGGCTTTGAAGGACAAGACTAGGGCACAGGTGACTGAGAACCTCCATAATGTAAGGGCTAGATATTCAGGAGACATCTTAAATGTTGTACGTCATATGGCGTTGGCTCTGTGCAAGTGTCACCAGGCAGAGGCTTTGATCGGGCTACAAAAATGGGTTTCAATGACTTTCTCTTCCTTGCTTGTGGATGAGCACCAGTCCCACAATCAAAATGGAATCCTGGGTCCTTTTTCATGGATCACTGGGCTTGTATGTCAGGCAGATGGCCAGTATGAGAAGGCAGCTGCTCACTTTGCTCACTTATTACAGACTGAGGAGTCGCTTAGTATGATGGGATCTGGTGGTGTGCAATTTGCTATTGCTCGTATCATTGAAAGTTATACCGCGGTATCTGATTGGAAGTCTCTAGAGGTTTGGCTATTGGAGTTGCAAACACTTCGTGCCAAGCATGTGGGGAAGAATTATTCTGGTGCTTTAACAGTGGCGGGGAATGAAATGAATGCAATTCATGCCTTGGCTCGTTTTGATGAGGGTGATTTTCAGGCAGCTTGGGCATTCCTTGATCTGACTCCAAAAAGTAGCTGTGAACTTACACTTGATCCCAAACTAGCCTTGCAAAGGAGTGATCAAATGCTTTTACAGGCATTGCTACTTTTGAACGAGGGGAAGGTGGATAAAGTGCCACTTGAACTACAGAAGGCTAAGGCAATGCTGGATGAAATATCATCTGCATTACCTCTTGATGGGTTATCAGAGGCGTCGGCACATGCCACCCAGTTACACTGCATCTTTGCTTTTGAAGAAAGCCTGAAGCTAAGAGGCAATCAAGCCAAATACAAACAACATCAGTCAATTTTAAGTTCATATATCCAATCAATGCAGACTTTAATTAATAGTGCTCATCAAGATTGTAATCCATGGCTAAAAGTTCTCCGTGTTTATAGAGCTATTGCACCATTTTCTCCTGTTACTTTCAAGCTCTGTATGAATCTTTCAAGTTTAGCTCGTAAACAAAGAAACATGATGATGGCAAATCATCTGAACAACTATCTAAGAGATCACATATTCAGTTGCCCGGATGAGGGATGCCATAAGCTCATACTTTCAAATTTGAAGTACGAGGAAATCCTGCTTATGTATGCTGAAAACAAGTACGAAGATGCTTTTACAAATCTCTGGTCTTTTGTGCATCCTTTGATGCTTTCTTCTGAATCAATAGTTGCTAATTCTAATGATGGATTTTTGAAGGCCAAGGCTTGCTTAAAGCTCTCAAGTTGGCTTAGACGGGATTATCCTGATTTGAATTTGGAAAATATAGTTCTCAAAATGCATGCAGATATTAAAATGGCTGATGTATCTTTGCTTGCCAGTGATACTCCCTTCAATGATGAAAACCTAAGCTCTAGATTGAATGCTGGGTTTGTTATTGAGGAAATAGTGGGAACAGCTGCTAAATTGTCTACTCATCTTTGTCCCACAATGGGCAAGTCTTGGATTTCATATGCATCTTGGTGTTTTGATCAGGCCAGAAATGCTCTTCTTACTCCACATGAAACTTTCAATCGTTCATACTCTTTTTCTCCTATGCTTTCTCCAGAAGTTATACCAGAAAGATTCAAGTTGACTGACGAAGAGGTTGCAAGAGTGGAATCAGTGATTGTGCAGTTTTATCAGAATAATGGGTATGAAAAAGGCTTAAAATATGGTGCGGATGAGCAGAGTGTTTGGCTTGATTCTGTAGAAAATTTAAGAAAGGACAATGCTATTAAGGCTTTGAAGCAGCAAGTGGTCAATATAATTGAATCTGCAGCAGGGGTGCCCAGTGCAGAAAACTCCAATGGCGAATGCCTTTCTGCTACTGTAGCTTCTCAGTTGAAGGTTTGCTTTGTACATTCTGATGTCAGCCTAGAAGAAACTGACATGTTATCGATAGTTGATAACTTGGTTGATATTTGGTGGTCTTTGAGGAGAAGAAGAGTATCTCTCTTTGGGCATTCAGCCCATGGTTTTATAAAGTACCTATCATATTCATCTGTGAAGCATTGCAATGGTCAGTTATCTGGTGCTGATTGTGAGTCATTGAAACAGAAAACAGGCAGTTATATTTTGAGGGCCACATTGTATGTCCTACACATTCTTCTTAATTATGGAGTGGAGTTAAAAGATACACTTGAATGTGCTCTTTCTAAGATTCCTTTGCTGGCATGGCAGGTGATAATCTTCTTAGATTTTCTTTTTTTTTGGTCCAGGAGATAAGTTGATGAGATTATGATTCAAATCTTCTTTTGTAGGAAGTGACACCCCAATTGTTTGCCCGGTTGAGTACTCATCCTGAGCAAGTGGTCCGGAAACAATTAGAAGGCTTACTGATTATGTTGGCCAAGCTTTCTCCATGGTGTATAGTGTACCCTACACTAGTTGATGTAAATGCTTATGAAGAGAGGCCATCAGAGGAGCTTCAGCATATACTTGGCTGTCTGGTAAAGGAAATTGCTTTCATAATTGCATGACTGTTTTGCGTTTAAAACATCAGTGACAGTTCTGATTGTTAGAGCTTAAATAGTATTCTTGGGTCCTTACCTGATAGCTTAAGCTTTTGGGTCAATTAATAACTTGACATGAGATTAGAGCCAGTTTGACCAAGTGGTGAATCTCCTCAGTGACTATAAATAATTAATTGTGTCTTTCTTTATTGTTAAGTTTGTTTCTGTTGTCTTTAGTTCATGTGCAGGTGCTCCTAGGAGGGAGTTTTGGACTCAAAATTCCATTGTTGGGTTTACCTAATAGCTTAAACTTTTGAATCGAGTGATAATTTAACTAGTATAATAGAAATTTCACCTTGTAGCTGTTTTTAAAAGAGCCATTACCCTCAAAATCTTGATTTTGTTGCTCGCTCTGATGATGAAGCTCTTGATCATCTTTTGACCTGGAAAATTTTGATTACGATTAAGATTTGTGCTTCCATAAATTACAATCTATAGATTAGTTTGTATGAGAATACATTCACCTTTTCCATATAAATTTATCATCTTTTGCATTGTGCTTTTCTTCTTAGCCTTGAGAGTGTGGAGAGCAAAACACATCTCTGTTTGGTGTTGTGAATATTACAAAAGAATCTTTGAGTGCCTCTTGGCTTATTTGGGAATAGGCTAGTGCTTGTCGGCGTATTTAAATTGCATGAATCTCTTCTTTGATTTCTGAATCTTTCTAATCAGTTTTTACTCATGGTACTCAGTTTTTGCTGAAGGTGCTTCTGAATTTAGCTCTTTTAAATTATAATTTGCATTGTCTTAGTTGTACACGAAGTGATCAAAATTTGTTGTGCCGCATGCAGAGAGAGCTTTACCCAAGATTAATCCAGGATGTCCAGCTCATGATAAACGAGCTGGGAAATTTGACTGTTCTCTGGGAGGAGCTGTGGCTCAGCACACTTCAGGATCTTCATGCAGGTAACCCATAGCTCACCAAATACAAGCTTTTTATTTTCATTTTCGCTAACTTGTTTGAATATTCACTTCTGTGTTGTATTAAAATTTTAGTGGATTTACTCTGTACTTCAGATGGCTTTCATGTGAGTTTGAGACGAACATCATTGTCTAACATGCAAACCTCAATTTAAACTAAGAACTGTTGTATTCACTTGGACTCTTCATGGCATGAGAAAATATGTATTGGGGTGTCATTGTTACACAGCTACATTATGATTTGCGACTATGCAAGGTCATGATTCATCTATTTCCTTAACTGCTACAAGCATCCATGGAGTTTCATTTTTTCTTGTCAGTTTTGTTTTATTATGAGTACATTAGCTGTGCAGTTCTGATGCTGTATCTTCATAATTTTCTATCAGACGTGATGAGGCGTATAAATGTGCTAAAAGACGAAGCTGCACGGATTGCAGAGAATGCCACTCTTAGTCAGAGTGAGAAGAAGAAGATAAATGCAGCTAAATACTCGGCCATGATGGCTCCCATTGTTGTGGCACTGGAACGTCGTTTAGCTTCAACATCTCGGAAACCTGAAACACCTCATGAAATATGGTTCCATGAAGAGTTTGGAGAACAACTGAAGTCAGCCATCTTGAATTTTAAGACTCCTCCAGCATCTGCTGCTGCCCTTGGAGATGTTTGGCGACCATTTGATAACATTGCTGCATCCTTGGCATCCCATCAGAGAAAATCATCAGTTTCTTTAAGTGAAGTTGCCCCACAACTGTCTCTATTATCATCTTCTGATGTACCCATGCCTGGTCTTGAGAAGCAAGTTGCAACATCTGAATCTGATGGAGGTCTCACTGCAACTCTTCGGGGAATTGTAACGATTGCCTCTTTCTCTGAAGAAGTTTCTATCTTATCAACAAAAACAAAACCTAAGAAACTTGTCATACTGGGTTCAGATGGAAAGAAATATACTTATCTATTAAAAGGGCGTGAAGATCTCCGCCTTGATGCCAGAATCATGCAGTTGCTGCAAGCTGTAAATAGTTTTTTGCGTTCATCTCCAGCAACTCGAAGTCATTCACTTGGCATTCGCTATTATTCTGTGACTCCAATCAGTGGTCGTGCTGGTCTTATCCAGTGGGTTGACAATGTAATCAGTATATACAGTGTCTTTAAGTCGTGGCAGCATCGTGCTCAGCTTGCTCAATTTTCTGCAATAGGTGCTGGGAATACAAAAAGTTCAGTACCCCCACCTGTTCCCCGGCCAAGTGATATGTTTTATGGCAAGATCATACCAGCGCTCAAGGAGAAAGGCATCAGAAGAGTAATTTCTCGAAGAGACTGGCCTCATGATGTAAAGCGTAAAGTTCTACTTGATCTGATGAAGGAAGTTCCTAGGCAGCTTCTTCATCAAGAAATTTGGTGTGCGAGTGAAGGATTTAAAGCCTTCGGCTTGAAATTGAAGAGGTACTCATTTTAAGGAACCTCAAAAGGTTCTTTAGTTTTTTGTTATCAAGCTTCAGTGCATGTACTTTTGTACCTGTTTCAAATCATCTAAACGCTAATTACTTAAAGGCTTCAGTGCCTTTTGCAACTTGACTATCTTTTGTTCCAACATTTTTGAGTATTTAACACTTTTCTTTCCAGCTTTATTCTAAAGCTTTTCCTATCTGTTCAGTGCCACCATGCTTCTTTTCTTTGCCTTGAGCCATGTCTTCTTTGGGCCTCTTCACTTTTTCTCTGTCTACCATTGATTAACTCTTGTGGCTGCATTGGCCAAATTTATTTTAGATGACTTGCTGATGCCTCGAACTTCTCATACTTGCAGTCCTTCCCTTTCATTTATCGTATCTTCTTTTTGTCTCTCTGCAACAATCATTAGTTTTTCTTCTTTACAATTTTCAGTTAAGCTTCATTAATGAATTTGATGTGTACTTGGGTGACACATACCACTTTTAGCTCGTTAGCATGTGCATGCATGTTTTCTGATCTGTTTGAAGAGATGTAATTAATTTCAGTCAAGGAGATGCTTGAAATTATATACTGTCAGAAGCTTAGTTTCGGGGTCGCAAATTATGTAACTTGGCTGTTTCCTGACCTTTTCTTGGATATCAATTACTTATTCCCATCTTAATTATGGTCATGCCGCGAATCCTCTTGAAAGAGAGGGGTGCCTTCGGGAACGCGGACACAGGTGGTGCATGGCTGTCGTCAGCTCGTGCCGTAAGGTGTTGGGTTAGGTCCGTATTTTATTTTGTTTCGATGTAAGTGCCTGGTGTAAATCAATGGGTGGAGCTTAATTATCTTCACTGACTTGACCGCTGGGCATGCTGGATGATTTATTACTTCTGTTGTAACAATGATCTTGTTTTATCTTCCTGCCTACCATCCATTTGAAAGTTTCAGGCAGGAAGTCTTCTAGATATTTGCATGCTCCCTGAATACTTTATTACTTCTGCTGTAATGATGATCTTTTTTTATTTATTTGCATATTATCCATTTGATAGTTTCAACTATGAAATTGTTCAACTCTTGTAGGTACTCTGAAAGTGTTGCAGCCATGAGTATGGTGGGGCACATTCTGGGTTTGGGGGATAGACACTTGGATAACATTCTTCTGGATTTCTCTAGTGGGGACATAGTACATATTGACTACAATGTGTGTTTTGATAAAGGCCAAAGGCTAAAAGTTCCAGAAATTGTTCCCTTCCGTCTTACCCAGACAATTGAAGCTGCTTTAGGGTTGACTGGCATAGAAGGTACTTTTAGAGCAAACTGTGAAGCAGTGGTCAGTGTTCTGAGGAAAAACAAGGACATACTCTTGATGTTACTGGAGGTGTTTGTGTGGGATCCCCTCATAGAATGGACACGAGGAGATTTTCATGATGATGCAGCGATTGGTGGTGAAGAAAGAAAGGGCATGGAGTTGGCGGTCAGCTTGAGTTTATTTGCATCTAGGGTGCAAGAAATTCGTGTTCCCTTACAGGTATATTTCATTGTTGTAACTTGCTTATATATGCCTTGTTTCAAAGGATGATACAATCTGATCCTTGATACTGCCTGGACATTTAATTGCCTGTATCTTTTCAGTTAATTACCAAGGTGGCCAGTAACAGGGGGTCTCTTAATTAGTATAATATTTTTGTGATAGATTGTATTGCATTGTTTTGTATCTTGTATTGTCCAGAGAGTCTGTCTTCCTTCAAATTGGCTTGTTGGCCAGTCTGGTTTTCCTTTCTATGGTACAATAATTCAATTAATTTTTAATTGTCATTACTTTATCTGAAAATTATTTGGAGGTATAAATAATGTTTGATCTCTTCTAAATTTCTGATTTTGATCAGGAGCATCATGATCTTTTATTGGCTACCTTACCTGCTGCGGAATTAGCTCTCGAGGTAAATAGATTTACTGCCTGCATTTCTTTTGGCTGCATGTAAGCTTTTAGTTTTGGTAGACTGGAAGATTTTTGTTCACTTGAATCTATTTTTCAGAGGTTCGCTGATGTTCTTAGTCAATATGAGCTTGCCTCTGCACTTTTCTATCGCGCTGACCAAGAGAGATCTAATCTTGTTCTGCATGAGACGTCTGCCAAGTCAATGGTTGCTGAAGCAAATTGCAACGCGGAGAAAATTCGTGCATCATTTGAAGTTCAGGCTCGAGAATTTGCACAAGCAAAGGCAGTGGTAACTGAGAAAGCTCAAGAGGCAACAACTTGGATGGAACAACATGGAAGGATCCTTGATGCTTTACGAGGAAACCTAATCCCGGAAATAAATAGCTGCATAAAGCTGAGTGGCTCAATGGATGCTTTTTCTCTTACATCTGCCGTTCTGGTGGCTGGGGTTCCATTTTCTATAGTTCCTGAGCCCACGCAAGTACAATGCCACGACATAGATAAGGATGTTTCTCAGCTAATAGCTGAATTGGATCATGGACTTTCATCTGCCTTTATTGCTCTACAAGCATATTCTTTGGCTTTGCAAAGAATACTACCTCTAAATTACCTTATAACCAGTGCTGTGCATGGCTGGGCACAAGTTCTTCAGCTATCTGCTAATGCTCCTTCTGTTGATATCCTCTCTCTTGCCAGAAGACAGGCTGCTGAACTGATTGTGAGAATACACGGGGATAATCATGATTCTATAAAACAGAATCATGATGATCTCCGTCTTAAAGCAGAAAAATATGGGGTTGAGATTGAAAAAGTTGAAAAAGAGTGCGCTGAGTTAGTGAACTCTATTGGCTCAGAGACTGAATCAAAAACTAAGGATCGTTTTCTATCGGCTTTCATGAAATACATGAAGTCTGCTGGTCTTGTGAGAAAAGAAGATGTTAGCTCTTCATATCGGTCTGGACAGCTGAAAAATGATGGGAGAAAGGATGCAGGGTTGCGTGGAAAGCGGGATGAGAACAAGGAGAAGTTATTATCTGTTCTGAATATAGCTGTAACTCACTTGTACGATGAGGTCAAGTGTAGAGTGCTCGACATTTTTAATGACTCTGCTGGCGGAATAAAGGGAAACAATAGGATGCAATTAGATTTTGGAACTCTTTTCTGTGAGTTTGACGAGCAAGTAGAGAAGTGCATACTTGTTGCTGGATTTTTCAATGAACTCTGGCAGTCAATTGGCAGGGATATATATGATAATGATGCTGATATAGAGTGTCCAAAATATCATTTTGAAAGAAATTGGGCTTCAATCTTCAAAACCAGTTTACTTGCCTGCAAGACCTTGGTTGGGCAAATGACTGAAGTTGTTCTACCAGATGTAATGAGATCCACTATTTCGTTCAATTCAGAAGTTATGGATGCATTTGGATTAGTATCACAAATAAGGGGGTCCATTGATACAACATTGGAGCAGCTCGTTGAGGTGGAATTAGAGAGGGCATCCTTGGTTGAACTGGAGCAGAGCTACTTTGTTAAGGTTGGCCTTATCACTGAGCAGCAATTGGCTCTTGAAGAAGCTGCTGTGAAGGGTAGGGATCATCTATCTTGGGAAGAGGCAGAGGAGCTTGCCTCCCAAGAAGAAGCTTGTAAGGCAGAACTGAATGAACTCCACCAAACTTGGAATCAGAGGGACATGCGCAGTTCCTTTCTCATGAAGCAAGAAGCTGACATTAGAAATGCCTTGGTTTCTTCTGAACGCCATTTTCAATCTGTAATTAGTGCTGAAGAGTTTAGGGAGCCACATATTTTGAGAAGCAAAGCGCTATTGGCCATACTAGTTAAACCCTTCATGGAGTTGGAATCAGTTGATAAAACATTGGCCTCATTCTGTGAGTCTGTTGGTTCTATCCCATTTGGGACTCCTAAATTAGCAGATTTGATCAATTCGGGGCCTTCAATATCTGAGTGCATCTGGAATTTTGGCAGCCTGTCGAATAGCCATTCCTTTTTTATTTGGAAAATGGGTATAATTGATTCTTTTCTTGATTCTTGTGTACATGATGTTGCTGCCTCTGTGGATCAAAATTTAGGATTTGATCAGCTCTTTAATGTTGTGAAGAAAAAGCTTGAAGTCCAACTTCAGGAACATGTTGGTCTGTACCTCAAAGAACGAGTTGCTCCAAGTATATTGGCTTTTCTAGATAAAGAAATTGAGCATTTGAAGAAGTTGACCGAGTCAACAAAGGAACTTACTGCTGATGATGTCAAAAAGGATACTGGGGCTGTGAGGAGAGTCCAACTAATGCTTGAGGAGTACTGCAATGCTCATGAAACAGCTAGAGCAGCAAGGTCAGCGGCTTCCCACATGAAAAGGCAGGTGAATGAGTTCAGAGAGGCTCTTCACAAGACTAGCTTAGAGATTTTCCAAATGGAATGGATGCATGATGCTACCTTGACCCCCTCATACAACAGCAGGATCACTTTTCAGAAATATTTCTCTAGTGATGATGACATATACCCAATTATTCTAAATCTCAGCAGACCTAAGTTGCTTGAAACTTTACAGTCTTGTGTGACAAAAATAGCTAGGTCAGTCGAAAGCCTGCAAGCTTGCGAACGGTCTTCTCTCACAGCCGAAGGGCAGCTTGAGAGAGCCATGGGATGGGCTTGTGGGGGGCCAAATTCCAGTGCAGCTGGAAATTCTTCAACCAAGACTTCAGGAATTCCTCCTGAATTTCATGACCATCTGATGAGGCGACGACAATTATTATGGGACGCTAGAGAAAAAGCTTCAAAAATTGTTAACATATGCATGTCAGTATTGGATTTTGAAGCATCAAGAGATGGTGTTTTCCAGACTCCAGGGGAGGTTTATCCTGCAAGAGTTGGCGTTGATGCGAGATCATGGCAGCAGGTTTACCTGAATGCAGTAACAAAATTGGAGGTTGCTTATCATTCATTTACCTGTGAGTCTGCCATTTTCTCAGTATATAATTGTTGTTTTTTTTAATTTTTATTATTACTACTATTTTTATCATTATATGCGATCTTTGTTTCATATTGTGGAATTCATAGCCATACGGTTCTTGTATTAGGTGCTGAGCAAGAGTGGAAACTGGCGCAAAGCAGCATGGAAGCTGCTTCTAATGGCTTATATTCTGCTACTAATGAACTTTGCATTGCTTCTCTAAAAGCAAAGTCAGCTTCAGGTACGTTCTTCGTTAACTTATGCATGTGAAGACATGCATATGATTTCATGTTATTGAAACATAGGCACACACTTTTATATTGCTTGTATATATTTACTATTGTCTTTCTGCTTTATTTTGATTAAATGGGAGGCAGCTAGGGTGTGTGAAAACTCAGATTTATTTCTTTTGTTTTTAATCTCTATTTTCTCATTCTATACAATAGAGAAGAATACCTATTTATACCCATTAGACCCTAGGAAAAAAATGATAAAAAAACAGATAGGATATTGTAAATTAGCATCCCTGAAAATTAGGGACTAAATCTCCTAAAATCTAGAATTTAAGTCAACACATAACTGTAAAATATAGCTGACATCTAGAACAATAGTCAACACACAGCTGTAAATTACAGCTGACATTTGCAACACTCCCCCTCAAGCTGGAGCATAGATGTTCTTCATGCCCAGCTTGCATACAAACTCTTCAAACTTGTGTCCAGGTATTCTTTTTGTCAACATATCTGTAGTCAACACACATTCTTTTTGTTGTCCTGTAGGAATATACACCAAACAGATAACTCCAGTTTCCAATTTTTCTTTAATAAAATGCCGGTCTACCTCCACATGTTTTGTCCTGTCATGATGGACAGGATTATGAGCAATATTAATTGCTGCCTTATTGTCACAGTAAAGTTGCATAGGACTGTTTTTGATTAACTGCAGTTCTTTAAGAACACGTTCTATCCACATAAGTTCACATACCGCATGTGCTAGTGCTCGAAACTCTGCTTCTGCACTGCTTCGTGCCACTACAGTTTGCTTCTTGCTTCACCAAGTCACAAGACTTCCCCACACCTTAGTACAATAACCTGTTGTAGACTTCCTATCCATGACATTTCCAGCCCAATCTGCATCAACAAAAGCTTCTACATTTCTTTTTTCTCCCTTCTCAAAATAAAGCCCCTTTCCCGGTGTTGACTTCAAATATTGAAATATCCGGTTTACTGCCACTAAGTGAACTTCTCTTGGAGAGTGCATAAACTGGCTCACTAAGCTAACTGCAAAAGCAATATTAGGTCTGGTATGGGAAAGATAAATTAATCTCCCTACTAGTCTTTGATATCTCCCCCTTTCCACGGGTGCACTATTTTCTTCAAGACCTAACTTGCTATTTGGTTCAACTGGTGTGGCAGCAGGTTTACAGTCAGTCATGCCCGTTTCCTTTAGCAAATCTAGGGTGTATTTCCGTTGTGTAACTAGAATACCTTTAGTTGTTCTAGCTACCTCCATTCCCAAAAAATTACGTAGTGGTCCAAGATCCTTGATTTCAAACTCACAAGCTAATTTTGCCTTTAATCCTTCCAGCTCTTCTTTGTCATCTCCTGTTAGTCTAATGTCGTCAACATACACGATCAAAATAGCCAACTTCCCTTCTTTAGACCGTTTGTAGTACATAGTGTGATCGGCTTGCCCCTGAGAGTAACCATAATTCTTCAAAACTTTCCCAAATCGGTCAAACCAGGCCCTAGGAGATTGTTTAAGGCCATAGAGAGACCTTTTTAATTGACAGACTCTTTCAGCAGGTCCTTTTTCTTCGAAACCAGGCGGCATATCCATGTAAACTTCCTCTTCCAATTCTCCATTCAAGAAGGCATTCTTGATATCAAGCTGGTTGAGAGGCCAATCCAAATTTGCAGCAAGAGAGAGGAGGATCCTTCCAGTGTTCAGCTTTGCCACTGGGGCAAAAGTCTCTAGGTAGTCCACCCAATAGGTTTGTGTGAAACCCTTCGCCACGAGTCTTTCTTTGTATCTGTCAACACTTCCATCAGCCTTACATTTGATTGTAAATACCCACTTGCACCCCACAGTCCTCTTGTCTTTAGGTCTTGGTACAAGGTTCCATGTGTTATTCTTTATTAAGGCTGCCATTTCTTCTTGAACAGCTTTCTTCCACTCATTTGACTCAAGGGCTTCATGAATATTTCTTGGAATAGTGGCATTAGATAGATTAGCCACAAAATTCCTATACTCCTTGGATAGATTTGCATATGACAAGAACTTGTAGATAGGATGTTTGGTGCAATTTCTCACCCCTTTTCTTATTGCAATAGGCAAATCTGTGGACTTCTGAGCTTCGTTCTCAGCATTTTCAGTAGGTGGGTTTTGATCCTCCCTTAGTTCAGAATTTGGTTCTGCTTGGTCTATAAGTGGCTGTACCTCTTGAGTTTTATTCTTCCTTCGTGAATAGACATGAAACTCGTTTATAGGTTCCTCCAAATGTGAATTGGCTTTTGTCCCTTCATTCCTTGGTGACACTGTTGGTTGATTGAGTTCTATGTTGTTAGGTAGGCTAGGATGAATGTTTGGACTGAGTGAGGAGGTATTTGGCAGATTGGGTTCTTGGCTGGAACTGCTGGGCATATTGGGTTCTAGGCTGGAATTACTAGGCATCTTAGGTCCTAAGAGGTCAAGAAGATCCCAAGAATTGGCTTCTCTCAAATTCTGCCCCTGAAGAGAATTATTTGGGTAAAAAGGCTGATATTCAAAGAACTTGACATTCATGGTGACAAATAATTTTTTGGTAAGAGGATTATAGCACTTGTACCCTTTCTTGGTAGGAGAATATCCTAGAAACAGGCACTTGATGGCTCTAGGAGACAGCTTTGTTCTTTGAAGACTCGGAAGATACAGAAAGGCTGTACAACCGAAAGTTTTAAGTGCAAGATTAGAGGTAACAAGATGATTTTGTGGGTAGCTGTCAAAAAAAACAGAAATAGGTGTCTTGAATTTAAAAACTCGAGAGGGCATACGATTTATGAGATAACATGCTGTAAGAATGGCCTCTCTCCACTATATTTTTGGTACATTAGTTGTGAACATAATGGCCCTAGCAACCTCTAAAAGGTGTCTGTTTTTACATTCCGCAACCCCATTTTGTTGTGGTGTTCCAGAACAAAAACTTTGGTGGACAATTCCTTGTTGTGACAGGTAACTCCCTAAAATAGAATTGAAATACTCAGTTCCATTATCTGTACGGAGTATACGAATGTCAGTTTGAAATTGAGTTTTTACCATGGCATGGAACTGTTTAAAAGTTTGTCCAGCTTCAGATTTTTCCTTTAAAAGATACACCTAAGTGGTCCTAGAGTGGTCATCTATGAATATAATGAACCATTTTGCTTTTTGTGTTTGTTGACCCTTGAGGGACCCCAAATATCACTATGAATCAAAGAGAAAGGTTGGGATGGTTTATAAGTATGGGGAAGAAATGGAACACGTGTTTGTTTAGCCATTTGGCAAAAATCACTATAATAAACTCAAATTTTTATTTTTAAATAAGGAAGGAAACAAGGCTTTTAGATAGGGAAAGCTAGGGTGGCCTAACCTATAGTGCCACAACATTATTTCAGAAGAAATAAATTCACATTGAGAAACCTGAGCGTGTCCTTTCACGGGCCCTTTATTCTCGAGATAGTACAAGCCCTCATATTCCTTCGCATTCCCAATCATCCTCCCCAAGATTGGATCCTGAAATAAACATTTAGAACCACAGAATTTAGCTACACAACTTGTGTCCTTGGTCAGTTTACTAACTGAAAAAAGATTACATTTAAGATTTGGGACATGTAAAACTGAAAAAAGAGTCAAACAATCTGATAGTTTTACTGTTCCTTTTCCAGCAACAATAGATAATGATCCATCAGCAATCCTCACTTTATAATTACCTGGACATGGAGTGTAATTAGAAAAAAATTAAGAAGACCCTGTCATGTGGTCTGAGGCCCCTGAATCAACAATCCAAGGACTCTTTTCAAGGGATTGGATGCTAAGGGCTGATGGGTTACCTGTATGGACTACATTACAGGTAGAGGAGGTCAAGTCATTTCCTTTTGCTTGCTGATTTTGTATGAGAAGCTGTAGCAGCATCTCAAATTGATCTTTTGTGAGGAAAAACTGATTAGTTTTCTCTGTCACCATTCCCTTTGCTTCGTGTTGGCGTTTTGGTTTCCAATGTGCTGGCTTTCCATGAAGCTTCCAGCATGAGTCTCGGGTATGTCCTTTCCTGTGGCAATAGTCACAGTAAGGACGTTCTCCATGTTTTTGTCCCTTTTGGTCAGCTGATTGGTCTGTCTTTTTGGTCACCAGCGCTGATCTCTCTGTCTCGGGTTCCTTTACCAGGCCCATCATAACTCTCTTTCAATTTTCTTCACGCCTCACCTCAGCAAAAGCTTCTCGGATTGGAGGGTAGAGGATTTCTTCCCAGTATTCTGCCACGAACTTCATCAAGTTCTTTGTTGAGTCCATAAAGGAAATCAAAGAGACGTTCTTTATCTAACATGCTCTTATATTTGATGGCATCTTCGGAACAATGCCACTGGGATTCATAGTAAAGGTCGAGTTCCTGTCATATATTGTTTGGAGAATTGAAATATTGAGTCACCGAAAGACTCCCTTGCTGCTGGTCACGTAATTGTGACTTGATTTCAAAGAGCTGAGCCGCATTTCCAAGGTCAGAGTAGGTTTCTGTCACGGCTTCCCAAAGCTCCTTCGCAGATGGTAGGAAGAGATAAGTCCTACCAATATCGGCGTCCATCGAGTTGATCAACCACGCTTGCACCATTGAATTTTCAGCATCCCATTGCGGATAACTAGGATCCAAGACATTAGGGGCTTTGGTTTCTCCTGTAATATACCCTAATCGGCCTTTGCCACGAAGAAATAGGGTGACGGATTGAGACCATTGCAAAAAATTTCTGCCATTTAACTTGTGCAGAGTTATTTGCAAAGAGGGGTTTTGGTACCTAAGGAGACTGAAAAGATGTCCTGCCTTGTTACAGAAATGGACGAAATTTCAGATTCTTGTGCAGGGCTTGTTGTCTTCTCCATTGGAAGGCTTGAGACTTTAGAATGGAAGAAGAGAAAAAATCAAAGGCTCGGATCAAAAAAGCTGCTCTGATACCATGTGAAAATTCAGATTTATTTCTTCTGTTTTTAATCTCTATTTTCTCATTCTATACAATAGAGAAGAATACCTATTTGTACACATTAGACCCTAAGAAAAAAATGATAAAAAAACAGCTAGGATATTGTAAATTAGCATCCCTGAAAATTAGGGACTAAATCTCCTAAAATCTGGAATTTAAGTCAACACATAGTTGTAAAATACAACTGACATCTACAACAATAGTCAACACACAGCTGTAAATTACAGCTGACATTTGCAACAGGGTGTAATATCATCTGATAGAATTTATGATTTATAGTATGAGAATTTCAGAGAAGAAGAGTTATTCTTATTCCTTCCAATTCTAATGAACTACATGAGGATACATATATCTTAAGGTGGCCGGTATTCCAGTACACTAACTCAGAAACAAATTCCTTTAAATCAGGAAACCTACTAAATTAGGAGACTAACTAAAATTAGAATTAGTCAACAACTAAATCTCCTTATTAGGTAACAAAATAATAAATAAAATCTAAGTGCTAATATGTACAGTAATTCTACACTCCCCCTCAAGCTGGGTTGTACAAATTGTACATGCCCAGCTTGCAACTCAATTCTTCAAATCTAGTTCTTGGAAGAGCTTTAGTAAGAATATCTGCAGTTTGATGTTGGGTAGGAATGTAGACAATATGGACAGTGTTATTTTCAACCTTCTCTAGGATGAAGTGGCGATCAATCTCAACATGTTTCGTCCTATCATGGTGCACTGGGTTCTTAGCAATGCTGATTGCTGCCTGGTTATCACAGAATAGCTTGATAGGTTGCTTATCTATCATTCCCAGCTCTCTAAGTAATCGATGAATCCAAATACCTTCACAAATACCCATTGCCAATGATCTGAACTCAGATTCTGCACTGCTCCGAGAGACAACCGACTGTTTTTTACTTCTCCATGTAACAAGATTTCCCCAAACATATGAACAATAGCCAGAAGTAGAGCGCCTGTCCATTATGTTTCCTGCGTGGTCTGCATCGGTATATACATCAATCTCCCGTTTGTTGTTTTTCCTGAACATTAATCCCTTCCCAGGTGTCAACTTAAGGTATCTTAGGATCCTATACACCGCCTCCATATGCTCTTCCCTTGGATTGTTCATGAATTGACTCACTGAACTGACAGCAAATCCAATGTCTGGGCGAGTATGGGAGAGATAGATTAGCCGTCCAACAAGTCTCTGGTATCTCCCCTTATCCATAGGAACACTCTGATTCTGTGCCAAACTTTTTGCTTGAGTCCATGGGTGTATCTGCTGGTTTACAGCCGAGCATCCCTGTTTCCATCAACAGATCCAATACATATTTCCGTTGGGTCACTGCAATGCCTTCTCTTGACCTTGCTATCTCCATGCCAAGAAAGTACTTTAAATTACCGAGGTCTTTAATATCAAATTCCCGAGCTAAACGTTGTTTCAAAAACTGTAATTCTTCTTCAAAATCACCAGTGAGAATGATATCATCAACATAGACGATCAAAACTGCAATTTTCTTCTCTGTTGAGAACTTAACAAACAAGGTATGATCTGATTGGCACTGTTTATACCCACATTTGGTCACAAACTTGGCAAACCTACCAAACCATGCACGAGGAGACTGCTTGAGTCCATAGAGAGACTTTAGCAGTTTACATACCTTGCTTTGAGTGTGAAAACTTTCTATTCCAGGTGGCACTTCCATATAGACTTCTTCTTCAAGGTTGCCATTTAGAAAAGCATTCTTAATGTCTAGTTGATGTAATGACCAATCAAAATTAACAGCAAGTGAAAGGAGTACTCGGATGGTATTAAGTTTGGCAACTGGAGCAAAAGTTTCTTGATAGTCAATACCATAGGATTGTGTAAATCCCTTAGCAACTAACCGAGCTTTTAGTCTTTCAATGCTTCCATCTGCTTTGTGTTTGATGGTAAATATCCACCTGCAACCTACTGGTCTTTTTCCAGCTGGTAGATCTGTGATTACCCATGTTCCATTCTTTTCAAGTGCAGTGACCTCATCTTGTACAGCTTTCCGCCATCCTGGATGTTTAAGAGCCTCATGAATAGTTCTCGGAATTTGTACAGTATCAAGGGAAGTAATGAATGCCCTGTATGCTGGAGAAAGAGAGTTATAGCTCACAAAATTTCCAATCGGATGACTGGTACAAGATCTTACCCCCTTCCTTAGAGCAATAGGAACATCAGCATCATCAATTCCCGGAATAATTAACTCAGAAGAATGATCAGCCTCACTTGAGTGAACTTGAGTAAGATTAGAATTCAGGTTGGAGTCATAGCATTGCATGAGAGGTGCAAGGTTCTCACTCTCCTTGTTTTCCTTTTTCCTCCTGGTATAGACACGGAGCTGGGAAGATTCAAGTTGTGTATTCCTATGTTTTGAGGATGATGGGCTGTTAGACGATGAAATTTCAAGGTTGGGGTTTGGTGTGTAGTTTGAATCCGAGGGAAGAAGGACAAGAGGTGGAGATGCATGCTGAATTTCAGATTCTTTGATGAGAAGTTCATTCCAAAATTGAGATTCTCTTACATTCTCCCCCTGAATGTCAGATTTTGGGTAATAAGGTTCATGTTCAAAAAAAGTGACATCCATTGAATTGTAGACCCTTTTGGTAATGGGAGAGTAGCATCTGTAACCTTTTTGGTTTGATGAATAACCTAGGAAGACACACTTGATAGATTTAGGCTCTAATTTGGATCTATTAGGGAAATGATTATGAACAAAGGCTGAGCACCCAAAAACTCTTATAGGAACGTCTGAGGAGATAAATTTGGTGTGAGGATAGGTTTTGAGGAGAACTTGATGAGGACTTTGAAATTTATGAACCCTAGAAGGCATTCGATTGATTAGATAAGCTGCAGTAAGGACTGCCTCTCCCCAGAAATACTTCGGCATATTGGATGTAAATAAAAGTGCCCGAGCTACCTCAAGGAGATGGCGATTTTTTCTTTCAGCCACTCCGTTCTGCTGAGGAGTGTCTACACATGAGCTGGTATGTATTATGCCATGATGTGAAAGATATGACTCAAGATGGGACTTGAAGTATTCTCTAGCATTGTCGGTTTTAAAGACTTGAATTTGAGCATTGAATTGATTTTGGACCATCATATGAAATTTCTGAAAGATATGGTTAACTTCAGATTTTTCTTTCATGAGAAATATCCAAGTCAGACGAGTGTGATCATCCACAAAAGACACAAACCAGCGAGCCCCTGTGAGGCTTTTAATTCTAGATGCACCCCATACATCACTATGAATCATGGTGAATGGACGGGTAGGTGAGTGAGGAATTGAAGGAAAATTTGCACGTGTATGTTTAGCAAATTGACATATTTCACAATGAAATGAGTTTGGTTTTTTATTGATGAATAGTTTAGGAAATATTTTTCCTAGATACACAAAGTTAGGATGACCGAGGCGAAAGTGCCACAACATGATTTCATCCATATTATTGACACTAGAATTGAAAATAGAAGAATGAAATGACGACAGACTCTTTGATACACTAGTGGACATGTTGCAACTTGAGTAACTAGCTTGTCTACTTGGAGGATTATTGGCTCTAAATAGGTAGAGACCTGACACCAACTCAGCACTGCCAATCGTCTTCCCCGATTCCATTCCCTGAAATTCACATAAGTGTGGAAAAAATTTAGCAACACAATTAAGATCTTGGCTAAATTTTCTAACTGAAAGTAAATTACAGTCCAGATTTTGAACGTGAAGAACAGGGGTGAGAATTATATCCTCTGTTAGATGAGCAGATCCTATTCCCAAGACCATGGAGAGAGAACCATCTGCTATACGAACAGAAGAATTACCCGTTCGAGGACAGTAATTGTGCAAGAGTGTTGCATCCCCTGTCATATGGTCGGATGCACCAGAGTCTACAATCCATGATTCACCTTGGTCACTGCTAGTTTTAAGGGCAACAGGAAAACTACTTAGCTGTGCCTTCATACTGGTTGCTTGAGGTTGGCTAGTAGATTGCGAAAGACTATGGCAGATCATTTTCTGCAGAATTTCCATTTGTTCTTTGTTGAATCCACTTGTTTCATTTGAAGTTTTCTCCTCCATTGATGAAGCTGCATTAGCACGACTTTCTTTATCATGGTTAGGCTTGTTTGGCTTCCAATCAGCTGGTTTTCCGTGAAGTTTCCAGCAACTTTCCTTCCAGTGTCCAGACTTGCGGCAGTGGTCACACCAGGGCCTTCCTCGTTGTTGACGGTTGTCATTGGAGCTAGTGTTGGTTCCTCGGGCAGCAAGCGCAGAACTGTCAAGCAGTGACGGATTAGTTGTAACTTCTTGAGATCCCATCATTATCTTGCGCCTGCTTTCTTCACGCCTAACCTCGGAGAACACGTTTCTAATGCTGGGCAGTGGTTTAGTCCCCATAATTCGTCCCCTTACTTCATCTAACTCCTTGTTTAATCCTAACAGGAATTTGAAAATCCTTTTTTGCTCCACGATTTTTCTGTAAGTGACTGCATCATCTGCACACTTCCATGTATGAGTATCAAACATATCAAGTTGCTGCCAATGCCTTGTTAGAGTGTTGAAATACTGTGTGACGGAGAGATTCTCTTGACGGAAATCGTGCAAGATAGTTTCAATTTGGAATAGTTCTGCCGTGTTCTCAGAACTTGAGTATGTCTCCTTTGCTGCGTCCCATATTTCCTTCGCTGTGCCATAAAGAAGAAAGTTCTCACCTATATCATTGTTCATGGAATTTATCAGCCATGACATAATCATGTTGTTGTCACTCTTCCACAGCCTGTATTTTGGATCTCCTTTCTCGGGAATTTCAATCTCACCGGTGAGATATTCATCTTTTCCTTTCCCGGAAATAAACATTAATACAAATTGAGACCATTGAAGGTAATTCTGTCCATTTAATTTATGGCTGGTAATGATAATGGATCCAGATTCGGAGTTACCATGGGTGGTTGTCATCGGGATTGAATCTGATTTAGACGTGACCTCAGAGGAGGAGGTTTGCAATGCTGCTCCGATTTTTGTCATGTTTTGGTTCAGAGGAATCGAGAATAAAAGCAAAAGATATGTTGCAGATGAAGGCTTGAAGGATAGAAGATCTGTAGGGATTGACTGGAATGAGAATAGGGAATGAAATTCACAAGATTAGGTTTTCAGAGGAGGATCGTATGAAGCTCTGATACCATGAGAATTTCAGAGAAGAAGAGTTATTCTTATTCCTTCCAATTCTAATGAACTACATGAGGATACATATATCTTAAGGTGGCCGGTATTCCAGCACACTAACTCAGAAACAAATTCCTTTAAATCAGGAAACCTACTAAATTAGGAGACTAACTAAAATTAGAATTAGTCAACAACTAAATCTCCTTATTAGGTAACAAAATAATAAATAAAATCTAAGTGCTAATATGTACAGTAATTCTACATAGTACTTGTAGTTTTTGGGTTTAGGATTTTTATCCTTTCTTTTGTGGACTTCTTGTTCCTCCTCTATCTTAATTTCCTATATCTAATATACTTGTTTTGTTTCTGAGCAAAAAATCACTGTTGTTATGCATTCTCATTTATTGCAGGTGATTTACAAAGCACTGTTCTGACAATGAGGGATTGTGCATATGAAGCCAGTGTTGCCCTAACTGCCTTTGGTCGTGTATCAAGGGTCCATACTGCTTTGACTTCCGAATCTGGTTCCATGCTTGAAGAAGTATGCTCTATAGTTCCAAACTTTTCATTCTTTTATTTTTGAAAGATTTGACTTAGCCTGCTGGTAATTCTCATTGGTCAATACCAGTTTCCTGAATTCAAAACTATTTAGCCTCACCAATTATTTATTTAATATTGTGTGTATGAGTGCTTATTGTAGATCTTGTTTGATATATATGTGGTGATTCATAAATATTCACAGCAGTTTCCTTTATACTCCCTGGTATTTGGGCATCTGTCACTTTGCCACTATAATTTGCTGTGATTTTCCCTTTCTTCGGTTCCGGTTTTACAGTGGGATTCTTTGTTCCTTTTTCATATCGGGGAGGGTTGAGGGTCATTTAATGGCCCATAACGAATTCTATCTTAAAAATATTTGGAAAAGAAATATTTCTCTTTTTTTTTTAATTTTATATCTTTTTTTTTTAATTTTATATTTTCATATAGCTAATGCTGTTTTCCTTTCTCTTTAGGTTTTGGCAATAACTGAAGATCTGCATGACGTTCACAGTTTGGGAAAGGAAGCTGCAGCAGTACACCATTCTCTTATGGAAGACCTTTCTAAGGTTTTCCTTGTCTCTGGGCTCAGTTGTTATTAGATGTGTGCATTCCTATTTAAATAGGTTTTTGTGTGGCTCTGGGATGCACTTTCCAACCTTTACACTTATAATAACTTATTTTCAAATTGTAGACAATAAAGCTTCATTCTAGATTGAAAGCTGTATCTTCTGTTTCTGTTAATTTTTGCGCAGGCAAATGCTATCCTTCTTCCTCTTGACTCTGTTTTGTCAAAAGATGTAGCTGCAATGAGTGATGCTATCACCAGTGAAGGAGAGACCAAGATGGAAGTGTCTCCTATTCACGGACAAGCCATATACCAGTCCTATTGTTTAAGAGTTAGGGATGCATGCCAGCTCTTAAAGCCTTTACTACCATCTCTTATGTCTTCTGTTAAGGGACTTTATTCAATGCTAACAAGGCTTGCACGAACAGCAAGTCTCCATGCTGGCAATCTTCATAAGGTAAATTTCCATCTTTGAGATATATCATGGCATTTTTATGTGGGTATACTGTGAATGATGGTGAAATGGTAAAACTAACAAGTCTCTGTCTCTCTCTTGTTATTAGGCTCTTGAAGGACTAGGAGAAAGCCAAGAGGTAAAATCACAAGGAGTTAGCTTGTCAAGGTCAGATCTTACTGCTGCTGATAGTAGTCAATTTGATGACAAAGGGAGAGAGGCTTTCTCTGGATCAGATAGTGGGAGCATCAAAGATGATTTTCTTGGTGTGTCTGGGATATCTTTGCAAGATAAAGGATGGATTTCTCCTCCTGATAGCATCTATAGTAGCAGCTCAGAGTCTGCCCTTACCTCAGGTGAAGCAAGTCTTCCAGATAGCTCTAACAACCCAGTTGAATTGACAGGACAGCATCCACATGGGCCTAATCAGGGTGAGGAAGCATTTCATTCAAATTCCATTCCATCTTCTCAAAATGATTTTCAAGAAATCTCAGACTCTGGGCAGTCAGTGTTTAAGCGCACTGAGGTGAACAACACTGATAGTGGTTCTGTCAAGTTTACTGTTGATGAACCAATTGAATATTTCAAAGCTCAGGAATCACCAACTGGTGAAGCTGTAAGTGTGGCTGTTGGCAGTTCGCAACCTTTGGGTAACAACTCAGAGGTGAAGTTTGGGGTTAAAGATGAAGTATCCTCAGTAAACAAAGTTGGTATTGACGAGGAAAATGATGAAGATCATGCTCCTAATACACATACTGTTTCCCGAGTGGCCAGGGGTAAGTAAAAAATATTATTTTGTTTGAACCACATATTAGTGTTCGATTTCTTAAATAATTTATTTACTTTTAAGATGAGAAGAAAATGGTCTTTCTCTGTGAAATTTTATGTAGTTTGGAATCTAAGGTTGGTTGTTGAACTGACTGATAATTAATGAACGTTTTTTACACTATTGTTACATGTCAATAGGGAGCATAAGCATATGATGTCTTCTGGATTGTGTATCAATATTTTACTCATTCAAATTTAAAAATCTAAGAGCAGATTGAAAAGATACTTCCTTTACACACCACATGAAACTTGGCTTCTAGGGCACCCCTATTCAGAAAACAAGTAGCTGCTGCCAAAGAGAGGGGAGTTTTTTACTTTTATCAAAGACGATTTTTTGGGTTTGAATTGTGTTTATCTTCAAGTCGAGATACACTCTTTCTGTTCCCTCTGCAGTGTTTTCCATATATTGTCCTTGTGTTTTTGAACAGCTCGTTCACCCTTTCATAGATCTCTTATTGATTGCTAATTGTAGTTGTCATATTTCTTAACCACACAAAAAGGGGAAAAGACAATGGCAATTTATTGCTAATTGTAATTTGATGAATATTTACTTCAATTAGCTTTATTTTGAAGGTTATTCGATTTGCCAGTAAAACTAAGGGTCTTCTCTTATTGACATATTATAATATTTGATGGAGTGTGAATGCAACCTCCTCTCCATCTCCTTTGAATTTTTTTTTAAAAAAAAGGAATCTCAGTGAATATGTTAACAGTTTTGCAGTCTGTTCATGGTTGTGTTTATTGTGATTGCATGTATGCTTTTTGTGATCACTGTTTACAAACCAGATTATACGGATAGTTTTGACCACATTTTATTTGTTGTACAGGTAAAAATGCATATGCAGTATCAGTCCTGAGGCGAGTTGAGATGAAACTTGACGGTCGAGATATTGTTGAGAACAGGTATATGCTTTCTTTAAAAGTTGTTATTCAGCTTGGATAATTTATGTACTGATGTGAACCTTTCACTTGTTTCAGAAATCTTAGCATTGCAGAGCAAGTGGATTATCTGCTTAAGCAGGCCACAAGTGTGGACAATCTTTGCAACATGTACGAAGGTTGGACGCCGTGGATTTGATCAACTAAAGCCTATGGATTCTTAAGAGATTCAGTGATCTTGAGTTATTGCATGCAAGGTACATGCCAAGCATGTCAGAGGTGCATCAGTTACTCATCTGACTCACTGTCTAGACCTTGTGTATGAAACTCTTTCCTTGTTTGGGGAACAAAGTCTTCATCAGAAGCCCATCTTTTGGCTCCAAGATTGCTGTCATGGCTATTTTTTTATGAGGAATCTGCTTTGAATCAGTATGGGGAGCTTGAAATGGTGCTACCAAGTACATGCTCAATCTGGCCCCATGCATTTTCTTGTGAGCCTTCAACCTAGATCTCTCTTACCTGAGGGATCTAAGATGATTCTACGATCTCGGGGACTCTTCTCTTGCCTTATCTACAGCTTGAAAAGTGAAACCTATGAAGATGTGATAAAAGTATGCCCATCTGCTGGCCCAAATGGGAGGATCTTGTTGGAAGGTTTCAACCGTTCAATATCGAGGGATAAAAAGCCATCTCAGGTACTTGCATGTGAATTTTCAGCTTGCATCACAACCTTTGTGGTTTGTATTTACAAAGCTCATCAAACTGCATCAGCACTCAGCCAGCAGTTTGCTAATGAAAGTCTTAGCGCGTTACACGTCCATTGGGAGAGAATTCAGTGGTTCATTAGGTACTCAATATTCTGCAGTAAATATTTTTTTCTTCATATGGTTCTATGTTGCCAGTTTTGTAAATGTATTTTCATTTTCAGTTTGTAACTCGGCCTACTAATATATTTTTCATTTGTATAATGTTTTTCAAACACTTCGGCTCTTTGCTTTAAGTTTCGTATTAAAATTTGTTGTAATGGCGTAATTGCAGACGACTGGAGGCTTGTGTGTGTATTGAACTTATTGTCAGTCCTCTATAGTTTACAAAACACAATAGTAATTGACACAAGCTTCTTTTCATTTCAATTTTGCAATATTTTATCTTTGGTATTCGACCATTAAATGTCAAGCAAGGTGACTTTTACAATGATAAATTATAAGCCGGGCCATCAGGATTTATGCACTATTAATTCTTTCCAGCGTATGCACAAAATGAACAATGCTGTGCTACTGTGATCATCTTTTTCTGGCAAGTCAAACTTGCAAGAGAAACGGAAATGTTAAATGCAAACAATCTTGCAACTTTGTTTATGCAAACAATCTTGAATTATTGCTAATTTACTGAATTTTCTCGATCAAGAGTGTAAAACATTCTTAATATGAGCCACATAATTAACAAATGTGGATGCTCCAGGACTTGGAAAAGTATTAGTAGAAAAGCAATCCACTCGTATAACCAAGTTGACGCAATTAATATTCAACTACAAATAAACTAAATCTTCAAGAGTGTCACATTAACTGTATGTGAAATTAAAGAACAATAGTTGCTAAAAGATGAAGGTATTTCATGTTGACAGCCTACATCATTAGAAGAGATCACGTTACTGTTTTATTTTGAGGTACTGATGGGCTTATACAAATTTTATATCCCAATTTTGAAGTATATTATTAAAAATTTAATCATCAAAGAAAATGAAAAAAAAAAAAATTCTTAGATGTTAACGGGTGTATAGAAGAAAAGATGCGTGAAAGGTTATTTTTATTAACAAATGAATATGTTTAGCAAATAGGTTTTCAAAGTTATAACTTGAACAATAGTTATAATCTCTTTTTTTTTTTGGGAAGAAAAATATATTATTGAATGGACGATAAATTGTAATTTGAATATGTGGATGATTGATTAAAGACCTACATTTGGCTATGAAATGCTTAGGATATGAAAAAAAATTTAAAAAAAAAAAGTAAAAAAAAAAAAAGGCTAGTAATTTATGAATTAAGACAAAAGAAAATATAATGCACTAATCTTCTTTGGCTTTGTTGATCAATTAACACTTGTAAGTGTAAAACACGCAGCGGCTGTCTTCAATTCGTTTTCTCCAACATGTTCAATAGATTGTGTTGTGTCTTTCAATGATTCTTCCGAACTGCAAGTACACATACTCTTGTCAATCGCAGAGTCTAGGGAGAAAAAAAAAATTATCTTATCAATCAGGAGAACACTTTATTCAACTGATCGACATTTATTATTTTCTATTCATTATTATTTAGTACCTTGACTCGTAAGCTTCCTTGGAATCTATGTACGACTGTCTGTCATCTACGGTATCGAGAAACGGATGCATCTCACCGCAGTCCCGAACAACGTTTTGTTGGATTTCCAGTGGCTGTGATGCAACCAGTTGGGATTGAACGGCCATGGAACTGCCATTGTTGTTGTTCACAGGATGGGTGTCTTCAACCCAGACGTCTCTGGCATCCATATAGAAAGAACTGTAACTGTTATAGGAGTAAGAAGCAACTGCATCATCATCATCATTAGTATTATTATTATTGTTCAAGAGCGAAAGGGCATCAATATAAGGCGGCGCCATGCCCAGCTCCAATTGCGAGGGCACGTCATCGGCCGCCACAGTAGAAAGCTGTTGTTGATAATAGAGCTGTCTGTACATCTCAAGTTGTGCTTGCGCGGCGCGCAGCTCCGCCTCCGCCTGCCAAATTTGATACCGTAATTGACAAATGACTCCCAAACATCCGTGAACGGGGTATCTCTCGCGGATGTTTGCCTCGTAGATGATAGATCTCATTGCTTCCGCTCTCTGCTCGGCGTCCAGGGGTTTTATGATACTCAAGATGTTGCTTCTGCCGAATAACTTGTGCGCATTTTGAAACAACTTGGGTTGATCGGCAGGAAAGTAGGGTGCAAGAGGGCAATCAGAAGAGCACCTCCTCCTTTGGTACTTGCAGGCAGCACAGGCTTGGCTGGCCTTGATGGTCATGTTCGTACAAGCATTCAGATATGGTAATGGAACCGTGCAAAATCGTCAAGGAAGAAGATGAAAGCCAGAGCGTGTTTCTTTCATAAGGAGAAAAAGGGTATTAGTGAACTACGATGATGGTGATGGTGAAATGGTGAGTTGAAACCAAAATGGTTAACACACTTGGTTTGAAGTGGGATACGAATGGGTCTAAAAAAGAGCGGATTTACTGGACGTGAAGAGACTCAGTAAAAGCAAAGAGATAGAAGATATGGCAACCGAATATTTCGGAGATGTTTTTTTTTTTCAAGATGTGAATAACCGAATGATAGGACAAATGTTCAAATTTTAGCACTCTGGCCAGAGTCCTCATTTCTTGGGCCACTTACGGTCAAACCAAACCTGCTTTTTGTGTTTGAGCTTTTACACGTACGTGGCTTGAAACTAATTGATTTTTTACTCCCAATTTTTTAAAAACATCTTTGGTTGATCGGGGTGAAAATATGGTGTGCTAAACAACTTTTTTTTTTTAATATCAAATCAAGAAATTAGTCTTAAAATCTAATTTCATTAAAGAAAGAAGCACCAATCTTATAAAAGTTTTCTTGATTTTGATAAAATTCAAACACAAATAGTGATAAAAATGAAGCAATCTTACCATTGGAGGCCAAACTCACGTCTCCAAAAATTTCAATGAGAAACCAAATTTCACAAAACTTAAGAAAATTTTTTGATAACCTTTGTCAAAGAAAACTACCGTTTTTTCTCTCTCTTTTTTTTTTAATAAAAAGTAAATTAAATTCTTAAACGAAATTTAATAGAGGTGTTTTTTATCCCACTATTTGTGTAATCACAATGCACCTCAATAAAGTAATTTCAACAGCTTTTTTATCATGTTACAACTGGAAGAAACATTACAAACTAAAATTGTTTGATAAAAGGGCTTGATGTGTTTTAAGTCCAAATCCAAACTCGTGATGAAGCCGTCCATACGTGAATTTGGGCTTATGTACGTAGCATCTTGATTTTTTTTTTTTTTGAATTACATGAGACTAATACTCAGATTACAACTCATATTATATGATATTTACAATTGATATTTACAATCAAACAATTACTGCGACTAATTTACATTAATTCTCATATAACACTGCCCAGATTTTTACCCTCTCAAATATTCGAGGGATGTCAAACTCCTATTTTTGGAGAAAGACGGCCTTCACTCGAGCTCTGAGGCTCCAAGGAACCGTAATGCTTTTGCGGGGCCTCGAACCACTTCCCTCACACTTGTGAGGGAAGAGTTCTAGCCACTTGAGCTAAGCCCAAGTGGTTCGTAGCATCTTGATTTAGATTTTAGTTTTCACTATACTGTTTTGGAAAATAAAGTTTCATTTTCATTTGTCAACTCTGACCAAGGATCATATCCTATTAACTTTATGACTCTTTCTTCTCTTAATCATCTCTTTATTTATCTTTTGCCCGTAACCGTAAAATTGACATTACATCATAATACACATACCTTCTAAGTTCTAACCTATAAGCAGCGTAAATGCATAGATAGGAAGGAAAAAAAATGGAAAGAGAAATTAAGAATTTTAAGTAAATAAAAAGAAAATATAATTAAGTATTTGCAAGGAGTCAAGACATACACGATTAAAACAACCAGTTTCCTTTCTTTTCTTTTTTATTTTTTATTTTCCAGTCGGCGTCCTTTCTTTCAATTCTACCAAAATCTGCTGCCTACTCTCATTGCGTGCAATAGTTTAGTACATGTTATGCGAAATCCTGTTACAAACTTCTCAAAGCACTTGCTTTTCTTGGCACTGGTACATGTTATGCGAAATCCTGTTACAAACTTCTCAAAGCACTTGCTTTTCTTGGCACTGGTACATGTTATGCCGAAATCCTGTTACAAACTTAGCAAGCAGTTGCTTTTCTTAGCACTATTAAGTATAGAATAGAAGGGTGATATTTGAGGGTAACAGTTGCAATTATTAGTTTCCTCTGATAAATATTTTTAAATAATTTTATATATTTTAATCAAAATCCTAATATTTGGAGTGACTATATATAACTTATATTATGTAAAAAAAAAAAAATGTTGGCGAGAATGTATGAAATTTTTTTTTTTAAAAAAAAGTAATGAGAAAATGTTATGAACAGATTTTTTTTTTGGATTAAAGTTTTTAATATTGTATTCATGCTATATGTCATATAATTTAAGGACACAAAATTATTATGTTTACATGAGTGATAAATCTCTCAAAAAACTTTATGACTAATGACAAATTTCATGGGGGGAAAAAAAAACTTTACATGAAATCTGAATATCACAAATTAACCTAATATTTATTTAATTTAATATTAATTAAACAATGTCATTTGGATAATTAAATGATTGATTAAAGAACTACATCTGACTGTGAATAATGCTATTTAGAAAATAGAATTTCAATAATAACCTCAAAACTATTAAATTTATACCACAAGAGATAGTAAAATATACCACTGCACTTTTTTAAAATGCAGCTTCTTTTGTGTTTTACAAACTCCTAATGTGGATTTCAAAAGTGCGAACATACGTGGATACATTTATACACACACTCACACATATAGACGCACTAGTTCCCCTGGCTTTGTAAGATCAATTAACACTGGCTGGTAACACTGAAACATGCATGCAGCGGCGCTCTTCAAACCGTTTTATCCAATATGCTCGATGGGTTGTGTTTTATCTTTTCAGTGATTCTTCTTCTTCCGGATCGCAAGAGTATATAGCATTATCAATTTCAGAATCTTAAGAGAACTTATCTACTAGTTGCAAATAATATATTATTTTGTGTGTTTTTATTTTCTGCTTTTGCATTCAATCGTTTACTCAGCGTAAGGCTTACGATATCCCCTAACTAGTCGAGATTTTTTTATTATTTTAAATAAAATCTTCGACGTGCACTAATTATGTATCCCTGAGTCATAAGCCTCTTTGAAATGTATACATTTACTGTCTGTCATCCATGGTATCGAAAAATTGGATGCATCTCATTATGTATATTCCTGTAAAAACCAAGTGGGATTGATTTGCCATGGAATCGCCATAATTGTATGTTGCACATGGACAATTGGAAACATTATTATCTTTTGGCATCAACACAAGGAGATTGGTAAGGCTGTGGTTTATGATTGAAGACTGAAAGGAAATTATTATTCGGTGGTGCCATGGCCCATTTTAACAGTGAAGACACATCATTAATTAGTCATAGTCGAAACATGTTGTTGAAAATAATGCCGTCTACACATACTGTCAAGTTGTGCATGCAAGGGGTTGAGCTCTTCCTGATCAGCCTGCTAAATTTGATGTCGTAATTGACAAATTACTATACCCAAACATCCACGAACAGGTTTTCTGTCGCAAATATTTGATTGGTTAATGATGGACCTCATTGCTTCGGCCTTTAGTTGATCATGAGAATGCGACTCCTTTATGATCTTCAAAAGATTGCGTACACCAAACAACTTGTAAGCGTTTTGAGACATCTTTGGTTGATCCGGGGCAAAATATGGTGCTAAAGGACAACAGGCACTGCATCTCCTTCTTTGGTACTTTGCACGCAGCACAGGCTTGTCTGGTGCAGCCATTAAGGGTCATGTTTCTTTTAACATTCAAATATAATGAAACAAATATGAGAAAATGCAACTATAGAATTGTCAAGTACGTAGATCAAAAGAACTGAAATGGGCAACAGTGATCTGTGATGTGAACAGGTCTGATATGAGCGCATTTAGTGGATGTGAAGGGGAGTTTCGGGAAAAATAATAAGAGATAGAAGATTTGGAAAATAGTATTTGAAGATGTGCTTTTGGAGTTGTGAATAACTCGATTGAAACATTTTGGAACACATGGAGCCTGAACCTCAACTGAAACATTTTGGAACTACAAAGATAATTATTAAATTGTTAGACTGGATAAAAACATTCCCCTGTTAATAGTTGTTAATACGAATAACATAAATTCTGATATAGCCATTTTTGTACATTTTATGCGCTCTACAAATAGGGGAATACATAGAGTTGAACATATATAGTAAAATATAAAATTGAAAAATTTGGTTGAAACTGTTCATTTGAAACTTCTTGATAAACTAATCATGCATTCTTCTTTCCAGCAAAATAATAGTGCCGTTAAGCTCATTGCTAAACTAATTGAAGAGATGAAATATAACCAAGATATATCTTTTTGATCAAATGTTGAATCGATCATTAAAAGAAGAATTAAGCCAAAAATTAGGATATGTTCTGAGAAGATAAAACTTCTATTAAAGAGAAGCAAATCATGAAAGGCTTTCATAAAAATTCTCATATCGACAATGTAGTTTATTCTGTACATGTCAAATCATGAATTAGTAATTGCATCCAATCTCTAAAAATTAAAATCTCAATTGTTTTGATCTTTCTACTTTTGGAATGAAATATTTACGGAATCCCCATGGTTAGAGTCAAACCTTATTCCATGTATAAAATTTCCTGAGAAGAGTTAGTTGATCCACAATTTATCGATTAATTCCAAATTTTTCTTTTTCTATTACAAAATTAAGTATGGTGATAAAAATTGTAATTCAACTCTTATTGTCTTCCATTAGCTCAATAATCAATTTATACAACATATTCAATGATATAAAAGGAAAATATTCGAGTGCTATAAATGAGGGACTCATCTAACCAATTTACTGTCACTTGTTCTTGATTCTTTGTAATGTGTATACGTCATAATAGATGGTCTGCAATAACGGCATTGATTCTTGCTGCCTCTATATCGAAAGTCAACTGTGTTGGACCTAGAATATAATTGGGGTTGATTCATTAAGTTAAATTGTCATACGTGGCTGATGTTTAAGAAAAAATAATTCATTGTAATACATGGAAGATAATACTTGTTCTTAAAGGACCTATCTCTATGATTCATGAATTATATTTCTTAAGTCTAAAAGAAATGATATATGTAAATATCAAATCAAGTGAAACGTCTGGACCAAGTGGGAGAAAATTGGACACCTGACTGTTGAGGTGTCTTCTAAAAAGTGTTTTCAGTATGTGGACCAACATTTTATTCAGCTGGATTTTACCATGTTTAGAGAAACAAGTGCCAGCTAACAGCTACTATGATGACTAATTATAACTTCCATCATTTCATCTTTGATGGAAAGATGAAATATAAAGGAAATGGTAAACAATCGTTTGCCCCCTAAAATTATGTAATCTAACAAAAAAATACACCATCATGAGATTACAGAAGGCTCAGAAGAAGCAAACAACCGCATAGGACACATCAATGGTTGGAGGTCAATTCTAAACTTCCGCTCTTGTTTTTGTGGTCATGTTCTGCTATTCTTACATATTTAAGTTTTCTTACAAATTGTTGACTTAAACTCCTATATGTCTTAAGATAATTAAATTGAGAACCAATAAAGTGTTGACTCCACTGGCAATGGAGTCCCCTTAAGTGGCTTCACTGAGTTTGCTCCCCAGTTCGAGTCACAGGGAAGTCGCCTTTGTTGGGAGAACCTGTGCCTCCCGGTTCAAGCGGGAACTTCTAGTCTGGGTTGTTGTACGGGCTTAAAGGTGTCTCCCACAGTTGGGGCCCTACCCAGGACACCTCGTGGATAAGATAAAAAAAAAAATTGAGAACAATATACATATATTCTTGTACACGGTTAACTTTTGGCTTTTTGTAATATGCTTTCTTAATGGTTAAGTGCTCTATTAACCATATTAATTCATACGAGATAGTCTGGGTTGTTGTACGGGCTTAAAGGTGTCTCCCACAGTTGGGGCCCTACCCAAGATACCTCGTGGATAAGACCAAAAAAAAAAATTGAGAACAATATACATATATTCTGGTACACGTTAACTTTTGGCTTTTTGTAATATGCTTTCTTAATGGTTAAGTGCTTTATTAACCATATTAATTCATACGAGATAATACTAGATAAAATAAAAGTTCGATAAATCTTAAGAGGAAACTGATATTATATATAGAAAAATATGATATTATTTGACATAAGTGCTAATTTTTTTATTTAAAAAATATAAAATTAACATTCCAAGAAATCACTGAAAAATACAAAACATCATAATAAATAGCCTATATAATATAATCCACTCTACCCACATAGGTGGATTGACACGATTATAGGATCTTCCTTCGAAATGAGGCTCAATTCTTCTAAGTTAAAAATTCCCATGTCTCTTCCACCACGTTCAGGCATACCCCAATAACTCTCCCAATAATCATCGGTAAAATACATGTGACTAGACTTCCACTTCAAAGAAACCGATGCTTCAATAGGCATGGATGAATTATGGCCCAAGAAAAAGGCTCTATTACCCAAATTCTCCACTTTTGTAACCGCTTGAGTGGCAAAGTCTAACTTGAAAACATCGAAATTGTAAGTTTGATTATAATGCGAACCATCTCGAAAAACCACAAAAATTGATTACAATGCGAACCATCTCAAAAAACCACAAAAATTTCTCCATTACATTCTGCTAGATAAATCTGTTCTATAAGATCATCGGTAAGGTGGCCAGGCATCTTTATGACTTGGGTTTCCTTGGTCAGATTGTCACCTTTGAAAACCGTTATGCCAGCACCATAATTTATGGCATAGAAGCTGTCCATATAATAGAAAACATCTGCTAAACATCCTGTATTGGCTGTTTCAATCATAGTCCATATTTTATTACCTGATTCACAATACCCCAATTTTATGAGTACTGCCGTGAATGATCATCACGATGTAGTCTGATGTCGTCAAGGGATCCGAGGATAAAACAAATTTTTGGATATAATGTGCATGTTTCTTGATCGGCGCTTGATGTTTCCAATCTCTAATTCTAAAACTCTTAAAATTTGGAACAGCAGTAAAAGGTTGCAAAAGATTAACACCCATATCTCGACCAACAGTCATAAGCCAACCTTTGGAAGAATAGCACCGCTTACCTATGGCTTTTGGCAACTGTAATTGATGGATCTTTCCGTTTAAAAGATTAAAGAAACGACGATGATTAATCGTCTATCGTTGGTGCAAGCATAAGCAATGGAACTTGACTAGACTTAATCTAAAGTTCTTTCTAGCAGCAGCCAATCGCCAGGAGTGACAAACCCTACCAAAGGCGACGTATTCTTCAAACAGTTGCAACGCCCAGCAATTTCGACCAAAATATCACGCGGAAGTTCTGACCACTCCACCTCGATCCATAACTCAAAAAGGAAACTCAAGAGGAAAAGAATAATACTACGTATGTAACTCAAGAGAAAATCATTACTAATATGTAGGTAGCAAGTAAAATCTCCATCTATATATGCTCTCTTTCTCTCTATCCATATATGTGTGTGTAAGATAAATCATAACTGACCTAGCAGGAAACCTTAGCCTAAAAGGTATGTTATTAATTAATTAGTCAAAGATATCCTGCAAGAATATGGTTTCCTAATAAGTCTCGATGTAATCAACGTGGCTGCCTTTTCCTAAAGTCTAGCTTTAGCTTAGTTTTCGAGTACAATATATTTTCGTAGAGTGAGGCTGAGCACTCTTAATTTTATAAAATATGTTATTACATTAACATCCTAAATCAGAAAATTACGGAATAGACATTTTACCTTCAAGTTTATATTTAGTACTGAACTGAGTTTTTTTATTAATTTTTAAAAAAAGATACAATGGATAATTATTGGATAAGAATATAAATCTAATTAAATCTCGTATTTTGTTGCTATACATACCCAAGTGATAATAGTACTTTATAAACTCATTTTTTAATAACACCCATTAATAAAATTTAAAATTTCGGATTATCAAGTACTCGCCAGATGTTTCTTGACATGTCACTTTATTATCGAAGTCTTCTGACAACTATATTTTATCACCTAATGTATCAATTGTTATCTTTTACCACCAAAATATTAACATGGTTAAAAAGCTTGCTAAGGTCACAAGGGTATATGTGGTTATGACACTGTTTCATCGAGTGCATAATAAATACAACATAGTTGTATATATGAAAATAATATCACGAGTTAAGTTATGGATGCGTGAAAATTTTTTAGTTACGATTAGAAAACCTAAAATTCTATTTTAAAGATTTTTGTAATATTAAAGGATCATAAACCTAATATATATATATATATATATATATGTATGTATGTATGTATGTATGTATGTATGTATGTATGTATGTATGTATAGAAAACATTGGCACCTATCAATTTGAGAATACAAATCATTATGTGTTTAGCTTTTGGAATAAATACTCTAATAGCTAATAAATTAATGCTTTGGATTTGAATTTAAAGAATGAAGGTGGCATGGTAATGTGCATGAAAATTAAACATGTGAAATGGGTCTTTTTAGCTTTAGGGATAACATACACTTCTAACATAGATTCTTGTTAAGTAATCTAATACTACATAGATTCTATTAAATAATATAATACTTTTAATGTTTTTGTGATAAGATGATAACAACTAAAACATTAGACGATAAAATATAATTGTCAGAAAAATTTTGGTGTTGAAGTGATATGTGAGGAAACATTTCGAAGATATTTGATAAGATCCTTTAGAATTTATAGTTTTACTTTAAAACATCCATTTTAATTTCCAAAAAACCCTTTATATCTATTTTATTTGAAATGGTGAGGTGAGGAAATGTAGATAAATTGTTTGTTAATGGTATTTTTGACTTTTCCATCGTTCTTGGGCCATATGTATGTGACGGGTTATAGATTTGATATTTAGGGGCAAGTGGGGCATATTCAACTAAAAATTCAAATTATTATTTAGGCAATTATTTATTATGCAAGTAAAGAAGACAGAATAATAAGAAGAAAGAAGACAGAATAACAAGAAGATTTCCTTGGCAAGACAGCCACATGGAGAAGAATTTAAGCATTGATTCGGCAACTTAGTTGCTAAGAATCGTACGTAATTAAAATTAGAGAAGGATTCAGCCAAGTTGCTCATTACAAGAAGACAAGGTTTTTTTTTTTTTTTTTTATTACTACAAGAAGACAAGTTAGAAGGCGAAGACAGGCAGAGAGGAAGAGCAGCAGCAGTAGTCCTTCAAAGCCTATGCCTTTTGATTCTATATATTTTGTTGCTTCCATTTAATTATGCATAGCTAATTGTTTTTATAACAAGATTAAGGATGAAATTTTGTTCAATGAACTAATTGTATTTTTTTAATTAATTTTCTATATGTGTTCTTCGATGATTACGATTCTTGTTTCACATGATTAATTGAATAATTATCTTTTTATCTTTAATATAATATATTATTAATAGTTTAGAGATTAGTTGATTAAATCTAATCTTGGTAAAATAATGATTAATGTGATTTTCTTTGATTATATGTTTTTCAACAAATTAAATACATAAAATGCTTAATAAACTTGGATTTTTTATTTTTCAAAAGGATATATATAGTTCTTAAAAATCTTATCTTAAAGCGAAAAAAGATCTACATTAGATTAAATTACTTGGGTTTAATTCTTATATTCATGAAATGACATAAATTGATTTTAAATTGTCACTCCAAAATTGATGATTAATAATAGTTAGATAATTACTAGTTGAATAATAGTGGATTATGAAACCTTGACAATCTTTTTGTCTTATTAAAATCTCCCTTGTTTTAATATTTTTTCAGTTTAATTAATTTGTCTTAAAACCGAATTTTCTCAACTATATTAAAATTAAAAATAATTTAAATTTATATTACAATATGTAATTTCTAACAATCTCTATAGGTTTGAACTCGTTACCACTACTCAATAAGCTTGCGAGTACATTAAAATTTTGCACAACACCAGGCAGGAGATCTTTTGGTGTGTGAATGAAGTGATCAAGGCAACGAAGACAGCCATTGCCATCGGGAAAAGCATGAACCGAAGAAGGGGAAAAAAGAAAACGAAAAAAAAAAATCTTAGAAAACCATTCGGCCAGGTCTCTGGAGACCAAGTAAAAGTAGTTAATGTCTTCAAAAAGTTTAAAACCATGTTACGAAACAAAGTGGCCACAATGTAAAGACGCTCCGCATTGACAGAGGCAAAGATTATGTATACTTCGAGAGACTTGAACAAGTTCGGAAGATGAAGGAGTAGGGGGCTTGCTACTACGACTTCATCTCCTGAATTAACATCAAGGCAATAAGAATTGTCTCCGAGTCACTGTTAGTAATATGCCCTAAAGGCCAATCAAATGATGTTTGCTTTTAGGGAATTATTGTATTTGATTAGCATTTTGATATTTATAAAATGGCAAAGTGATTAACATTCATAAATTAATTTAATGAATATAGTCCAAGAAGTAAAATAGTTAAGGAACACATTCTCGAGTATGTCGAGAATATGAAACGTGTATCCTTTGTACTATACTTCTAAAATAGTTCCTAGTGGAGGATTTATGATTGGACATTATAAATTCCTATAAACACTAGTATGTGTTATGATTCCTTATGGTATGTGATACTAAAATGGATGGTGAGTTTCATATCATTGACATGAGATGTCAAGTCAAACACATAAGTACTTGTTGCAAGAACAAGTTTATTGAACTTGACCAAATATAATGAGCCGTATGGTTTTGAGTGTTAATGGCTTATTATACATTGTGATAGACACTATGTTTAGTAATGGTCTTTAGACCTGAGGCATCTGAGATGTCTTGTACATAGACATCTACGATATGTGAAAGCATAATGATTAATTCCTAATCAAGGAAGAGATCTAGCAATAGCTGTCACGGTTGGTATGTGTATGGAGACAAGTGTATGGCCAATATGGAATTCATCACTTTGTAATATACAAAAAGGATGTCCCTGTGAGATAATATGAATTGGCATGAGAAATCATTGGCCAAGGTGAAATATATTTGAAGGAGTTCAAATTATATTATCATGCCAAGTTCATTTAAATTTATTTTGAGATAAAGCATAAATGCTTAACATATTAAACCATAAGCCGTGCTTTTCTCTGGACATAGATGATGAAGAGACCAAGACATAGAGATACAATGGAATAGGTTCTATAGATCCAACAATTCTTGTTATTTGGGTGGTTGTGAAATCTTTTGCTAGGTGTCACTCATGACTTGTAGAAACCTTAAGATCATTATTGGTAAAGCGTATTACCAATGTAATTTAAGGTCATTAGAAAAGTTCTAATTGATGACTAAAGAGTTTAGCATCATTTAATGAATAAAGAGTTATCATTAAAATAGTTCTACTACCTTATAACAAAGAACCTAAAAGGTCACACACCTAATAGAAATGAAAAAGGAGTTACTAGAAAATGAGAAGTTAAATTTCTTAATTTTAGGAAAATCGGTATTTTATAATAATAATTGAGAATGAGAATATATATATATATATATATATATATATATATATCTTAAATATGATTTAAGATAGAAATTTAGATGTTCCATAAATAGTTTAAGGAACAAAATAAATTTCATAAATCCTCAAACATTATCGAAAGACGTTAAATGACCGTTTTGGACATGTTCGGTTCATAAATGATTATGGACTTCTAGATCAATTTTGGGTTTAGAATTTTGGGCTTTTGTTGGACCTAATATGGATTAGGAAAAGGCATAAGAACATGTCACAAAAGAAGCCCACATTTAACCATTTGATGTGATCAAATAGAATTAATTAATTAAAGATAAAATTAATTAATTTAGCTATTAATTTATTCATAATAATTTGATTGAATATATTATTGAAATGATGAGATCACTTTCAATAAAAAATGGCTTAGTGGGTTGGTGTATCACATGATAATGTTTGGTGCCATTATTGAAAAGATAATGGTAGCTTTATTTGGTGGAATGAGTCATCATGAACTAGCATTCATGTTTCTTCATTATCTCTCTCATTTCTCAACGAAAATTGGTGATTCCAAATCCTATGAACTCCTAGAACATTTATAAGTGTGGACTGATTAGAGGCATCACAATTGGGGTGCTTTAAGGATCTCAAATCGTGGCAAAACAGAAGCTGTTCGTGCAGTGGTCTATTTCCTGGACAGTGTTCGTAGCTTGCTGTTTTCAGTCATTTTCTCCTACCTCACGAAGTCGTTTCTGAAACTACAAGTGAGGTAAACAAACTTCAATCTTTCCTCTTGATTTTCGTTTTTGAATGAAGCCGATCCGAGGTTTCTAGAGCTTCCGCCATCCGTTTTAATTTTACTGCGCAAAAGTTGCGTTTTCAGGAACCTCATGGACAAATGTTGTCCTTCAAGTGGTATCAGAGCCATCTTCATTCAATTTTGAATTTTTGAAGCATGATTTATGTTATTTCCATTTATAATAGCATGAAGGATGATCATGGAAAGACCTAGATATTTTATGATATATTTATGTCATGTGATGATTGAATATATGTGTGATTGAATGAGTTATTGATTTATTTATTGATTTGGCCGATTTGTAAAGGCTTAAATGGTTGTAATATTTTTAAATAGGGACTTGCATGTCCCTCCCTCTATTAAGATCTGATTGTATCCCCTTACCCCAAAATTTGTACCCCGATTCTTCAAAATTTGTAATTTCTACAAGTGAGGAGGGACGACAGATTCCGATGCCTTGGAGAAAGAAGACTTTATGGATCGTTGCAGCACTTCCAATAATGTTTTGGCCTCTCAAATAGAAATTAATAATTGTAATAATTTGAGGCATAAGATGTCTCATAATCATTATTGCTTGCTTGATACCTAGGTGGACCTTAAAACCAATTTTGGCTCAAATTGGTTTTATTAGAAAATTCCATGATCATCCTTGATTTGTTTGTCTATAATATGCATGAGATGTATATTAGGGTGCTTAGACATATTTTATTATTGAAAATGGAATAACATGCTAAAAAGTGAGACCATAATAATGACCAAATACTCCCTATTAAAATAAACATAATTATTGTTAAGTTGTAATGATGGATATTAAGAATATCTATCATGGCCTACTAATACCAATGGAATGTTTAAAATATTTTATGCTTGGGTTAGTTGTCATGGATACATGGGCTACTCTTTCATTAAAATGTTGAAAACAAACTATATATCATATGATGATGCATAATTCATACATTAAGCTACCAAGAACTGTCAGGTGAGGTTAGTAAGATGTTTTTGAAATATGCAAGGGTATTAGGGTAAACTTAACTAAATCATTTTTACTAAGAACTGTTAGGTGAGGTATTAATGATTTAGAGGCCGAAAGATAATCGGTACATGCATGAGATGCATTTGGTAAGAGTTACCTACTCATTATAATAAGTAAGCCAAGAACTGTTAGGTGAGGTAAACTTAAGCTAATGAGAATCCGATTCCTACTAAAAACTTTTACCAATGAGAGTTTCCGTTTCTTACATATGGGAGTGTAATGAAATGAAAAATAGTGGGATATGCTATTTGGTTTAAAGGCCAAAATCAAATAGTTTATAATTAAATAAAATGCTAATAATTTAATTTATATTTTCTGCAGAAATATTTAACAATGAATAATCCGTTGCACAATTCGGATAACAACCGTTTGATTTGGACCCAATTACGTTGATTGGTTCAGAAATCTAAGAATTGTTCTTAATTATGAGAAAATTAGCTATGTTCTTGATACACCTAAGCCAAATATAATACCTGAGGGAGCAAGTGAGGAAGAACGTGTCACTTATAAGAAGTGGCAAGATGATGACCTTACGGCTAAGAGCTATATATTGGCATCGATGACCAATGAGCTACAAAGGCAACATGAAAATATGCCGATGCAAGTTCCATGATACTTCATCTACAAGAGTTGTATGGTGAACAAAGCAGGACGGTTAGATATGAGATATCTAAGAAACTGTTCAGAATGAGAATGACTGAAGGATCGGTCAATGAGCATGTACTCAAAATGATTGACTACATAGAGCAACTGGAAGCTCTTAATTTCTCAATGGATGGGGAATTAGCTATCGACCTTATCCTACAGTCCTTGCCAGACTCATTCTCTCAATTTATCATGAATTTTAATATGAATAAAATTGAGTGTAGTCTTCTTGAATCGCTAAAGATGCTTATCTTCTTTGAAACTTGCATAAAGAAGCCAAATGATGTTATGGCTATAGAAGGTCCCTCAGTTAAAAAGGGTAAAAAGAAAAAGTTTCAACCCAAGGCTAAAGGTGGGATTAAGAAGGGAAGGCTAATAAGCCCAATGACAAGGGAAAATGTTTCCATTGTGGTAAGGATGGGCATTGGAAGAGGAAGCGTAAAGCTTACCTCAACGACTTGAAAGTCAAGCCTAAAGAGAATCCTTCGAAGGTATGCTCATTATTGAAACTAATATTTCAATTATTCATTCTACTTCTTGGATTTTAGATTCTGCTGCAACCACACATATTTGTATGTCAATGCGGGATCGAAAAGAAGTAGAAGACTTAAACAAGGAGAGGTGTCTCTTAGAGTGGGAAATGGAGCAATGGTTTCTTGCCTCGGCTATAGGGACATTTTTCTTAAAAATGCCATCTGGGCATGTAATAAGTTTGAATGATTGTTTATTTGTTCCTTCATTGTAAGTAAGGAACATAGTTTCAATTTCATGTTTATGCAAAGACAATTATGAATTTTATTTTAAATAAAATTTGTGAAATTTATCATAAAAATAAATATGTTGCACATGGTACTTTAGATAATGATCTTTATGTACTAAACATGAAAGAAAATAATGAGCATGTTGTGAATGTAAATACCATAACACATAAACGTGAAAGAGAAGAAATAAGCCCCAAATATAAGTGGCATTTAAGGCTAGGTCATATTGGAGAAGATAGAGTCACAAAATTGGCTAAAGATGGACTAATAGGTCCATTTGGTTTAGAACCTTATCCAACTTGTGAATCTCGTCTTCAAGGAAAAATGACTAGGGCACCCTTCGTTGGACGAAGTACAAGAGCCACCGATTTACTTGAACTCATACATAGTGATGTATGTGGGCCATTTAATGAAATGGCAAGGGTGGATATTACTACTTCATAACTTTTATCGACGATCACTCAAGGTATAGTTCAAAGTGTACTTAATGAAGTATAAATCAAGCTTTTGAAAAGTTCAAAGAATACCGAAATGAAGAGAAACAGATGGAAAAGTTATTAAAATCCTACGATCGGATCGAGGTGGTGAATATCAAAGTGGAGAATTCCGTCTTACCTTAAAGAAAATGGTATTGTTTCACAATGGACACCTGTGTACACCAGAGCTTAACGGAGTATCTCGAAAGGAGAAATCGCACATGCTTTGTTAGACATGGTGCGATCAATGGTGAGTTATACTGAGACTTACCAATTTCTCTTTGGGGATATGCTCTCCTTACTGCAACATATGTACTAAACAGAGTACCTTCCAAGTCTGTACCTAAAATACCATATGAGATATGGCATGGTAAACAACCAAGCCTAAATCATCTTAGGATTTGGGGATGTCCTGCTTTTATCAAGAGACTCAAGAGTGAGAAGCTTGAAGCTAAAGCAGATAGTGGGAGGTTCATTGGATACCCAAAGGAAACTTTGGGTTATTACTTCTACATCCAATCTGACCATAGGGTATTGGTTAGTAGAAATGCCATATTTCTTGAAAAAGAGTTTATTCAAGAAGGTGGACAAGGAAGAAAATTAGAATTTATTGAGAATTCTAAAGAGAAACAATCCAATGAAGAGCCTGTTCAAGTACAAACAGAAGGAACACAGCAGCTCCGTAGATCTAGTAGGGTAATTCACCCACCAGAAAGATATAGTTTAGTTCATGAGATGAACGATATATTTTTATTGGGTGATACAGATCATAGAGATGATCCTACTAGTTTCGAAGAGGCAATATCAGATATTGACTCTAAGAAATGGCTTGAAGCCATGGATTTAGAGATGGACTCTATGAGAACCAACCAAGTCTGGACTCTAGTCGATCCACCCGAAGGTATTATACCTATCGGATGCAAATGGATCTTCAAGAGGAAGATAGGCTTAGATGGAAAGGTAGAGACCTATAAAGCAAGGTTGGTAGCTAAAGGTTATCGTCAAATACAAGGTATAGACTAGAGGAAACCTTTTCAGCAGTAGCCATCTTTGAAGTCCATCGAATCTTATTGGCTATAGCAAAGATATTATGACTATGAGATTTGGCAAATGGATGTCAAAAGCGCATTTCTTAATGGGCACATTGAAGAAGATATCTATATGATACAACCTCGTGGTTTTGAATCAAAGATAGGTTCTCATAAAGTATGCAAGCTAAATAGGTCCATTTATGGGCTAAAACAAGCCTCCGGGAGAGTGGAACATCCGATTCGATGATGCAATCAAATCGTTTGGTTTCATCAAGAATGAGGATGAACCATGTGTTTATAAAAGGGTCAGTGGGAGTGCAATAACTTTCCTTGTGCTATATGTAGATGACATATTGCTGATAGGAAATGACATTGGACAAATGTCTTTGTCAAAATTTGGCTTTCTCAAAACTTCTCCATGAAAGACCTAGGAGATGCAATGTATATCTTGGGAATCGGGATTTATAGAGATAGATCCGAGAAGATTGATAGGTCTATGTCAAGATAAGTACATAGAAAAGATATTAAAGAGATTTAATATGTGGGATTCCAAAAGGGGTTTTTTACCCTTCAGACATGGAATTCATCTCTCTAAGAGCATGAGTCCTAAAACTTATGATGAGAGAGAGCGAATGAATAAGATTCCATATGCTTCTGCAATAGGAAGTCTTATGTATGCTATGCTATGTACTAGACCGGATATAGCTCATGCAGTGAGTGTCACTAGCAGATACCAGAGTAATCCGGGTGAGGAACATTGGACCGCAGTTAAGAATATCTTTAAGTACTTAAGAAGGACTAAAGATTTATTCTTAACATATGGAGAAAGTGAGCTAAAAATAGAAGGTTTCACAGATTCAGATTTCCAGTCAGATGTAGATGACAGAAAATCTACATCAGGATTTTTATTCACTATCAATGGTGGAGCAGTAAGCTGGAAAAGTTCTAAGCAAGCAACTACTGCAGATTCCACCACTGAAGCGGAATATATAGCTGCATCAGATGCAGCAAAAGAAGCTGTTTGGATAAGGAAGTTTATTCAACAACTTGAAGTGGTTCCAACCATTGCGTTGCCAATCTCATTATATTGTGACAACAATGGAGCTATAGCACAAGCTAAGGAACCAAGGTCTCACCAGAAGTCCAAACACATTGAAAGAAGATATCACATTATCAGAGAAATCATTGGAAAGGGTGATGTCACCATGCAGAAAGTAGCCTCCGCCGATAACATTGCGGATCCTCTGACTAAAGCACTGACTCAACAACAGTTAGATCGTCATCTTGAGAAGATGGGTATGAGATACCATAGCGATTGGCTTTAGTGCAAGTGGGAGATTGTTAGTAATATGCCCTAAAGGCCAATCAAATGATGTTTGCTTTTAGGGAATTATTGTATTTGATTAGCATTTTGATATTTATAAAATGGCAAAGTGATTAACATTCATAAATTAATTTAATGAATATAGTCCAAGAAGTAAAATAGTTAAGGAACACATTCTCGAGTATGTCGAGAATATGAAACGTGTATCCTTTGTACTATACTTCTAAAATAGTTCCTAGTGGAGGATTTATGATTGGACATTATAAATTCCTATAAACACTAGTATGTGTTATGATTCCTTATGGTATGTGATACTAAAATGGATGGTGAGTTTCATATCATTGACATGAGATGTCAAGTCAAACACATAAGTACTTGTTGCAAGAACAAGTTTCTGAACTTGACCAAATATAATGAGCCGTATGGTTTTGAGTGTTAATGGCTTATTATACATTGTGATAGACACTATGTTTAGTAATGGTCTTTAGACCTGAGGCATCACAGATGTCTTGTACATAGACATCTCTACGATATGTGAAAGCATAATGATTAATTCCTAATCAAGGAAGAGATCTAGCAATAAACATCACGGTTGGGTGTGTATGGAGACAAGTGTATGGCCAATATGGAATTCATCACTTTGTAATATACAAAAAGGATGTCCCCTGTGAGATAATATGAATTGGCATGAGAAATCCTTGGCCAAGGTGAAATATATTTGAAGGAGTTTAAATTATATTATCATGCCAAGTTCATTTAAATTTATTTTGAGATAAAGCATAAATGCTTAACATATTAAACCATAAGCCGTGCTTTTCTCGGACATAGATGATGAAGAGACCAAGACATAGAGATACAATGGAATAGGTTCTATAGATCCAACAATTCTTGTTATTTGGGTGGTTGTGAAATCTTTGCTAGGTGTCACTCATGACTTGTAGAAACCTTAAGATCATTATTGGTAAAGCGTATTACCAATGTAATTTAAGGTCATTAGAAAAGTTCTAATTGATGACTAAAGAGTTTAGCATCATTTAATGAATAAAGAGTTATCATTAAAATAGTTCTACTACCTTATAACAAAGAACCTAAAAGGTCACACACCTAATAGAAATGAAAAAGGAGTTACTAGAAAATGAGAAGTTAAATTTCTTAATTTTAGGAAAATCGGTATTTATATAATAATTCATTGAGAATGAATATATATATATATATATATATATATATATATATCTTAAATATGATTTAAGATAGAAATTTAGATGTTCCATAAATAGTTTAAGGAACAAAATAAATTTCATAAATCCTCAAACATTATCGAAAGACGTTAAATGACCGTTTTGGACATGTTCCGGTTCATAAATGATTATGGACTTCTAGATCAATTTTGGGTTTAGAATTTTGGGCTTTTGTTGGACCTAATATGGATTAGGAAAAGGCATAAGAACATGTCACAAAAGAAGCCCACATTTAACCATTTGATGTGATCAAATAGAATTAATTAATTAAAGATAAAATTAATTAATTTAGCTATTAATTTATTCATAATAATTTGATTGAATATATTATTGAAATGATGAGATCACTTTCAATAAAAAATGGCTTAGTGGGTTGGTGTATCACATGATAATGTTTGGTGCCATTATTGAAAAGATAATGGTAGCTTTATTTGGTGGAATGAGTCATCATGAACTAGCATTCATGTTTCTTCATTATCTCTCTCATTTCTCAACGAAAATTGGTGATTCCAAATCCTATGAACTCCTAGAACATTTATAAGTGTGGACTGATTAGAGGCATCACAATTGGGGTGCTTTAAGGATCTCAAATCGTGGCAAAACAGAAGCTGTTCGTGCAGTGGTCTATTTCCTGGACAGTGTTCGTAGCTTGCTGTTTTCAGTCATTTTCTCCTACCTCACGAAGTCGTTTCTGAAACTACAAGTGAGGTAAACAAACTTCAATCTTTCCTCTTGATTTTCGTTTTTGAATGAAGCCGATCCGAGGTTTCTAGAGCTTCCGCCATCCGTTTTAATTTTACTGCGCAAAAGTTGCGTTTTCAGGAACCTCATGGACAAATGTTGTCCTTCAGTCACCACCAAAAAATATTAATTATAAAGCCAAATAATATCTAGGTACTTCTGGGATTCAGGTAAAATCAGTGGCCGTGAAATATGTGAATGTCAAATTGTAGTTAAAAGGAGCGGTTAAAAGGCCGTTTGTAAGTCGTGAAACAATCAGGATTTCATTAAATGTGAGTTTTTGGACCCATATGTAGGCAATGTAAACCGTGAAGGCCAAGTCATAATATACATAATTTATTTTATCACAGTATTCTTCTTCTTCTATTAACTAATATTACACCCATACCCATACCCAAAACCTTTAAATCTTAATCAATTGCACCCTTTCACGAATGTTCTTAATCTATTCATAGTAAACATAAACCATTTTTAGCGGAAACTTTAATGTTCTAATGTTCTTAATCAATTCTTGAATCGATTTTTAATCAATTTAACTTTAATGTTAGCTAATTTGAATTTTTTTTTTTATAAATATAACTTATTCACAAAGTTGAGATATATATTATGTTATTTCTAACATTGGTTAGTCACTAGGGCTATGTTTGCAAGATTGGATTGGACTGAACTGGATTAACTCTCAGAATTAAATTATATTAGATTAAATTGGATTATATAGTACTATCTTTTGTTTGGCATAGTGTGGAACAAGACTATGTTAAATTTAATTTAATAAAGCTAAAATAAATATTTAAATCATATATTATTTTTTAAATCATATTACTATTTTCAATTTAATATTTAGATTTTAATGTAATCTGCATTAGATAAATTGAATAATTTTTTATGTTTAATATATTACATATTAGTTAAAATAAAATTATTGAATTAAAATTTTGATTTAACATTAAATTTTGAAATAGTTAACATGAAATTATTGAATAAACTTTTGATATTAGTAATAAATTTAAACTATTAAATATCTAGTCCTTTCTAAAGTCTAAACTCATATGAAGATGGGGATTAATAGTCCTATGAATGTTGGATTAAAATTTAGACTAATTTATTAGTCCTCACAGCCAAATATAACTCTGGATTGGACTAATTTTTTTATCCTTTAAATTAGTCTAATCCCACCTTTTATCCAACATCCAAACATGGCCTAGAAGTTCAACTAATAATTTATTTGAACTTTGGTATGTTGGGGTTTTTAAATACACATACAAAACTACATACAAGGTCTTCTCGTATCAATCGCATTACTGTTGATGCTTGAAATACAGGATTGGACATCCTTTCTTTTCCTTGATTATTATGTGCTGTGTTCCGTGATTTCCGGTACTTTATGCCATCCTAGATCATGTTGATTTTTTGTATTTATAATATGGCAAAGGCCGTAAGTCTTTGTAAACGTCTTAACTCTTAAGCCTGCAACACAATTTGGATTCCATGGCGAATTGAACATCAAGTTCTATTCTTTGTTGTGGGCTCTCATTTTAGACTTTTATCATTTTCTTATTCTGCATCCATTTTCTTTCCTTTTTTCTTTTTCTGCTTTTATAGTCATTGACACAAAGATGCATGATTAAAGAAAGGTTTCTTTCAGGCCAAACTTATGTTTAATCTAAAGAAGAGCATCGAATATTAAGTTCGTGATCCAAAGCAATTTGTGTTGTTATAGTGTTATGCTGCTAAATGGTCGTGATTGATACGAAGAAGCAAGTTTTTCTAGAAAGTGGTAAAGACAGATTTTCTGATGAGCCAAGTCCTTCAGGTAATGTGTAGATCATTAGATTTATTGGTCTGTTCTCTTCTACTATAAGTTTTATAATCTTTATTCCTGCAGCTATAACTTTCTTTAGCTAAAAGATATCTCCCTCCTTAATTATATGTCGCATCTATTGGTGCTGACAGGCTAAAGCTTACTCTCCTACATTTGGTAGATTAGTAATACTACTACCAGCTTCTTCCGTAATATCATCTAACTTCTACTTTTCCTTCTATTATATCATCTGAATATATTGAGTATTATATTTTCTACCTAAAACTTCTACTTCGTCATCATGACTTACTACTAACATTAGTTCATCATATCGAAAATCAATAACTTTGTTCATTTCTTTCTACTATACCCATTAAACTACTTTCATCATCCTGATTGCTGGTTTTGCCAGCTTGACAACTATAATTTATGAATCTCAAATCTATTGAATCATCACTACTACAATAAATTATACTGTCTCCTGGTACTAAAATTGGTTTTTCTATAAAATTTCTAACTTTCAATCTAATCCTGCATTAGTTGCTGCTGAGAAACTTTTTGCTCAAATCGCCTTAATTCCTTCAATTCTTAGAATGTTTATTATTTGATTATTATCTAACTTATATTTTGTTGTGCTTTTTTCACTAAGTCTTCCTATAAATCATGTGCAAATTAATAAGTTATCATCATTTCTCTTCATATGGTAACATCTAGTTTTTATTCCTATTCTTAAATCTTTATAAAAAAAAGTATTAGTTTCTACTAAATAATCTAGGGTAAAATATACTATTCCTCTTTCATTATTCATATCTAATTCTATGCTTCATAAAATTACTTGTTCTATATTTGTAAAACAATCATCATAAAGACAAACCAAGGCTTTTGCTCCTAGATTTTTTGTATGTAATCTTTTTACTTCTATTGTTACCAATCCTAAATGAGCTTGTTTAAGTTTTTAATCACTAATCTGATTATAGATATGCTTATCTATTAAATCTAATTTAATAATCTGATCTTCATAAGTACATGACATAAATCTTTTAATATAATTTTGATAAAGCAAAGATTTGCTAAATAAATTTTCTTTTTTATAAATTATATTCAGATTAATTATCTTTAATTTATTTCGTTTAAATCTTTCTATTTGTTCATCTAAATATCTGAGATTTTCCATTTTAATATCCTCATCATCCTTTCTTTTACTGAATATCTTTTTTGAAATAATTACCTTCTAATATGCTATTACTAACTATTTGCTTACCCTTATCCATTAATAATATTTGTAACTGACCTTTGTTTAGAGTTCAACACGAACTTTTAGATAGATAATAACATATCTGTCCTCAGGATTTGACAGAATCATAAATCAGTATGAAATTTGCGATCGTTTCTTAAATGTCCCACTATCAGTCTATCACATTACGCTCACTAGGAATCTGTTAATAAATTTGATCTTCGAATGAGTTTATTATACAAATCAAAACCTTTAGAAACAAATTATAATAAATTAGTAATTAACATATTTGTTTGTGATTTTTTATAGTTCATGAAGGATGTTTAATGTTTTTTTCAGATGCATGTTTACTGAAAAACAATGCCGGTGCACTCTATCAAAGACTGAAAGTAGAATTTAGATTACATTTTAATTCCCTTTCCAAAATTAATTTTCAGAATTGACAAATATACCCATAGGTTCCCAAATCTTAATGGTGATGTTGCCAAAAATTTAAAACAAAACAATAAATTATTTTAAAATTTATAAGAAATCATTCACCATTGAGGCATTTGATAAGTATAAAATAACTAGCACTAAGGGTGGGCATAAACCCACAACCCATGGGTTTATCCAAACCCAAACCAAATAAAATGGTTTGGGTTGGGTAAATCATGTAAATGGATTAATTTGGGTTTTTATATATGAAACCATTTTATAATGGTTTGGGTGTGGTTAACCCATGGGCTAAGAATTACTACAATCCACCCCAATGTTCGTCCAATTGTAACACTAACTAATTGTTTTTTTTTTTTTCTCTACACTACCAATGTTCGTCTATGTTGTAATAATTTATTTAATTTAAACTAATGTATTACTACAATCCCTGAATCTCTATTAATCCTGAAGTAAAAAGACATCCTTTGCTTTTTTTTTTAATCCCCTTTGTATAATGTCCTTTTTACCTGCACCATTAACTGTCCATTTTCTATTAAATTTATTACAAATGAAGGTGGTCCTAACCAATAGAACCATTATCATTGCACTCATTTCAAAGCATATCATTAACTGTCCATTGAAAATATTAATAGAAAAGGTGGTCCATTTTCTATTAATATTTTTAAGTTAAAATAATTTATGAACCACTCCAATTTAGAATCAGACTGATTTTAATTCGGTCAAGTTCGATTCATAATCTTACTAAATTTAATCAGTTCAGCTCAAGTTGGAACAAACTGAACTGCACCAAAATGGGCAATTTAAATTTAATCATATGACCATGCTCCGTTGGATCAAATATATTAATGGAGGCGATGGCTTTGAATTGATGCTATTCTTATGATTATCAAATATAACAATAGAGTTTAGATCAAACATTTTAATTTTTCTTTTTTGGTTATTTATTTATTGGTGAAAGAGTGGACTCAATTGATCATCGAATTTTATTTTTTTTCTTTTAATTTGCTTGTTTATGTCATGTTCATGGAAGTTTGTTTTTAGAGTTTAATTTAATTCTTTCTTTTAATTTTTTCCCCAATATTTTTTCATATTTTAATATTAATTTAATAATTAATAATAATGAATTATTATTATTATAATTTTGATATAATTAAATTTATCAAAAAAAATATTTTAATTATAAAATTCAATCCAAATCCAAACCAAACCCAAATGAGTTGGTTTGGATTGAGTTAAAAATATTTGGGTTGGTTTGGGCTGGGTCTAAAATTTTATGGTTTAATTTGGATTGACTTAAAACCCAAACCAAACCAACCCATGCCCACCCCTAACTAGCACTATGTCATTCTATGCCATCATTATGACCATGCATCAATATCGTAATTAAACATAAGTTATAAATGAAACATAAAACATGTAAATTTAGCATAAAGCTTGTAAATCAACATTAAGTAAAAAAAACATAAAATATGTAAATGAAACATAATATTTGTAAATGAAACATAATATTTGTAAATGCAAGATAAAACAAGTAAATGAATATAGGAGTCTTAAATTGGTTTACCATTGGTAATCAAAACAAAACCTTACAAATGTAATATAAAACTTGTAAATCAACATTAAGTGTAAAATAAAATATAAATTAAGTAAATGAAACATAAGACTTGTACATAGAAGGTAAAATAAGTAAATTAACATAGGAATGGTAAATTAATGTATTATTAGTAAACAAAACAAAAAAATGCAGTTATAATATAAAACTTATAAATCAACATTAATTGTAAGATAAAGCAAAAATAATATAAATAGAATATAAGACTTATAAATAAAAGGTAAAACAAGTAAATTCTTATAAAAGTGATAAATTGGTTTATTATTGGTAAATAAAGTGAAAACTTACAAATATAATATAAAACTTGTAAATCAATATTAAGCATAAAATGAAACATAAACAATATAAATGGAACACAAGACTTATAAAAGTAAAATAAAACAAATAAATTAACATAAGAGTGATATATTGGTGTGTCATTAGTAAACAAAATAAAAACTTACAAATATAATATAAGCCTTGTAAATCAATATTAAGTATAAAATAAAACATAAATTAAGTAACTGAAATATAAAACTTTTAAATAGAAAGTAAAAACAAGTAAATTAACATAGTAGTGGCAGATTAGTATATTATTGGTAAACAAAATAAAAATTTACAGTTGTAACATAAAATATGTAAATTAACATTAAGTATAAAGTAAAACATAAATTATTTAAATGAAATATACGACTTATAAAAAAAAGGTAAAACAAATAATTAATATAAGAGTTATTAAAAAAATACATACAAATGTAAAATAATGCTCATTATAATAATGATTCTTATATGTTTACCGATTTTGTTTCTAAATTAAATAATGATAGCTTTGAGTTTATATAATATATGTAATGATATATGTGAAAATTGATAAAGGATAAAACTTAATTAAATCTTGAAAAACTATTCTTTTCATTTCTTTCAAAGCTATTATAAGATAAAATAATTTTGTACCTTCTAAATCTCTTAAACGATCTTTGATTATAAATAAATAAAAAGTAAAGTTTAAAACTACATGATGTATAAGACTGAAAATTAGATCAAATTTTATTGATATATCATATATATCTAGTAATATACGAACATTTTTTTATTTTTTGGCTTAATCCACATCAAGAAAAATAATTTTGCTTAATTAACTTGTTTAGTAAACAAGTACGATATATGGTAGAAAATGACAAAAAAAATTTTATATATGTCCGAGAATGAATATAAAATTTATGATTATGCCAATTCAATAAAATTTATTCCACTAATTTTCAGTACATTTTTTTTAGTCGGTGAGTGGTTTTTTTTGCTTTGTTTAATTAAATTAAATGAATAACTATTTCTTGTTTACTTAATGTTTAATGTTGATTTACAAGTTTCATGTTATTTTTATAAATATTTATTTTGCTTATAATTTTAAAACACTAATTTACTACTCTTATATTAGTTCACTTATTTTATCTTTCATTTACTAATCTTATATGTAATTTATAAAATTTACGCTTATCACAACATTGATGTTGTCATTTTAATTGCAGTATGATAAAATTTTCTCTAGCCCTATTCATTTTGAAAATAGGAAAATTAACTCAAAGTTTTATAGTTTGCTTAAAAATATAATAAATATTGCTTGAAAATATAATAAATATCTTACCCTTTCAATTCAATTCTATTTTTCTAAAGATATATAAGATAATAAGATCGGTTTTGCAACAGAGTTGCCCACACGATGCAAATTGTAAGTAAAAAATGATTTAAATACCACTCCGTGCTGCAATCAAATCGCGAGTTATATACCTTTTGAAAAAACAAAAGAAAAGAAAATTGTGAGTCATATGATTTGACAATTTTTTATGCAATTCCTTTTCCTCCTTTTTGCACAAAACTACTAAGTTTTTAAGGAAATTTAGCTCGTGTTATCGAACTTGGAAAATGGCATTTTTCTTTGGTCCTAACACAAATTTCGATTTCTTTTTCCATATGTTTAATCACAAGCAATGTTAAAATCATAACCTTCCAGAGTATTTTCAAAGCGGGAGATGTTTCTTCCAGAAATTTAATAAAGGGTTTATAAGTAAATTTATTTAAGTTTTGTGTTTGGTTGCTCAAAAAGTCAGAGAGAAAGTGCATGTAATGATGAGAAAATGCGTGCTTTCGCCCAAAAAAAGAAAAAAGAAAAAAAAATTAGCGTTTTTGGTTGAAACTATAATTGATTTTATAAGTGTGGAGCTTACTACCTTACAGATCCGGTAAGTAACAGCCCACTCACAAACTTGATTGTGGGTCCCACACGGGCCCACAACCAAGCACTATTCATGTGAGGGCTGTTACTTACAGAATCTGTAAGGTAGCCCTCTCCTATAAGTGTTAGTGGAATAGAATATTCTCAAGTTAGTGGAAAAACTTAAAAAGAGTGCAATCATTATGAACACCATGAGTCATGAGCCACAAATTCCATTGGCAATGGATTCTTTTTCCTTTTGCCTTGTGGGGCCCATATTATCCACATGGAGTGGAAGATTGCCACAACTGCCAAACTTGAAAGAAAAGTATCAAATTTGCTTCGCCTAGTTGAGCCCCTGAACCTGAACACAACAAAGAGGCATTCTTTTAATAATTTTATGTTGAAATGGAGATTTGCTCGTTGCAATCACAAACTGTATCATCCATACCAAGCCCTCTGTCCAGAAATGGCCTCATTGTAAAATCTTTTGGGTCCGGTCAAATCCTCAAAATTCCCAGTTCAAAGAAATTTTCGCATGCAATAAAGCTCAAGCTTACTGATTTCAAAGCTCAAGCTTCAGGTAATGCAACAGCTTTCTTAAATCAGCATGTTTTGGATTTTCATTGAACGATGATGCTTATCTGTTTGATTCTTTTCCAGAATGGACCAAATAGTATACAGTGCAATTGAAAATGTTGTGATATTTTGTCAATTGGCATAATTTTGATACAAAGAGAGGCTAATTAAGCATTGCAGTGTGCATCAGTTTGTGATGAAAATGTATATAAATTCTCTAGATCAACGCGCCGAAAACTTATTGTAGGATGAACTTTGCTTGTACACAATAATCTACCAGTTAAATGCTACATAGGATATGCTGGAATTGGTTTTTCAAAGCAGAAGCAAGATCATACCATGTTTTCATTATTTATATTTTGAATATGTAAATGAATGTGAGCCAGGCACAATCAATATCCGTTCAGAGACGGTTGGGGTGACTCCAACAAAAGCAGATTCCAAAGATGAAAATCTTGCATTTGTTGCTGGTGCTACGGGTAAAGTTGGCTCCCGTACGGTAAGGTGAGTGCTTGCTTGTCATTTCTCTTTGAATGTCAAGTTGATGCTTGGATACAGAATAAGATGAAATAATGTAATCTTTCTCAGGGAGCTCTTGAAACTTGGTTTTCGCGTTAGAGCTGGAGTCAGGAGTGTTCAGAGAGCAGAAAATCTTGTCCAGGTATGTGTTGTTCTTAATTAATCATTATGTTAGTATCACTGTTTCTTTAATGACTCCTCTACAAAAAAATTTATTCTGTAGAGTGTTAAGCAAATGAAGCTCGATGCTGAACTCGCAAACAAAGGAATTCAACGTAAGAAATAAAAGCCAGGAAGTACCATTTTTTACATTAATAGCTATTTGCACTGAATAAAACAAAAAAGTATTGTGCTAAAATATTTGCATAAGGCATATTTTCTCCCTTAGCAAGTAACAGGTAGTCTTTGGTCTGTAGCCCAGCCGTAGAAATGCTTGAACTTGTGGAATGTGACTTGGAGGAACAAGGTCAGATCAAGCCAGCTTTAGGTAACGCATCCGTGGTTATATGCTGCATTGGTGCCAGCGAGAAGGAGGTTTTCGATATTACAGGACCTTATAGGATTGACTTCCAGGCTACCAAAAACCTTGTTGATGCAGGTATGTGCTAAACTTGGTAATTCCAGTTTGATCCAATAATCTTAAAGGAAAAAACAAGAGGATGTAGTGTTTACTACTTGTCCTTGTGATAATTTTCTCATATGTTATTACTATTTCTTTTTCTAAGATTTTACACACTAAAACTAGAATGATGCTTCTAACTCTGCAGCAACTGTTGCAAAAGTTAACCACTTTATCATGGTTTCATCGTTGGGAACAAATAAATTTGGATTTCCTGCAGCTATTCTAAAGTAAGCTTAAAGAATTTTATACTCTTGCTTTGAGTTTAATGGAAATTCGCTATTTTGTTATCAAACTATCTCTGTTGAGGGATCAAAGTACTCAAATATTTTTCTACTTCTGCTGCCTAAGTTTGTTCTGGGGAGTCCTGATCTGGAAAAGAAAGGCAGAAGAAGCACTTATAGCCAGTGGTCTCCCTTACACTGTAAGAAAATCTACTAGGCTACAAGTAAAATTGTTCAACACAGAATTGGCAGGATCGTCATAGCTTGAATTTGATTACTCATGTTGTAGTGCTTCTTCAGATAGTCCGACCTGGAGGAATGGAGCGGCCTACTGATGCTTACAAGGAAACACACAATATTACCCTTTCACAAGAAGATACTTTATTTGGTGGGCAGGTGTCTAATCTTCAGGTATGTATTAGATAAATTTCATTTCTATGTCTCAATTTGTGTGAGTAACAAATGGAACAAATGTAATTAACAGCAAAATCATATAAATCACAGGTCGCAGAACTCCTGGCATGTATGGCCAAAAACCGTAGCCTTTCATATTGCAAGGTAGTGGAGGTAATTGCTGAGACGACTGCACCATTGACTCCTATGGAGGAACTTCTTGCAAAGATACCATCTCAACGTGCTGAACCAAAGGTAGCTTCTTGCTTAAAAATGCAGATAACCAATGCACATACGTTTGAGAATCTTGATAAAAAGCCTCAAGTTGCAGCATTATCCTTTACAATTCATGTTTGAAAAGCAAATAAGTTTTTCAAGATCCAATGTTGTTCATTGAACCAAGCCAGCCTTTAATAATTTAGGACCAATAAGGTATTACCTCCAAGGTTAAGCATCTTCTAAGATGTCCACCGCTTATGAAAGGTATGGAGTGGCGAGTCATTGGTTGGCTCACACTATGACAGGAGATGGGAAACGTCTAACTCTTAATTTGATTTCATAGGATAATTTCTATTGTGAAATTATCACCAATAATTTAGAAGTCAATTTGATTCTTGTTCTGTGTGGAAACAGGAATCAATTGCCCCTGAAAAGTCTGATCCAGCAGCTTCTAAGAGCATCATCTCCGAGGAATCTAGTGCTTCCATTACAGAGGAACCTGTCCAAACAAAAGCGAAGGTGAAAGAGCCACTTTCTCCATACACCACGTAAGCCTCTCTATACAATGTTAAAACCTTATTAGCTGGATAGAATTTATATCTACGCCAAAATTACTTATGCATTTTCCATATTTCCAAAGCCATGAAGATTTGAAACCACCTTCATCCCCTTCTCCAACCCCAAGCACCACTCCTGGTGCCTCCAAAACAAGTGAAATAGATGCCAAGCCAGTGGCTTCAAAATCCACACCTTTGTCGGAGCCCTCGAGCACAACCACCAGAAAGGAAGCACCAAAGTCAGAAATGAAGAAAACAGGGCCTCTCTCACCTTATGTCGCGTAAGCTCACATAATAAATCCTATCTCTTCATATTTTTCCTTAGTTAGTTCCAGGGTTGTTTCAGTGATGCCAGTTCCAGAGGTTTTTTCCAAAGCCATAGGTAAAGTTTTTGCTTTTTAAAAGCTGATTTATTCTTGACAGTTACGAGGATTTAAAGCCACCTACATCTCCCACTCCAACTGCCCCCTCTGGGAAGAAAGATTCAACCATTGTAGATGGACTGCCAATGCCTGGTATTTCTGATGCTCAAACAAGTACATCAGGGGTAAAAACTGGCATCACTGAAACAGTATCAGCACCGGAAGAATTGTCAAAAGCAAGGCCTCTTTCTCCATATGTTGCGTAAGTCAATACACTGTTCTTGTCAGATCAATTACAATTACCATGGGTTAGCTTCTTTACGATCTGACTTAATTTAAATAGTTACAAAGATTTAAAGCCGCCTAGCTCTCCAAGTCCCACGCCAAGTGGTCCCAAAGAAGTACCTTCAAGTTCCTCAACAACCAGAGAAGTTGCATCCCGGTTAACTGGAGGCAATGATGTAGCCAAGACTGCAGATACCAGTCTTGTGGAAAAGAATCCTACCGTGAATTCAATTCATCATCATTCACCCTACCATATGTAAGTCTGTAATTGTTACTGATATTTTCAACGTATTCAACTGTAGTTTTCTTTGCTTACTGCTTAATTTGAATGTGATGTCATCGTTAATCTCTAACTCACCATAAACTATCTGTAGCTTCATTTTGTTAGGTCAAATGCAATTATGTTATTGTAAACAATTTGTATTGAGTATCCGATTTCCTTTTTACCGCCAGGTATGAGGACTTGAAGCCTCCAACATCACCAATTCCGTCGCCAAAGAAATATTAGAGGCAAACTGTCCATCTTTGGACAAGGTATTAATTCTGGATGCTTCTTTCCCTTCCTCCACGAATCTGCACTGTCAATTTACACTCAGCTCAGGTGCATGAAAGTAATTGAAATAACGTCATTGTCAGAGAATCATCAAATTAATCAGGACCTGCATCCAGGGAGTTGCACGGCAAGTTTTCCTGTTGTTAAAACTATCCATAGCTATTGAAATTGCCGCAGTAGTTTCAACTGGAATTTCTTGTTATATATGCATGGCAGATTCATATTTTGTCATTACTGCACTATTTTGATGAAATTTTACCAGCTTGTTTAGATTGATATGAAGTTTAGCAATTTCACTAGCCTACATACAATGAATGAGAACAAATGATCATTGCATGTTTTGACTATGGGTAGTTTTGACTTTTGAAGTTATTATGATTATTATGGAATGCTGGATACCGAGTGAAAAACTATCCAAGTTGAACGGTCTCAAAAAAAAGGATAAAACCATGGACTTTGTGCAAAGAATAAGGTTTTTTTTTTCCCTTTTTTTTTTTGTGTTGTTTGGGTGGGGGTCTAGTGGTTACATTATTTTTCAACAAAGAAGTATTTTGGATTGTTAAAAACATTGATAGATTTAATTCCATGGGATTATTGTTATGGGATATTAAAAGGTACTTAAATTAAGTTAAATTTCAATAGAAACCATTCATTAATTTATTTTTTGGTCAAATTTTTTTCTCTGATACTATGTTAAATTAACTAATTCTGTTCTAATTAAAATCTCAAATTGGAGAACTTGAGTCATGTTTTTTTTTTTTTTGCCAAAATTTCTCAATTTTCATTTTCTAGAATATGTTATTAGCTCTAGTTCAATACCCACAAGCTTGTGCCAATTTATGTGAAATAATCAAACTGAAGTTAATTTTATTTAAATAACTCAATAAATTGATAAAACGTGATATTTATATATTTATATATTTATATAAACACCGTATCGTAAAGGGCTATAAAATTTTTCCAAAATAACAATATGTTGTACAATTTTTAATTGGGAGTAAAAATTTTACAACATTTCTATCTACTTAAAAATAGCATTATCACTCAAATTCCATAAATTAAATACATGAGATATCATCTAGCATTATCACTCAAATTCCATAAATTAAATACATGAGATATCATCTATGCAATGAATTAGTAAACGATGTGTCATACGAATTTTACTTTGGCGTAAAAAGCGTACAATAAGTCATCTCTGCTTCCTATTTATAAACGACATGTCATTCATATGTCAGAGACATTTACGATTTGTCATCTGTAAAATGAATTTTATATTACAAGGGGTTACTTTTGTTGGACAGCGGACCCATTCTAACAAGAAAATATGGCATTTTGGTCAAAATATTGAGATTATTTTGGTCAAATTGCTTTAATCGAAATAAATATCAAACAAGAAGGTTAAAGTGTTGGTCAATAGTCAACCAGTCGTCAATTTGGCCATTTTTAGAAAGCCTCCTCAGAATTTAACAGGGGTTTAGCTAGGGTTTGCACTTTGCACTGGTATCTACCAATAACGGGTCGACCCAGAAACCCGTAAATGGATGCGGATCAAAACCCGAAAGCATCAGAGAAGAAAACCATTGGTCCTCCAACTACTTCGGCTTATCTTGATCCCCATTACTGGTAAATTTTACAATCGGTTTAATGTTTATTTTCACATTTTAAATTTTATTATTATCACGATTTATTTTGTTTTCAATGTTTTGGTTGCAGGGATGAACGCTTCAGTAATGAAGAACATTACGAGTGGTTAAAAGATTACTCTCATTTTCGCCACCTCGTTCAAGCTCACATTAAACCCAATTCCTCTGTAATCTCTCTCCCATATACGCATTTGTATATGCTTGTTGTTTGTTTGGTTAATGTTTTGTGGTATAATGTTTTTCAAATGAACTTTTTGTTTGGGAATGAAAAAGAAAAAAAAAAAAAAAGCCCTTGATTTTAAAGGTACTTTTCAGCAAATGCAGTATAAGTTCTTAAAGAATGTTTGCTTGTTTTGTTAGTACCACCCCAAAGTCTGTTGTCCTTTTTCAAAAGCACTGTATAAGCTTAAAGAAGTATTTTTCTTCTCCATTTCTGTCAAACAACAAACAAAAGCACTTTTGGGCCTTTGCCAGTTTGGCACCTTGCAATGGTTGTGTGAATTGGTGATGGCTAGCTAACTAGATTTCTAATGTTTCATTTAAATTGGGGTTACGAGTTTTGAATTAAAAATTTGTTTTTGTAATTGCAACTTTGTTGGGTCCAATTCAATGATCTTGCTAGCATCGTTGTGATCCACGTCGAAGTATATGACCTTTGTAAGTCCTGGAGTAGTTGGATTCAGTGTTCTTTTTAATGTCTGTTAGCAAGGTTTGATAGAACATTAGTGATGAGAAAATTGCATGGTAAAGGTCTTGGAGCTGGGATGCGGAAACTCTCGGTTGAGTGAGGGACTGTACAATGATGGAATTACTGCAGTAACATGCATTGATTTGTCAGCTGTTGCAGTTGAGAAGATGCAGGAACGTTTACTATTGAAGGGTTATAAAGGTTTGTTTGTGGATTTGCAACTTTATTTCTGTATTTTTAGTTTGCTTATCTGCTTATATGATTTTTTCTTTTCCTCGGGTGATAACGTTAACTAGTTTATTTGTTTCCATGATAAATCCCTAACCTACGGGATTTTTTTCAAGAATTCTCCTTTCTTTTGACAAATACATAGAAATGAAGAATAGCTATTCAGATTTTCCAGTGATAGTCAGACAAATTTGGTTCACTCCTCTCTGTCAACAATTATGAAGCAAAACAAAGTGTTATTGACATTGAGTACTTGTGGGAATGGGAACAGAAAGAGTTCAACTGCATTAAAAATGGTATATTTCACTCTTCTAGTGTTAATTGTTTTCTTCATTTCTCTATTTCCATAATCAGAAGTAAAGGTGTTGGAAGCTGACATGCTAGACCTGCCTTTTAGCAACGATTGTTTTGATGTGGTTATTGAGAAAGCAACCATGGTAACTAGACAACCCATATTGATTTTCCTTTTACATGCTGAATTTTAATTTTGTTATTTCTGATTAAATATTACGTATGCTATCATGATCGTGCGCTTTGTTTTCATTTTTAGTCAAGTGAAAATATTTGTACATTTAACTTTTTGGTTGTGAAGGAGGTATTGTTTGTGAACAGTGGCGATCCATGGAATCCCCAGCCTGAAACAGTGACCAAAGTCATGGCGATGCTCGAAGGTGTTCACAGGGTTTTGAAACCAGATGGGCTTTTCATCTCAGTTTCTTTTGGCCAGGTGACAAAAACAATCATATGATTTTTTTCTCATAACATAAATGGTGTAGATCTTGCTTGTAATTCGTATCTGCTACAGCCACACTTCAGGCGTCCTTTCTTCAATGCTCCTCAATTCACCTGGTCTGTTGAGTGGATCACTTTTGGCGATGGATTTCACTATTTTTTCTATATACTGAGAAAGGTTAGTATTGAGTATGGACTACGGATTTTTCAGAGTTTTAATTGTTTGGGTGGCATATATGATTCTGAAGCTCTTTATGAAACCTTTCTATACATTTGCCAGGGGAAGAGGTCATCGGGTGATGAAAAATCGAGCCAGAGTCATGACAAACCATTAGTGCCTACAATTTCTATGTTTCATGAAGAATTGGAGGGTGAAGATTATATTTTTAGAACCAACATTGATGAAATGGATTGACAAAAGTGCTTGTAATAATTTTTTGTGCTGTTTACCTTTGTGCTTGTAATCTTGATTCATTGGCATCCCTAGTGGAATTGTTACGATAATATTCATTTAATACTTTTAATAGCAGTAAAATTGAAATTATCTGATCATCTTGAGCTGTTGTGTTGTTAAAAAAAAAATGAAAATATGATCTGTTGATATTAAAACATAGAAAATAATCATTGACACGCTAGAAGGAGGGCTTGAACCTCCGACCTTGTGGTTAACAGCCACACGCTCTAACCAACTGAGCTATTCCAGCTTTGGTGTTTAATTTGTATATATACTTATTTTTCAAGGAAAACATACGCAAATTCACCTGCACATATTTGGTTTTAGATTTGTTAGTTATAATAAAACTAATAATAGCACAAATATATGAAATAATCTTTATAATTCATGGTGTAGGACCCAAACACTTATTGCACAAATTAATACTTTACTAATATCTATTATAATTTGTTATTGAAAAATCATGAATAAACTGATTTTGTGTATGCACTAAAATATTTTACATACCAAATAATATAAAAAAAAGTCAAAATTTACATGTCAAAACACTTTAAAAATCATATAGTATTCTTTAAGACATACTATCTTTTAGTTATAACCTTAATCACAATTATGACATTGACTAAATCACATGATGTTTGTGTAAAAATATTCTTCGTATTTGATATTTTCTTAAAACTATACAAGCAATAGATAATACATATAATTTATAACACTGTTTAATGTTTAATAAACAAATTTGTGGTAATATTAAACAATCATCCATTGCATATTTTAATATATTTTTTTAATATTTATATGATATGTAAATGGCAAATAAATTTTCTCTTCAATATGTGTAACACTATTCTCATGTAAATAACTCTATTAACCATTTTTTATTATCTACTAATGGTGTGTTTACTTGAGGGTTTAGGAAATGAGAATGAAGAAATGTGAATGAAACTCATGTTTACTTAACAAAATGTAATTTGAGAATGAGAATAAAATGTGTGGGTCCCACATAATTTGGGAATAATGAATAAGAATCTCATTCTCATTGAGGGTTTGAGAATAGGGATTCTTATTCTCTGAACCGATTTTTGTATTTTTGTATCCCTCTAATTTTTTCATATTTTTTAAATTACCCTCGTTCAAATCATAATTAATTTTATTATTTTAAATATTATTATTATTATTAAATTTAAATTTATTAAATTTATTTTAATTATTATTAATTATTGTTATTATTATTTTTATTAATATTATCATTATTAATATTTTTTTATTATTATTAGTTTTATTTTTTATTAATATTATTTTTATAATAATATTTATATATGTATCGAAAATTACATTATTTAATATTATGGGTATTTTGATAAATTAATTCTCATTCTCATTTTTTATTTCTATTTATTTTGTCAAGTAAACACATCAATAATATTCCAACACATTTTCATTCTCATTTATTTTTGTTAAGTAAATATTGAAATCTCATTCTCATTCTTCATTTTTATTCCAGCCTATTGTCATTTTAACTCATTCTTATTCTATAAAATAAAGCACCATAATATTCTAGATGACATGATATTATCGTGAACAATCATTCATAATCCTCTGCATACCATATCATTTCATATTCAATGTCATATAAAACATTATATACTTTTGTGTGTGTAACATTGTTCTTAAGTTTCTTCCAGAACTGATGGCTTTCAAGTGGTTTCCGTAATTAACTACTAATACCTATTATTTTAATGTTTTTTTAAGCCAATTTTTTTGAACTGCAATCATTATCATTATGCTGTTTAAGGTTGGTCCTGATAGCACTACTGTAATTAATGTGCATTTATTGCCACCACTGCTTATTAATGTTGATCTCGACGAATAAAAGTGCTACGATTAAGGTTGTAATATGATATTAAAAAAACATTAGTAGAATTATAAAATTTAAGTAAAAAAATTTGTGCGTCCACAAAACAACCAATTTTTTTTTTTTTTTTTTGCCTCACAAATTCTATATTTTATCTTTTCAATTTTGTTACGTACGAACCAAACTTTATCAACGAAATTAGTTAGCTTTGTGTTTGAACCTGAACAAGTCATCATCGTCTGACTAGGAATCCTTCTCAGCGTTTGCAAGTATTCCCTCACAAGCCACATACACCACCTACCTAGACTCCCCAATTCGTTGACGCCGCCTGAAAACGACATCGTTCCCAGTCCCCCAGCGCAGCCCTTAAAACGACTCCGTTGCTTTCCTTTTCGTTTAGTAAATCATTACTCTCTCAGTCTCAAAACAATCAGCATAATTAAAAAACAAAAAATTACTCTCTCTCTCTCTTTCTCTCTCTCTCTCTCTCTCACTCCTCTCAACTGCTTCTTCTGTAAGCAGCAGTCACTCACTCTCATCGCCGGCTACAAAGTCGCCGGAAATTTTTCTCTCCTTCGATTGATTCATCAGAATTTGTCAAGCTATAGATATAGGCACACACATATATTATACAAGTATCTATAACGTTCAAAGTATTCCTGTTGAAAATATTATTAATATTCTTATTTGTTTGGTTTGGTTTCGATAATTGTGATTGATCGATGGAGGATAGCTTCAGCGGAGACGAGGATTATTATTACTCGGATCGGGACTCCCTCGACGGACTCGAGAACGACGAGGCCGATCTCCAGTGGGTCCCACCGAAGGGTTCCTCCACCAAGGTACATTCTCTTTTCTCAAAATTAGGGTTTTTCGTACAGTTTGTATTTCTTAATTTCGAATTACAATTCCGCTTTATTTGGGTCATTTTATCGATTGATTCGCTTTAAAGATTGAATTTTCATGTGGAGTTTGTATTTTTGTTGAATTTCAGGGGCTTTCTGTTATTTCCTTGGCTGTATAAAATGCATTTTAAGAGAAAACTTGGTATTCTTTTGTTAATTATTTTGTGTTCTTTTTGCAGGTTATAACTAGAGAATCACTGTTGGCTGCACAGGTAATAGAAAAAAAGGATTTTTTATTTTTATTTTTTGGTCATTTTGTTATTTATTTCTCTTTTTTGGTCATTTTGAATACTTTAAGCTGGGGTTTAATTTGTGTAGAAGGAGGATTTGCGCAGAGTGATGGAATTGCTATCGCTGAGGGAGCATCATGCGCGTACTTTACTAATTCATTACCGTTGGGATTTTGAAAAGTTGTTGGCGGTGCTTGTAGAGAAGGGGAAAGAAAGCTTGTTTAATGAAGCAGGTGTAACAGTAATTGATGATGCTGACCCAATGCTGCCCTTGTCGTCTACGGTGATGTGCGACATATGCATGGAAGAGGTTACTGGTGATAAGGCAACCAAAATGGATTGTGGCCATTGCTTTTGCAATGACTGTATGCACCCTGCTTCTTCTCCAGGCTTTCTTTTTAGTACTTTCATATTCTCCTTATGATTTTGTGAGTAGTTGGGTTTTATTTTTTATTGTCACCTATAAAATTGATAGGTTGACATCAATCCTTAAATCATTACAGGCGCTGAAGGCAATGTGATAAGTGATTTTATTTTTTAATGTTCTTTTATCTATGGTGTTTTTGCTTGACCTTTCTATTTGCTGGCAAGTTCTTTTGCATTTCTGAATGCCAGTTCTTAAAATTAGTTTTGGGAATGATGTAGCTTGAGTCTGATCCTGAACTATTAATATTTGGGTAATAGGTAGTTTAGTTTGGTAAATGTGTCCAAGCCAATTGTGACATGGTAATTGTTCATGGGTCTCCTGAAATGATTAATCCCTTTTTTGGAATGTGAACTTAATCTTCTTTATTGATTTTGTTTTCAGGTTGGACTGAGCATTTTATTGTAAAAATAAATGAGGGTCAGAGCAAACGCATTAGATGCATGGCACACAAATGCAATGCTATCTGTGATGAAGCTGTTGTCAGAAATCTGGTCAGCAAAAAGCATCCAAATCTCGCAGAGAAATTTGAGCGTTTTCTCCTTGAGTCTTTTATTGAGGATAATAAAATGGTTAAGTGGTGCCCAAGTATACCACATTGTGGGAATGCAATACGTGTTGAGGAAGTTGAAGTTTGTGAGGTAGAATGTGCATGTGGTGCACAATTTTGTTTTAGTTGCTTATCAGAAGCACACTCACCTTGTTCATGTTTGATGTGGGATCTTTGGACCAAGAAATGCCGGGATGAATCTGAAACAGTTAATTGGATCACTGTTCATACAAAGCCTTGTCCGAAATGTCACAAACCTGTGGAGAAGAATGGTGGCTGTAACCTTGTGAGCTGTATTTGTGGGCAAGCATTTTGGTAAGATTATTTTCTTCTCTCTGCTGGTGTATGCCTTGTCATACACCACAGTTTCTGGATTCCCATACTGCATAAATGTGCTCTGAACTATTGTTGCAGATTGTTTGCTATTTTGTATATGCCTTGGTGTAAGCAAGCGTTTCAATTGGTTAACATAGTGCACTAAGCAAGCGTTTCAATAGATTGACGTAGTGCACTTTGAATTACATTGGATTTTTTGTCTGAAACGATTTCTCATTTCTGTGACATCAGTTCTTTTTCGTTGTTATTGTCCTTTGATAGTTATAGTGACATAAAGAGCTTCTTCTTCCTTTTCCTTGTGAAACAGTTGGCTATGTGGTGGAGCTACTGGAAGAGACCATACTTGGTCAAGAATTGCTGGTCACAGTTGTGGTCGCTACAAGGAAGACAAAGCCAAAAAGACTGAACGGGCTAAGCGAGAGCTTTATAGGTATATGCATTATCATAACCGTTACAAAGCTCATACAGATTCCTTTAAGCTCGAAAGCAAACTTAAGGAGACTGTCCTAGAAAAGGTGTCAATATCAGAGGAAAGGGAATCAAGGCTCAGAGATTTTAGTTGGGTTACTAATGGATTGTATAGACTTTTTAGATCAAGGCGAGTCCTTTCCTATTCCTACCCATTTGCATTTTACATGTTTGGAGAGGAGCTCTTCAATGATGAGATGACAAATGAAGACAGGGAAATAAAACAGCATTTGTTTGAGGACCAACAGCAGCAGCTTGAGGCAAATGTTGAGAAACTTTCCAAGTTTCTGGAGGAGCCGTTTGATCAATATCCCGATGACAAAGTTATGGATATAAGGATGCAAGTTATCAATCTTTCCGTTATCACTGATAACCTCTGTAAGAAAATGTGAGTGTGACCTGCTCAAAAATTCCTATGTTTATTGGATTTTAAAATTTATACTTGTTTTGATAAAAACACTGGCAGGTATGAGTGCATTGAGAATGATTTGTTGGGTTGCTTGCAACTTGGTACCCACAACATAGCTCGTTATCAGTCGAAGGGCATTGAGAGGGCATCAGAACTTTCTACTTGTTGGACAAGCGTCAATACTACTACTGATAAGCGTCAGCGGTCTGATGCAGACACTAGTGGTAATGTGGATTGGCCTTTTCCTTTTCCTTCTCTTTTTCTTTTTTCTGCCCATTGTATATTGGTATTACAATAGAGAAATAATGTCATTTGGCATATCTTGCCTTTATTTTCATGAAGAGTAGTAGCTAAGTGATGATTTCTTTCCTCTTGAAATGAGGTGATTGGAAATAATATACTTTGCACCTATGGGAATGTATGAGTGATGCACATTGTCTTGGACATTGTTTTGTGTTTTGTCTTGGATGGTGCTTCTTATGATTGTGTTACTCATTAAAGGAACCAGTCTCGCGTCCCATCAACTTGGTACTTGTTATATTTATCATTGCCATTTTATCATTGGCATTTTAGTAATGTTTATACCTTTTTGCCTTTTTTCTTTACTGGAAGTTTGAAAGAATGTTTACTTTCAGATGCTGAGAGATGTTTTATTTTTTTCTTATAAACTATTTTAATTCATTGTCACAAGAAAACTGCTTGTACCAAATTTCCATTTGTTTCCAGCTAGTTATTAGAGTTTTTGTGTAGACAATTTCCGTCAAGGCTTTTTGTCTAGTATCATCAATATTTTTTATTTTTATATTTTTTTAAAGCTTGTTGAATATTTCTTTTTCTGTCACATCCAAAACCAAAAGGAATGTTGTCAAGTTCGTGAGTTTGACTTCTAATGCATTGGCCAGCCTGGTGCTATTTTTTGACTTCTGGCACCTGTCTAGAACAAGCCTGAAAAAAGTTTTGAAGTTACAGATTAATGCTATTTGTTGTTATATACACATTATGAGGATTTAGTTAGTTCGTGGGAAACTAACAAAATAGCCTTCTTCTGACTACCTGGGCTCAGGAAGAATCTTCTTTTTACTCTGTCAGGGGAAGAAGTAAGAATTTATTATGCATCAGGATCTTGCGTTCTTATAGGCTCACTTCGGTATAAATTGTAGGATCAGTAGCATACTTTCTTTTGATTTTAGTTTTAATCTTTGCATACTAGTTGCATGTTAGCTTCTTATCTTGACTGACTAGATTTGTGCCTTTTTTATTTTGGATAGGAAACTTAGAAGTATATTAACAATGGTAGAAAAGTACAAGTTGGACCAGAAGTCCAGAGGCATCCAGACAAAATCCTTTGTACTATGCTGTCCATAGTTTCTGATGAGTTTGATTTCTACATTTTCTCTTAGCATGTTCAGTTTGACCTGTACTTTCCTTTTGGGCGTGCCACTGCTTGAATACCTAGCTTCTTAAATTTTTTAAATCTGTTAGCTCTGTGGCTTTTTTGTAAAAGTCTGATTTTGGTTAGTATGCCTTGTGGAGCATGAACTGCAGAAGCTGTTTTGCTCTCTGCATATATCATTTCTTTCCCCTTGAATTACATCATAAATTTGAGGTTTATTGTGAACATCAGTTGCTTTATCAGTGATGTGATAGATCATGAGGTTTTGGTTATTTATCCTGATTTGTATTTATAACGGGTCAAATCTTTGTTTTGTTTTCTTTTTTCTTTCTTGAATAATTTCAATTTCTTAATATGATAAGGGAGGACTTTTCTAGAATTGACCTTGGGTGACCGTTGTATTAACGATCAACTAATGTGCATACAGGATCACTGGTTTATAAGTCAAACCTCGTGATCTACCAGTGATGTGGTAGATCAAGAGGATTGTGGTTATTTATCCTGATTTGTATTTATGACAGAGCAAATCTTTCCTTTCTTTTCTTTTTCTTTTTTTGAATAATTTCAATTTCTTAAAGGGGAAGAATTTTCTAGAATTGAACTTGCGTGACCATTGTATTAAATCCAACTAATGTGCATACAGGATCACTGGTTTGTAAGTCAAAATTGCATCAATAATTTGAATTTTGCTACTTTAAGATTTTGTCTAAACTCTGTTGTTACATTGGTTTGAAAGGGGTGGATCTTGTATGATATTAATTTTCAATTTGCAGCATAGAATTTGCGAGTTTCCAGTTTTTAGTTCCTGGACATGATTTCTTATTATTGGATTTAATCTGGATGATAATTTAGGAGTAGCATATCTGATAAAAGATGTACTAACTCCCTGCAATGCTGAAGGAGGGACTTTGGAACATGGTCGACCATCAGGCTCTAGGAGTTCTGATGACAGTGGATGCTCTTCTCAGAAGCGCGTTAGAAAGGAGGATTGTCTTGGTGGGCTTTTTGACTTAAACTTGCCGGCTGAAGTCATTGACCGGAATTGATCTTCAACGTCACAGGTTTTCATGAAAACATAGGTGTACAGCTCTAACTGAAGACCTTTGTCTCTGATAGAATTTATTGTATGGGGGTTAGGCAGCTGGGTGCCTAACTTTGACATGGTATCTTGTTGTCCCGGTTTTATGTTCTTCCATTTGCTGAGATATGCTGGAAAACAGAAACAAGGAATTGCTGGTTCATTGTTTCCCGGTTATCTCTGAAAATTTATATATTGTATAGAGTCTCTCATATTGGACTTTAGTGGGCAATAAAGATATGTAAATTTTGGACCGAAGATTTGAGCAACACTCATATACTGCATCTTCTTAGGTCATATTATATCATAGGAAAATGCCAATGCTTTTAACTTTTATCTTGATTTTTGTTGATTTCTGTTTCTTGTTAGTTCTCAATTTAGTTAGTTCGCTTATTTTCATTTCCCATTCCTCCCGTCTCCTTTCATCTGGTGCCATTAGCTGCAGTGCAGCAAGGGTTCCCGGCTTTCTTCCTTCACCCCTCTCAATCCGCTCTCCTGGGGAACCCAAGACAATTGTCCTAATTGCCCTTGTGGAATGTGGATTCTATGTGCAGTACCAGTTTAATTGCATTGGTAATTCATGCTACCCAAAGTTTGCACGTAATGAAATCTTTCCAACGGTTGTGTTTCAGCAACCCAAGACTTTCTGCTTTGCAATATACTTAATTCACAACGTTGATGGTAGTCCAGTTGCATTTAAAATAAGAGAGTAGAAAAGCTCTTTCTATGTTTGGTTTTAAGTTGTCCGATGGGAAGCTGCTCAAGTCTCAAGAACAAGAAAATTAGAAGATGCCTTTTGATCACATCATTGGGCAATTGATTACTTGAGCAGTTGAATTTGGCTTTGGAAAGTTCACTTGTTCATGTGTTTCTTCTTGGGTTTCTGCTTTCTGCACTTTCTTCTAGAGAGAGAAACCAATACATCAGGTTTCTGTTTTCATTAATCTCAATGTAGAGATTCGGATTCTACTTCATTGAGAGAAGCTTCCCTCGCTTCGGGTTTTGTGATTAGGTTTTTAATAAAATGTTATGAAACCAATACATATTAGTTTTAAAAACCCTTTCTCACTAACATGGGCTTGTTAAGTCTCGTCAGTTAGTTTAGGAAAAGAAGACAATTAATTTTGATAATTTTTTTTAGTCCGCGTATTTTGAAAATCATTTACACAAAATCCTTAAATGGATGTGTTTAATTAGAAGACTTTATTGGGCCAATTTTCTGAAAATGATTTCAATAATTCAATTATCGTTTGTTGTGAGATTATGTTCAATTAAAATAAAAGCTTTAACCTACAAGGTAGAGAGTTTTTGTGTGATTTTAAATTTACAAAATGGGAAAAGGGCAATAATATTATTATCTAGTTCGACCTATCAATACCCTCATTCTTCTTCTTCTGGAGAAATACTATATGAGACAGTCTTTACACACAGAGAGACACAAGCATGCTTATTATATTAATGACAATTTTATTACACTAAATCAAATGTCTTTGAAGTTTGCACAACTTTTGTTTGTTTTTGATGAACAATCAACATTATAAACGAAGCCCCAGCAATTTTTTAAACACCCATAAGCATGTCTGTCAGTTTCCTTTGAAAAATTAATGATGCCGTGCCATTGACTTGTTCAAGAACAAAGCCTGGTTGTTTTTATTTTTTATTTTTTTAATTAATTATCTCATCTTCATCGATACATAAAAACTAAACATTTCTGTGTCTAGCAATTGTTTGTTTCTGTTTCTCGGTATGGCATCCAAAATACATGGATTTTCTCCGTTTGACCGTGCACTAACACCAAATTAGAAGCTTCTTGTATCAAATTTATCTTCATTGTATTCGTATACCTTTAAAATTTTCACATTGCCCCATAACCTAGTCAAATTAAATACGCAAAAATGTCTAGTCTGAAGCCACAAAGATATTATGAGTAAATAGGTCTTTCTTTGGCAAAATTCAAACTTCCTAAACTTCATTTATGTTAATATGGGTATGTTCAATATTAAGTTGTACCAATAGTTGTTGTGTAATAATAGAATTACTAACAGTTATTATCAAGTAAAAATAGATGCTTAAATACCAAACATTTAAGCTCATACGCATAAAATTCGAGCAAAAGCAGAATAGTTATAAGCATATCTCAAACCTTAAGAGCACATTTTTCCACTGATCATTATTATTATTAGGGAAATCACTTGACCTAAAAATTTAAGATGTTAGGTAAAGACCTAACAATAATATTTAAGGCAAGTCTTAGCGTATGTAAAACTAACAGTACAATATCTCATTATTATTAGCAAAATCTTAACTAATGGCTAACTAATAATATCCCACTGGTTAAAATTAACGTAAAATGTACATTACTCGAGCCCCTTCTAAGATATAACTCTATATATTATCTTGCAGTTTTTGCACTAATTCAAATGGCTTTGAAGTTGGCAGTAATCTTTGCTTGTTTTCAGTTAAATTACAACATGATGATTAATTCAAATGTATTACTTTGGACTTGGGAGTGTTTTTTTTTTTTTTAATTAGTATCTTTTTAACACATCCACAAGCATGTCTGTCAGCTTCCTCTTGAAATTTGTTGCTAGTAAATTGACTTTCTCGAGAGCAAAGCTAATGGGTTTTCGTTTAACAATGTTCATAAATTTTATCAACATCGATTGATGAAATCCAAACGTATATATCTTCGTTTTCTTGATTGATTAGTCAAGATTACGTTCACTATTAATTAATTAATCAATCTCAACATATGCATAGGGACTAAACTAAAGGTACGTCATACGTGCATGTATGGCTTCCAAGTTGACTATGAGCCTCAAACCAAATTAGAAACTTCTCAAGATACATTAAATTTAATCTTTCTAAGTACCTATAAACTGAGTCGAAGCACGTGTACATACAGGTTTCTCGTAGCAATAAAATTTAAAATTTCAATTTCTGCACTGTGTGAATGATCTTAAGATAAGCTCGAACTATCTTCAAGCTTTTTTTTTTTAAAAAAAAAAAATTCTTTTGCTAGTTTTTATATATCTATCATCTATATGTATATATTAGATTAAATATCATGACTCAACTCAGACATGATAAGATATTGTCCGCTTTGGGTCTTAACAAGGATTGCACAGTTTTGCTCCTGGGGCGCCCATACACCCCAAAAAATATATAGTAATTAAGGTATGGATCACCCCTTATAAACCCAGCATCTCTCTGGTGTTTTGCTAATGTGGAATTCATCTAGGGTGTTACACACACCCCCCTTAAGGACTCAGCATCCTCGCTGAGGTTTGTCCCACCATTGCTCAAGAGGACACGTGGAGCCAATTTAATACCATCTGTCATGACCCAACCCAGACCTATTTTGGGCCTTAACAAAGTCCGCACAGTTTTGTTTCTATGATGCCCATACACTCCAAAACACATCTTTTCAATTAAGATGTGGATCATTCTTTATAAACCCAACAACTCTCTTGTGCCTTGTCGATGTAGGATTCACCCAGGGTGTTAGATTAAATATCATCAAGTTTAAACACAAATAACGTGGAAACATGAAGTAAGGTGAAAAAAATTAGTGAAATAACTAACTACCCTATGGTGGGACAGTTTTTAAAATTAAAAAAACCATGTCAGCTTTAATTTTAATCTTTCGTAAGCTTACATCTAATTATCAGAAAATTATGTTTAAAATTAATATACATACTTCAATACATATATATATGTGTTTGTGTGTGTGTGTTTATATATAAGTTATAATCAGAGATCTCTAACTATATTAAATTCAGGGACAAGGCAGAAGATAAAAAAAATACAAACTTTAACATAACATTTTTATCTTATAATATATTGAAATCTCTATTTTATTTTATTTTTATCTTTTAACTTATCTCTAAAAAAACGATAGCATACTGTCACGGATGACAAAATCTCGTGCATTCTATCACCGAAGTGAAAGCTAAACAGGCTCTAGAGCTTTGGTGACCCAAAACTTGTCTTACTTTAAATTGAAATCTTTGTTCATCCATGTTGAAAACAAATGGTAGTGTGCTAGCCCTAAAATCCTATTGCGCATTTGTTGCTTTTTCCAATTGATGTTTGAAGTATAAACACGTTTGTGATATAGTACTGTGGGGGGTGCAATTCATTTATGATGAATGAAATTGTCACGCAACATTAGTACTTTATTCGATGAAATAGTGATAATCAAACAAACAAACTTACAAACTTATTTTTCATAAACCGACGTGTCGTTAATTCGTTGGTTGAATAAAAATATAAAATAATAAAAACAAATCATGGTAAGTGATATTTAATTCAACCGTCTTTATCACGCCACATCGGTTTTGCAAAATAAGTTTGTCTGAAGTTTGTGCATTTATATTATTACTCTTATTCGATACTTCAATTCTATTTTTATATATATGATAAAGGGGGTGCGATTAAACAAAAATTTTAAAAGATAAACAAAAACTCAAAGAGTATGCAACGCAAAAATTTGAAATTTGCAACAAAAATGAAGGAAAGGCTTCAGTAGCTAGAGGCAGTCAATCGTAGAGTGCATGACTCGGTAAACTTCTAGTCTCTTTCGATATATAGCACCAGTCCAAAAATTGAAAAAAATAAAAAAAGGCAAGAAACTTTATGTGATGAGCAAAGTTTTAATTTGAGTCAGACAAAGGGACCTTAAATAGTGCGATTATCTGATTCTTTATTGGGGATTAGATAAAAGGAAAATGCCCACCAAAAATTAAAGACCAATCATTTCATATCAAACGTGCATTGTATTGTATGTTTGTCTTTGACCTTCAACTTTCAGCCCTTTTGAGGTTTGCCTAATTGCCCTTCCTTTTCAAGTGCCTTTGCTTGCCTCCTTTTGGTGATTGATCCAACATCACTGCTCACTAGTTTTATTTTATTCTTTCATTTTTTTTTTTAATTTTTCTCAGTGTTGCTTGCAGCTAGCTAGCATCTTGACATATCCCATAGAAGGTCTTTACAAGGGGAAAAAAAAAAAAACATATAAAGGCTAAAATAAACTAAAGATGTAATCATTTGAAGTTGCATTATTGTTGAAGAAACTCCATTTCATTTTTTGTACGTTAAGGTAAAAGCATGCATAAAGCTAGCTAAAAGTAGAACACAAATTACAAAGAAGAATATATTTAAGGCTATACTAAACCCAAGAATTTACTTTCTTGCAAGGTTCATTGTGGAGAGTGCACATATTTGAATATCACATGCAAATTAACGGTCCAATTGATTTGGAATCTATGCAAACAAACGAACAAATCCAAATTCCATATAAATCCTTTTGAAATAATTGTAAAAGATGTTTTTTATAATTTCATAATGAAGGAGACAAAGGCATATATAGCTAGGATGAAATTTGATGATTGTTGAAGCTCAAGTAAATAGAGGTAACTAGCGCATTACGCTTTGGTTTAGATGTGGCAATTGATGCGGGTATGGATTTTGCGGATTACAATGTAATTATTTGTTGGTTTTCCCTCTTCATCTCATTATCTTTTTATGTCTTTATGATGAAGAGTTTGTTCACATAAATCTCACATCCTAAATGATCACTACTAAGACCATGAAATTAAAAAAAAAATGATTATCTTACAAAATGGTAGATGATTAACAGTTTGCAATTTTACATGGAACTGAAGCATCTTTAAAATGAGCTTGGTTGGTGGTAACATTTAAAAAAATGATAATAAAAAATTTACAATATAAAACCCTGATGGGACCCAACTGCAGTTGTTATTTTATTTATTATATTTATTCATTGATAGTAACAAAACATAAGAACCAAATGAAATGAACAGTGTGAATTATGTGTGTACATGCAAATTATCCCATGAACTGGGCTATACATAAACCTTAGTCACCTCTCTGTCTCTTGTCACTTTTCTTTCTTTTAAAATTAATGCCTGATTTTTTCACTTTTAAGCATCCATCTTCTATCAAAAGCCACCAACTGAGGTTTACTTCTTTTAATGCAAATGCTAAAAGCCCACCATTGCAAAAGCTTCAAAGGTGACATTGCTTTCTTGGACAAGGGACTGGTCAACAAAATTGACACCCTTTTAACCACTATACCTATGTATGTATATATATGTTGTTACTTGCACATACACATATATGCTGCCATATTGAAAAACAAAATTTATAAGTTTTTTGAGTGTATATTAGATTTTGCTAAGAACCCATTTGGTTTATGAGCCGCAGAATTGGTTCAGCTTTTCAAAAACCAAAATCAATATATTTGTGAGTAGTCTCACTCTATCAGTGTGTTTTTTATGCACATTATAAGCAGAGATTATTCTCTAGCAATTAATGAATTTTGGATGTTTCTTTTATGTTGTGTTTTTTCTTTTGTTTAAGAAGTTGGCAATATCTGATATTGCATTTAATGCTTGTTTCAGTGTAAAGTTTTCAACTCCGTGGGGACTAAGCCTAAGTTTGGTACTAAGCTATTATGAGTGAAAAATATTGGCGGGGTGGCTCTATTTTTAAGCCACTCGTGCTCAAGGTAGCAAGAGTTTCAAGACACAAACGTTCTAATAGGTAGCATTTTGTTCTTTATTATCATTTCTTTTCATTAAAAAAAACACTTTGATAATCATATTAATACATGAAGAATAATAATTCACAAATGCTATAGTAATGTTGTGATTTGTCATTATCATAAACTTTAATGAAATTATGCTTCTGGGGTGTATGAGTACTGCATTGCATATATATTTTCTTCAATGTTTTTGCAGAAAGTAGTCCTATTAAGTGTTAGATGATTTGCCTCTTTGATTCTGTTGCTTCATTCCTCTGCATCCTTCCAACTATACTGATTAGTCCTAAACTGGTTTCAATGCTCTTAACAAGGAAAAGCTTCAAAATAAGCTCTTCTTTTTTAGTTGTAAGTATGTTCTCTTCCATTGTGTTATTAATGAATCAGTGAAAAGGGCTAACAGATTCTTCTGGAATGTGTTTGCACCATGTATAACAGCAGTAAATGAACTCAAAAGATTAATATATAATGAAGTTAACTTTCTATAATGAAGTTTGTTGTGTTTCATTTATATCATATTTGTTCTTTTCTATTGACAGCGATCCAGTTGAAAGAAAAGCAGGGGAAGACAAAATGGACAACATCCAAGAAGCATCTCATGGCTTTAAGCCGGTAAAAATTTCGTGCTTCTAATGTTTTCTTGCTGCCGAATTCTTGAATGTAGCACCAGGCATTTTCTATGACTGCAAAATCCTCTTCAAGATAAATGTGAACTGTTAATTCTTTTCTAGATTGTGTTCCCCAGTACCATACTGAAATTGGCTACTTCTTTCATACTGGCCTTGGATATTTACTTGTTTTCTTTTGTTTCCGTTATCAACTTTATTTTCTTTTCCAAGAAAATTTTAAGAGGAAGGTAAGCTCTTCCAATCAGATCTGAATAATTTCCATGCTTATTTGGTCCAGAAAGTTCTTACTAATTGTCAACTTTTGTTCACAGACGGATTTGGGAGAGCTTAAGGACTCTGATGAAGTGAAAAAGAAGAAAACCTCTAATGCTGAGGTTCAAAATTCATTAAAGCAAGAGGTATTTAATGAAGTCTGAATCTCATGAAGTTTTTTAAAAATGGGCTGGAACAGAACTTTTATTTTCGGTTTCTTTGAGTAGTGCTTTTACTTTGAGTCTCTGTTAAACTGGGAGTTTCCAGAAGTCTTGGTTATTTGATATCCACTTTACTACAAATAACAAATACTCCAAAATTCAATCGGTTTAAAATGAGATGTTAGTCTATACCTACATAGTTTATTAGTTACTTCATCATTTTTCTTCTCTCTTTTGCAGATTCTACAGCTTCAAGACAGCTTAGAGGACCAATTTGTGGTACGCCGTGCATTTGAGACTGCCTTAAGTTATAGGCCCTTTTCCCTTGACACAATGACAGACAAGTCAATCCCGAAGGTAAATCCTATGTATGTATCTAAAAGAAGCATTCCTGCTTGTATTTCCTTATTAATTAGATATTTTCTGAAGAAAGAATTTAAATTTTACTGTTACACTTACGTGAAAAATCAATTTGCTGGGTCAAACTGCATTTGATATTGTGTTTAAATCACTAAAAATGTATACTAAAGCATTTTATATTGGCAAACTGACTCCTGGTCTAATTGATCCTCAATGAAAATCATAGCAGAATACCAACTGATCTTGAGAATCAGCTCCTCGTTTGGCTTTCATTTTAGCCAATTACTTTTCTATGGCACATCTTTATTGCCAATCATTTGCTTCTACAAATTATTTTATATTCCCTTTTCTTGTTTTCAGGATGCCAAGGAACTGATCAAGGAAATAGCAGTGTTAGAACTGGAAGTTAAGTATTTGGAACAATATATTCTTTCTTCATATCGAAAAACTTTTGATGAAAGGATGAATTCAGCTTCAGAAGCACAGGAAGGGAAGTTTTCAGAAGCTTCTCAATATGGATTTACTTCAGAGAAAGAGAATTCTGGCATTCAAATAAGTAATTCAGCCTCTTGTAGATATTCATCTAATGATCCTCCAAAGAAATGCAATGACAATTGGCAACCACAAGAACTTTTAGATGCTGGCATTCGTCGGAGCCACTCTTCATTGTCTCACCATTCTGTATGTTTGATTAGAGCATCATCTCCATTAAAATCATTGGACAAAGCTGTAGATTCATACCATTCCCTGCCTTTATCAATGTTAGAGGTACTCTGATCCTTAATATGAACTAAATTACCCAAAGGGAAATTAATGTTCCTTTGTAGCTGTTTCTGTCTTTAGATAGTTTTGAAATAGCACTAAACAGCTTCTCTAATATGTGGGTTCCGATGTTTTCTCTTCAGCAAGCTCCGAATGATACTTCTGGTGGTGTAAGCTTGGCGGAGCATCTAGGGACATCCGTTTCTGATCATGTTCCGGAGATACCAAACTGGCTTTCAGAGGAAATTATCAAGTGCATTTCAGATATATATTGTGAACTTGCAGACCCGCCTTTGATGATTCATGATTGTCCATTCTCTCCAATTTCATACTCATCATCATTAGATATAGTATCTTCGCGAGGCCAAGGAGATATTTGGAGTCCACAATGTGGGAATTTTTCATCCTTCAATTCACACTTCGACAACCCTTTCAGCATTGGGGTGTCTAAGGAATTCAGTGGACCATACTGCACATTGGCAAAGGTGGAAAAGATTTGCAGAGATGATAAGAAGTTGAAGGATATTGAACCAAAGCTACAATATTACAGGTGAGCCTTATCACATAACCAAATCATTAAGCCTATTATGTTTGTTGACTAACAAACATAACAAACATATAAAAACTACTCCATTGCAGGTCTCTTATTAATCAATTGGAAGAAGTTGATCCTAGAAGAATGAAGCATGAACAGAAGCTAGCTTTCTGGATCAATGTGCACAATGCTCTAGTGATGCATGTGTGTTTCCAAACCTAAGAGTAGAGTTTATCATTATATATCTTCTGCAATAAAATGAGCAAATGCAACTCATTCATTGGTTTTTGTCGTACAGGCATACTTGGTTTATGGAATTCCAAAAAGTAATCTAAAAAGACAATCATTGTTACTCAAGGTCAGTGTCTCTGGTTAATTAACTTCAGCAAGTAAAATTTCTTTTGATATTTATGAATAAATTTGTGGTTCATTTAGGCTGCATATAGTATCGGAGGCCAAACAATAAACATTGACATGATCCAAAGTTATATTCTAGGATGCCGAATGCCTCGTCCAGGACAGGTAAATTAGACATCTTGAAATCTTTAGGATTATGAGAAGATAGTTTTAACTTCTTGTTTACATGCTTCTGACAGAGATTAGTTCTTTTTGTAGTGGCTTCGTTTTCTATTTTCTTCAAAGGCAAAGTTTAAGGTTGGAGATGCAAGAAAAGCATACACAATTGAGCACGCGGAACCTCGTTTGCACTTTGCATTGTGCTCAGGATGTTACTCTGATGCTGTGGTATGCCACTCTTTTTAGATCCAAACATCTTATTGTGATGCATGTATGAATGTAATTCATTAGTATGATTATAATGCAAGAAAGATGCATCATGTTACAATTTCCTTATGCATAAAATTGAATATTTATCATGAGTCATTTCGTTTACTCTCTCTTTAGGTCCGTATATACACACCCAAAAGAGTGTTCCAGGACCTGGAAACTGCAAAAGAAGAGTACATTCAGTCAAACTTCAGCATAAACAAGGAACAGAAAATTATGTTACCAAAGATAGTGGACTCTTTTGCAAAAGATTCAGATATGTGTCAAGCTGGTTTGTTGGAGATGATTGAGCATATTTTGCCCGATTCTCTAAAGAAGAACATTCAGCAATGTCAGAACAAAAGATCCGGGAAAAGCATTGAATGGATCCCCCATAACTTCGCGTTCCGATTTCTGCTTTCAAAAGAACTAGCATAACCACTGCCCCATGATCCTCATCTAGGGGTTGAGGATTAAATTTGTGTGAAATTTTGATTTTGATTTTTTAACTATTTCAGTGTTCGTCTGTGTAGTTCAATTGCCATGCAGTGCAAGTATATGATAGCTTATAATGACTGATGAATCATAACTAAACTTACTACTGAGATTTTACAGGCTTGAGCTTGTTTGATCAACAGTCTCTTCACAAAGGCATGGTTGTGATTCAGCTGTCATTTCTAGTTGTCTATCGGTTATTTATGTGCCAATGCATGAGATAAAGAAGAGTTGGTCAATTGAACGGCCTCAAGGGCTTTGTTCAAGAATCAAGATTATGCTTATGCCACAAGATTTTGCAATCTGATCCTCATTTTAAATGGGTTCTTCGTGTCCTTTGATTTAGCTCAACCGCTAGGTAAGTTAGGCAATTGGCTAAGGGCCAACCCTTGGGAAGCCTCATTTATATCAATTGGAATATATATTCTGTCCTATGTAACGAAATATTCGTACAGTTTTAGAAGTCAGCATTCTACACCTATTAAAAATTCTCACCTAAAGGCTGAAATAACCAATGTCAAGTGCAAATTTTTTTTTTGCTTTAGATTTTTTTCGCATTGAACACTCATAAAAATCATAATGCATTTTGCTAAAAGCGCAATGAAGTTTAAACTCAAAAAAAAAAAAAAATTACCAAAACATAAACATAAATAAGGTAAGGTAAAAACCAACTGATTTATCTCGCAACCCACATCAATTTACCTTGTTTACACAGTAAAAAATCCTTAGAGAATTGGGTCAAACAACTCACATGCATATCAGAAAATTGTCCCCAACATGACCTTGTTAAACTTTCTTTTCTTTTCTTTTTTTTTCATAAAAGTTGTTAGCCATTTTAGTTAAACATTTTGTCATTAATGCCACAAAAATACAAAAGGCGAAGTCCAAAATATCTGCTGAGGAAGCACCACAATCACTTAAAACGCTCGGCAAAACCCCACCCGTTTTTTGGCTCTTCTGTTTACAAAACCCTCGCCAACCAAAATAACTCGACACAATATTAGATTTTGAAGCCTCGAATTAACCGAAAACCCACAAAAAGCAAATGGATGAAGACGGCATAGGCTTAGTTTTGGCTAGAGCCGCAGAGCTGAGATTAAAGATCAATAAATGTATCCACAAAGCAAGTTTATCTCCTGATGAGCAAGAAGAAGAAGAGGGTGTTGTCACTAATGGACAAGAAGAGGAAGAAGATTATTGTGAAGAATCAGAGAGGCTTTTGAGTATTCATCAGGCTCTTGAATCGTTGGAGGCACAGCTTAGTAACTTGCAGGTTTGTAAAAAATGAAAAACACCCATGTCTTTAAATTAGTGTTTTATGTCAACAGTATTGTAAATTAATTGTCTTGATTTGTTTGCGTCAAGAATTGGTTTTTAAGTTAGTGTTTTATGTCAATAGATAAAGAAATTTGTGACTATATGTTTTCGTATTTTGGTATTTGATGTTATTGCTGAAAATTTGGAATGTGAATCTTTGTGATTTGTTAGGTGCATGATGTCTCTTACTTATGCCCACGTAAATCTTGTAAATAATATTGAAATATTTAGAATTTTGCAATTAACTGTAATTGGGTTGTTGCAAAATGTGTCCTTTGCTTCCGTTGGCTTGCTTGAGACATTCTCACTGGTTTTTTTGTTGCATGCAGTATCATACGTATTTCTTTGCCCTGAAAATGTAATGATCTTTCATTTAATATATTTTAATTTGTACAATAAGTCTTTTACTTTTTAGTTTTTTTAGTTTTTCTAGTATGACTTCTAAATCTTGTATTTTGAATTGTACAACATATGACTAACCTAGATTTCAGAATTTAACATCTTATATACAACTTTCTGACTCTAATTTCTATCTTCCAATAGAGTATTTTTTGAGATGCTTGACCATGCTTGATATCCTTGTGTTGTTGGCCTTCAATGTGGTATAAATGCTAAATTTGTCGATTTTAACAGTCCTGTGCTGTGGCTGTGCACCGTACATATTTTGCAAAAAGTATCAACTTTGTACTTGGCAAACAAAATTACTTGTAATTGTTGCTTCTTACGTGGTGGATAACTGGATAACCTTTGGTTTTCTATATTTGTTGCGCATCAATGTAAAATTTCTTTTTTTTTTTTAACTTAGACAGCCATAGCAACTTTAATTGATCATGGTGAAAATTTTTTACATTATACTAAGTTGGAATTTTATGTTGTCCTCCCCATAGTTGATGTGTGTTGAACTACATAATGCTTTGGGAAAACTAATACTACACATCTGAAAGGAGGACAACCATCCAATACTGACCTCGGGACAAACTGACTTGTGGCCCTATTGTTTGTATCTGCTGTCAGTTGCTGACCTAAGAAAAATGTGTGAATATTCGTCGGAAAGAGTTTTTGTGATGATGTATGATTTCGGCAGATCTTTTAAGAAGCATAGGTTTTTCTCAGTCAGTGAACTTCTAGAGCCAATATTATCCATCATATTACTTGTTATGAGCTTGTTTTCGTAGTTTATGCTGCCCAGCCCATTTGTGAAAGATTTTGAATAGTTTGACTAGCATTTCCCTGCTGATACCTATTCCACTTAATTGGTGGGCTTTCAAATGCTAGGTCTACTTGTGCAAGATTTTCATTAACATTCACTTCTCTCTGTAGTTTTAAAAGGTGCTATCAAATGTTGGAGAGAGTGCATATTCAACATAATGATTCTTTATAGATGATATAATATGGGTCACATTGTGTTGATAATAGAGTGGTTTGAAAATCTTGTTTAAAACTAAAAACTCCATTTTGTTGCTCAGAATCTACAGCTGCAGCAACGTTATGACAGGGAAGTTGCACTTTCTGAGATTGAGTTCAGCCGCAAGATGTTACTTGAGAAGCTCAAGGAGTACAGAGGGGAGGACTTGGAGGTCATACATGAAGCATCTGCTTTCGCTGGTGAAACAGTTCAGCATGACAATGATCTCCTCCTTCCTCCATATCCTAACCGCCTCCCTCAGTCTCTGACCTTAGAAAATGGTTATCTTTCACAATTTCGTTACCCAAGCAAGTCAGTACAAAATGGTGTGATCACTGGTGAAGTAACTAAAGAAGGGAATAAGAATATATATGAATCTGAGAGAAACCAAGTGCAAACTGGATCAACGACAACAAGGAAAGGGTTTGGACACTTTATTAGTTCATTGGCCAAGACATTGCTTCCACTTGTTGGTGTGGTTTACGTATTAAACATGTCAGGAGTTGCACAAAATCTTGGGAAGAAAAGTGCCCCATTGAAGTTCTTGGGCATTTTTAGGCAACCAGTTATCGATGAGGAGAGATCAGTTTTTAATGTTCAATGTCCGCCCGGGAAAGTTCTGGTTGTTGAGGGTGGCGAAGCACGATGCATTGTGAAGGAGAGGGTTGAAATCCCATTTGACTCAGTTGCCGTAAAGCCGGATATCAATTATGGGAGTGGTTAATTTGTAATTCCATCCTCCAAATGTGCATATCTCATTTCTTTCTGACATTGTGTATTGTAGTTCTTCTCTCTCCAACGGCCTATGATTTTCCTGAGCTTTATGAGAAATATCTGTCATGTTGATTCCTTAATACTCCTTAGAGCTTCACTGATTTGGATAAGACTTGACATCTTAAGGATCAATGAATTGTTGAGTTCAAAGCTCCATGTCAATAGTTTATACAAGAGAATGATGTTAATCAGTAGCTGTTGATGTTAATTCTTGGTGTTACCGAGTGTTAATTATGGATTATCTCTCCTCTCGTGAATATCTTCGTATCATCTTTATTTTTAAAAATCTAAATTTATCCTTTATTTTTGTTAAGTAAAAAAAATTATTAACTTACCTTTATTTTTCTTTAGCTTTCGATCAAATATGAGAATAATTTGAGAATTTTTTAAAATAAAGGGGATAATTTAAAGATTTTTAATTCACAAATTGCAATTTGTTCATCATAGTTTTGGATTATCGTCAGTGCAAATGTGCAATTGACTTGTCCAATACGGCAGTATTTGTTTTCTGCCCGCAAGCCCATTGTTTGCAATTTTCAGATAATAAATAATTATATATGCATTCACATACTCATTTATAATATAAGCAATGGTTGGCTCTGTCAATGCTCGAAAGGTTAATTAATTTAATGTCCCTTTGTTTTCATATGTAGGTATGTGGCTAAAGTATCTGCTTCACCAAGTCAAGTCGACTAGTGCTTTAAATTATTATTAAAGCTACATCTCGTAGTGCTTTAACAGTATTCCAATATAAAAGAACCCTGTGATCATTATTATATAGTCTCTCTCAATTCTCTGCTCTGCATCTTGTGGCCATTCATAGTGTTGCTTCAAAAGCTGCAACCATGCTACTCTCAAATGGTAAGTTTCATTGTTTCTATTTCTTCTAAATTATGTTTGATCTTTTGCTAATTACGAACTTTTTTACTTCAGATTCTGTCATCTACAAGTGTGATACAAGGGATTTGAGTAAGATTTGTGCAACCTCAATGTCAAGAGTTACGCATCAACAATACATGCATCTCTCATGGAAGATGAGGGATGGATCATTGAAGGGTCTTTTTGGCACAGCTCCAAAATCAATCAGAAGTATGTTTTTCTTTCTTCTATGTTTATTCTTTTAATCTTTTTTTAGCCAATATTTTCCCCTTAATTGTCATTATGAATTCACAAAGGTGTGAGGAGGAACAGCGGAAGCTTCAACGTGAGTGCTTTTACAGAAGAGCAAGAGGCTCTAGTGGTCAAATCTTGGAATGCCATGAAAAAAAATTCTGGGGAACTTGCTCTTAAGTTCTTCTTGAGGTCATCACAACACCTTCCTTCCTACTATATATTTAAGTAATCATAAGTGATGTTCTTAAGAAATGGATCAACCTTCTAATAGGGGACTAAAAAATTTTTTCAGGATCTTTGAGATTGCGCCATCAGCAAAGAAGCTGTTCACTTTTCTCAAAGATTCAGATATTCCTGTGGAGCAGAATCCGAAACTAAAGCCCCATGCCACGACTGTCTTTGTTATGGTCAGTTTTGATCTTTTCGTGATTGTCCATCTCAAATAGTTAGAAAATTGAATACTAAAACAAAACGTGATGGGGTCTCTCTGTAGAAAAGATTACTGAATATTGATAGATTCTTTTATAATTTGCAGACGTGCGAATCGGCAGTGCAACTTAGAAAGGCTGGCAAAGTTACAGTGAGAGAGTCCAATCTAAAGGACTTGGGAGCTGTCCATTTCAAATACGGAGTTGTTGATGAACATTTTGAGGTAATTCGATCATTAAGCCTCGTATGGTTCTTCTTTGGTATGTTTACTTCATTACTTGATAGGCTGTGATTTTAGAAGAGAGTATGTATGCCGATTTAAGAGTGCGTGACATATTTTGTATGCGTTAATAGGTGACAAAGTATGCATTGTTGGAGACCATAAAGGAAGCAGTACCTGAAATGTGGTCACCAGAGTTGAAGAATGCTTGGGCGGAGGCTTATGATCAACTGGCTGCCGCCATCAAAACTGAAATGAAGCCTCCTTCATAATTTGCTAGTTGAATGTAACTGTGATGCTGTTTCATGGAAAAAATAATATTGTAAAAATGTCATGTAATCATCAATTATCGAATATTGTGTTGATCTAATCTAAGATCCAGTTCTCTCCAAACAGAGCAATCTAATGATCATTTCTGAATTTTCTTATCAGTAATTATCTCTCTTCTTTTGCTGCAGTACCAATCTTGGTTTTTCCACATTATTCTTTGGGATTGGGAAAAAAAATTTCATTAACTTTTACGTATGATCTTGTTAATTCAACTCTGTAAAATGCATGTGAAGGCCAATTCAAAGATATGGCAAAACTCTTTCATTAGTTTGCTATCACAAATAATTTGGAACTAACCTCAAAATATTGGTCACATAAATTAAAAGGGCAAAAGTATTGTTGAGTTAATTTCAAAATCCACTTTGAACGCGCAATTCCAGCAGACAATATATATATAAAAAATGACCCAAATTTTCTAGAACTTTGAAACTTGGATAGAAATTTCCAATCGGGAGTAATCACTTCTCATTTCTTATAAAATCAACATCAGCAACGATGACTAATGGTGGCACAATTATATTGATTGAAAGTTCTAGATGAATGAAACATAAAATAATGGTCAGAGGTCAAATTATGTGTTGGTCAAAGGTCAAGTTATGTGCAATGAAAATCTGATGCAATAATGGTCAAGCAATCATGCTCATCACTGCATACATCATGCCAACCTCAAGTTGCCAAAACCATGTTCGCTTTGTCAAAGAACAGATCTTATAGCCCCCTGTTTTTGAATATTAGACCATCAAAAATGGCTGTTCAATGCCATGAAGAGTTCATTTTTAATTTATAAATTGTATGCAGTATTGCCACAGATTAACATTCAACAACATTTTGTGTATCACATTCTATCCTCAGGTGTTCAAATAGAAATCAATGGCCAACATTAATGAAGGTAGAGGCTTCACTGAAGAGCAAGAAGCTTTAGTTGTCAAGTCATGGAATGTAATGAAGAAGAATGCTGGAGAATTGGGTCTTAAATTCTTCTTGAAGTAAGCTAATCTTTTTCTTTTTTATCCAAAATCTTTCTTGTTATAATCATTGTACTAACAACTGAAAGTTTCTGGGTTTTTCTTGTATATATGTAGGATCTTTGAGATTGCGCCATCAGCCCAAAAGCTGTTCTCATTCTTGAGAGACTCAAATGTGCCTCTAGAGCAGAACCAGAAGCTCAAGCCCCATGCCATGTCTGTCTTTGTTATGGTAATGAATTAAGCCTATATGCTACTAATCCTTACTGCCTGTTTACTATCACCTAATCCAAATTAATCTTGTAGCATTTAATGCTAATATTGTTGTTTTCATAACATCCAATCCCATGGCGAAGCCAGGATTTCTATCTGAAGAGGATCATTGCGGGGAAATTATATTAAAGAGCCTTATCTAAATAATTGAGCTAAATTTCAATTTAGACTCTTATATTATCATTTCTTTTTCTTAACATGGGGACTACTGTTACATAGACCCTAACATAATTCCGTTCTTGATAACATAATCTAGCTATAAGCTCATCAACATTCAACACTCCCCTTTTTCAATGCTTTGCCTTAATTTTTCCTTCTTTTTTTTTTTGTGTTGGTTGTGTTACAGACGTGTGAATCAGCAGTGCAACTGAGGAAAGCAGGCAAAGTGACAGTAAGAGAATCAACTCTAAAGAAATTAGGAGCTGTCCACTTCAAATATGGTGTTGTTAATGAACATTTTGAGGTCACAAAATTTGCACTACTGGACACAATAAAGGAAGCAGTACCAGAGATGTGGTCACCAGAAATGAAGAGTGCCTGGTCCGAAGCTTACGATCAATTGGTTGCAGCCATTAAGTCAGAGATGAAGCCCTCCTCTTAGAGTTTCCTGAGCAAATTTCTCTTCCCCTGTAATATTAAAGAATTTCAACAAGAGCATTGTTTATTTGTTAATCTTTGCATTGGTACCCATGTGTGTTTCTTGTGCCTTTTTGTATTAATCACTTGTGTTCAACTCTTAAATCTTAATAACAAAAGTTTGTTCCTAATATTTGCATTTAAATATTAATTCAACACTAAAGGGGATACAAGCAATGACCATGTAAGATATAGTTGTTCAATTATTCCACTAGAGTTTATGTACGGACTTATCGAGCGGTTAACAGACTGACGAGGATGAAAATTGGAAGGGATCGGACGGCTGAATTTGAAAATGGCGTTATAGCGAGTTTGTTCGAAACAGAGGGGCAGTAATGTAAAAGAAAAAGTAAGTTACCGTTGGAAGTTGGAAAGCCCATTTGCTTTATGGTGATCAGAACTGTGAACGTTGTTGTAAAAACTGAAGAGAGTGATTCTGCAAACCAAAAACACAAGAAAAATTTTACTGGAAACGCCGAGAAAATCAAGAATTTTAAAATCAAGATTATCAATATCCTTCCTTCTTGTGAGTGTTATCCTCTTCAGTTAATTTGCTTTCAATTTCTGAGGAAAATTTGGGATAATTTAGAAATTAACTGTAAATTTTGTTGATCTAGGGTTCAAGAAAGTCCTTTTATATTAACGGTTTCCTCTGATTTCTAGACCCCTTTCGTTTTTTCTTTCTGGGTTTTCTCAGAAAATCAACTAGGTTTTGCAAATAACTAAAGAAATTTGTCGGTCGTTTTGAAATTTTCATTCCAGATACTGCTGATTAGGAAAAAGACTATATATACTTCTTTTTAGTGTCTTGATGATGCAGCCATGTAATGTAGCTTGAAATGAAATTCTGTGAAATAAGAAATTGTGTTGTTGTATTTGGAAGATTGGAGAAACAATTTGCATTGATAGAGTACACTTATTAAGCCATTCATTCATAGTTTAGGGGATAAAAGCCTTATGCCAAAATGGTAAGATATATCTCATACTTCAGGTGTATAATCTATGAAGTACATAATACATTGTCTTTCCATCTTGGATTTTGTATATGGTTGCCTTTGTTACTTTCTCAAATAGAGTGAAAACTCAGAATTGATTGTATTGGTGGTTAAGATTGCAGTGAGTTCCCTGACTACTTAGCATTTTGTGAAGTCACCTCGTCTGATTTGCTTTGCTGGGTTCAATTTCCTTTTGTGTGAAGAATTTGAATGAGTTGTATTAGTTCTTAAGTTCTTCTGTTATACTATGTAATAGTTTCTATCCTTGCAGAGTATTCATCTGAGTTTCTGGAGAAGCATAGTCGATGGCTTCACAACACGGTGGTCTGATCATCCATGATCAGAATTTGAATATTCACTCCAATGGTTCTCCGCTGATGCTTTCTGTTTAGTGATTGATTGATTTTTCTTTGATTTTCAAGGTTTTTGCGGTCTTACTTTAATAAACACTATAGGAGCTGCTGCTGGGGGCAAGAGCACTGTCTCTAAAGCTTCTAAGAAAGGAGGGCTTGGTGGAAGGAAGCCTCTTGGCGATTTATCAAATTCTGTGAATCTCACTCTGAATCAGTCAGTGAAAAAGCAGAATTCCAACAATTTTGCTGACAGAGCGATTGGTGCTTCTAAATCTAAAATCAGAATTGATGGAAGTGAAAAGAAAAGCTTCTGCAAAGCACTTGAGAAGCTGCAGGCCAATGGCAGAAAAGCACTTTCTGACATTTCGAATTGGGAGAAGCCACATCTGCATGAGGCACCAAAGAAGAATCTAAATGCAAAACCAAATATTGCGACTGAGGAAGATGTCAGTGATATTGCATGGGAAGGGTTTCTACACAATCATCAAGAATGCATCAAAGCCCAGACTAAAGCTGTGGACATTGATGAAATTTTGAGGACAGTGGGACTAGATAAAGGTATATAAACAAGTTTGATTAGTATTTCAAAGCCTTTGTGGTGCCATATGTGTGGCCTTGCCACTGAGTTTTTGTTCGTTTGTTCTTTTATTCTAGGTTATCTGAAGCAGGCAGAGCCTCTGCAGTTAAGTAAACTGATGGTCAGTTTGAATCCGTTTCCCTCTTCGCAAGTCTTTATTTCATTTTGGTTGCTTCTATGTTGCGGTAAATTTCCATAGCTTTGGGATTGCACAAATAAATGCTTGTTTTCTTCTGTTTCAGCCTGTGAATCCTCCAAGATACTTGGAATTGCAAGAGCTGCCAGAGGAGCAGCTTGAAGATCCATCTCCTTGGAAATATGATCGGTTCAGTGATCTCGACTCCCCACTACCATGCAGATCTTCAAAATCACCAAATATACTGTGGAAGGATCACGATGCTGACTTCATCTTGACGGAATCACCATGATTGCGCAAGTATCGACTCACTTGTATCGATGCTTGGTTATGTCAGCCAACTTGTGTTAGGATCAAAGTTTGAACTTGCTATATATGGTCACCAGAGTTGGGTTTCATGCTAATAGGTCACTAGAGATGGGCTTTGTATGGTTTTAATAGGCGGAAAAGTATGCATAGTTGGAGACCATGAAGAATGCTTGGGCAGAAACTTATGAGATATGACCAACCAACTGGTTGCAGCCATCAAAATTGAAATGAAGCATCCTTCATGATTTGCTCATAACATGCAACAGTGATGTCGTTTCGTGAAAAAATAAGATTGAAAAATGTCCTGTAATCTTCAACTGATGAGATATCCTGTTGATTAAGGTTCATCTTTGTCCCAAGTCCCAACACAGCAATCTAATGCATATATTGTTGAGCTAAACTCTTGCAAGGTTTCACTTTGGATGTGCAAGCAAACAGACCTTTGTATGAACAAAAAGTGATTCAAAATTTCTTCACTTTCGAACTTGGACAGAAATACCCATGAGGAATAATCTCTTCTTAATTTCTTTTCATTTTACGATAGATGTATTATGTAGCACGTGTAAGAATGGGTATCAAAATTAATTCATCTTATACTAACAAATAATTAAAGAATGAGGATTGCTAAACAAATCAAGTTTCTCAATCCAATTCGGCTATTATTTAGGAAACCCAAGATTTAACTGAATCAAATTAGGAAATTATAAGCAATTAAGCATTCTCATATCACACAGATACAAGTAAGGAAATTGCAGGGTAATAGATACCCAAGAAAACTCTTACCATATCTAAAATCATTTTCCAATTTCTCGTAATTGTTACTCTGTATATGTATCGGTATATAAATTTATAAAACCAGTAGTTCGTATACTTAATTTGCATTCAAGAATCTAAAATTCAAGCATATGATTCTCATGAATGAAACGAGGCCATCGTGATGTCAATTGGTTATGCAAGATACCCTCATGCATTGATATTAAAACCAGAATATATTTACGATCCGGACTCAATGCGAGTTGAATCTTAAAATTAATGCAGAAAAATCATAATTAAGTCATCGTCAATCGATACACGTGTAATATGAGAAATCAATACACCTATCTTCTCTTCTTTTTCCCCAAATTCTTCTCTTCTTCTCTCTATCTTAATAATGTTTTAATATTTTGTAATATATTTTTAATAAATAAAATTAGTTTTATTTCCAACTTTCAAGTACCTTTTTTTAATTATCTATAATTTAATTTTAATAATTACCTTTATTTCAATTATGTTTAGTTAAATACTAATAGTTAGGGTAAAGTGAAACTCTTAGTATAAAAAAAAATTATTTAATCAAATTCTATTTTTATTTATATAAATTAAAATTATTTTCTATCTAATTTTATCCATATTTTATATTTTGAAATTTTAATTTATTGTAGACAAACATGAGAGTTTGGCAAAATAAATTCTTAACATCTTAGAATAAAGTTTGGTAAAATTGACTTATTGTAGACAAGTTAAATTTTGGCACACTAAGTACTTAATCTATAACAAAATTAATGGAAAAAGAATTGCAATTTATACAATTAATCTTTTTGGCAATAAAATAAAAATAAAAATGATTTATTAAATTGTATTTACTACAAACAGTGGATCCATAACCTTAACTAATTTAATTTCATAGTTTCATTTAAATTAAGTCGCATATATTTAAATTCTATTTCTTAGATAGATTAAAAATTAAAATTTTTTTTCTATAAATTGATTTTAAACTCACCGAACTATATTATTATTAGACACTCTTATGGCCAAACTAGTATTCTAACAATTATCTATGAAGGCAAGTGAGAGTTTTATATACAATATTACGCATGGATTATGAGCTAAGAAGCTTTGTGATTCCAGTGCGTGGCCAGCTTTGATTGGCAGCTTGAATTCTTGTAGCTTCCAACTTTGGATGCGAAGAATCCAACGCTGATGCCCTAACGGAACTATTATTAATTATTTTATTATTCTTTATAAAAAAAATAGAAACACTGAAATAATTTATATTAATTCTTTAATTTTAATTTTTATAAAATTCAAACTCAAATGATCAATTAAATAAAATTTCTTTAAAATAACTCATGTCAGGTACCTAGAAGCATAATATTCTTGATGAAAAGTGGAATTGTTATTAAGATTTTACCTGGCTATTAAGAAAATTGAATTCACAACCATAGATTCGTCTGTTCTTAAGTAATTAAATTCATTACAATAATGAGGCCATTAATGCGGCTAAATCTATGTCAGACAGTTGTATGCATAATGTTGCGTTTATTGCGTTTAACTGCTAGATCTAACTTGATTGTCACCATGTTCTGATCTAACGGTTAAAAACAACAAATTGATTATACAATCTATTTGTTGCGTCATAAATCATGACCCCATTAATGCAAAGATTTTATTCCAAGTTCCCATAACCGATACGAGATTTTAATTCGCGTCAAAATGTATATTCAAACTTAATCAATTACATTTTTTATCAGGTCACAGATTTAACATCTTCATGATGAAAAATCTCATACATGATCGATGAATCACAGAATGTTCTTATACTAATTTAATATAAAGGTACATGTGTAATATATCATTTGGAGTTTGGAATTAATTTAGTAGATAAATATTATTAGAATATTGCCAATATTAAGCGGAATCTTTGTATATAATAAAATACGGGAAGTGCAAAAACTAAAAATAATAATATCCGCTCGGTTAATTATGATTTCTTAATTTGTCTCTAGCTAATTCCAAAGCTTAATTTGACCACTCTTTTGTGTTTACATCGGGCTAGCTAAGCCTGGCCTCTTTTTATACGTCAAGGGCCACAATATTTTCAAACAGATACCATATATAAGTATATATAGTAGTATATACTAATTAAAACAATACGCGTTACACACTAAAATCAAACATAATTGAAAAATAATAATCCAAAAGCTTCCAGCTATGGACACCACACATATTTTTCTTGTGTCCATTTCTTCCCCCGGGCGCCGAAGTTAAAAATCTTTACTCAATTCTCCGACCACTCTGTCTCGCCGGAGCTTGAAATCCCATCGGAACTTTATAGCGGTGACGTTTGGCCAACGGATACTTAACACCAATTTATATTGGTCGCATGAGAAATTGCTGAACTTGCCTTTATGGCTAGTGAACATAATTCCTGAAGAGTTAGTGTTGCTTTAGATTTTGATAGTGGCATGAGAAAGTAAATTTGACCCACTTGAAGTTCTTCGTCTTCCGGCAGCCGCGGCACTTGAGAGCCGATGAACATTGATTCTGAGCAACAAAGGAAGCAATTCGGATTCTGAGAAAGAACTTTTATGGCTTTGATCGGTTGCTTGAATTCTTGTAGCCTTCCATCTAAGTGAATTATATTTGCTGTGGCTGGCCAATAATTTAGATAATCAATATCGGCACCATTGTTTTTGTACTGTGGAGCTGTACAATTGCCCATTTATGTGCATCAATGTGTTTTTGTATTTGTTATTTTGAGAGATTGAGAGAACTTGATCAGAATGATGAATTGTGTGTATGTTGAAGAGAATTGTGATATATAAAGGGAGAAAAAAGCAATCAACGGATTATTTTATTATAAGATGGAAAGACTGACTTTCCAACAGTGATTTCCAAAATAAGCCCATATGGTATACATTTTTTTTTTTTCAAACCACTTTGTAGATTATAAATTTACGTGTGTACTGTAAACAAGATTTTCAACGTACATATTCAACAATAATGCAGCGGCTAAGCAAACTAATTAAAGATATGCAAAAGATTTCATACAAAAGTATCACTAATGCAAACATTTTTACTTCATTGATTATATTCCTCTACATACCGTTTAATATAAATCATGACAATTTGATTAATTTATTGATCAATAATGGTCATAATCATAACAAAGATCTTGCCCATCAAGTGGATCAAAAATTTGTTCTATCTGGGTAGCTAATTGAGGTCATCAGAGAGTCATTAATGCTAACAGGATCAACCAGAATTGAAAGCCATTTGAAAGATATTGAAACCTAATAATCTCTGTTGTATGCATGGTTCACTTGCAACGTTCCTCATTTTGAATCCAATACTTCACAAATATCACATGTGGATCCAGTTGTAAGACATCAGAGTTGCTAATGTTTAATTAACTGCCAGCTGCATGCCTCATTTGAAGCAAATCGAGAATTAATTTATGAGTAATGCAGCTTGTGAGATGTAACTCTAGTACTATTTATTCAAATTCATGTGACACATCTTTCACATTTTTCATAGAAAATAAATAAATAATAAAAAATTAAAATAAATAAAAATAATTACTCTCACTTCTCTCAAATGTGAAAAATTAATATTTTAAAATATCAATAAAATTCCAACAACCGTCCATTGTCTAATAATTGATGAGTGGTTTATAAGAGAATATATATACACACATGTACAAATATTATTAACGGAAAAAACCATTTTCATCCCTAGAGTTTTATGTAATAGCCCATTTCATCTATTCTTTTTAAATAATAACTCAAAATATCCTTCCGCTAACTTACTGTTAGTTTAATGTCGTTAACTAATAATTTATTGAGAGCAAAATATAATTTTTTTAATTAAAGTGGTACAAATTATATTAAAATAAAATTTTTACACAATTAAATAACACTACAAATATGCAAAATTTATTAATTTTTTTCTTAAATGAAATCAACGATGAAATAATTTGATATAGCCACTTGAATAATCGCCATAAGCAACAAATTGTAATTAGCACAATAACTTTAAATCATTGGAAGAAAAACTAAAAATACAACCAATTTTTATGTGTTTGCATGTGCTGAAAATCTTCTTAATCTTCAACTAATTTTTATTTTGAGCTTTGCCACCACTATTCTTTGACCATTATTGTCTCCCCAAGTCCTTACCACTGTCTCCCAAAGTCGGCTCAGTGCAATTAGAGAGTATACTTATATGAATATTAAAATTGTAATTATTTTTTGTACTTAAATTTAGAGTTTATACAGCTTTCATGCCGCCAAAATAAAGAGAAATGTAAAATAATTACTTGAAATAGAAGTTTTCATCTTTTTCGGTATTTTCTGTTTAGTAGGATTAGATAAACATATTTTTTTTTGTTATGTTTCAACTTTTTTTTTTTAATTTTCTCTTTAATGAAAATTTTTTTTTACCCTTAATAAATAACTAACAAATAACATTTAACTAACAATGAGTTAATAGAAAGATGTTTTGAATTATTATTTAAAAAATATGAATAAAATAAACTATTACATGAATAAAAGTTTTTTCCCAATTATTAATGGATACACAGCAAAATAGATAATATCGTTTGCTCATCGCAAATAAGTTTTTTTTTTTTTAATAAATGTTTTGTTTCTGGGAAGCATCCAGGTCAAAAAGAGAAAAAGAGGAATAATCATATAACAAACTATTCGCATACTTTGTTAGGGGGGGATTGCTGACCATTGATCCTGTGCTCGGCTGACTTTGTGCTGAGCTCCGGATCTGTTAACGGGGGGAAAATCCATTTACATAGAATAATTTGACGCGACGTTTCTCATTTCATTTCCCTTTTTTGAGATGAGTATACGGTCATACCTGTGAGTGATCAATTATTGTTACAGATGGCAAAATATGATTGGTGTGTATGCAATATCTATAGTTGTTTTAGTTTCTTTATGAATTCATCCTGATTCACAGCATGCTATCAGCACGAGCAGGCCAACACAGGAAATTTCTTACTTTTTTTTATATTCCCATTTTTTCCTGTTATTTAATGTAATTGAATCCTTAACATCATAAAATAAAAATAATTATTTGTGTTAATATTTAATAATACTGTAATAATAAGGCTACATATTGAGAGAATTATATAATCAATCACTGGAGTTTGGATCATGCTAAAGATGCATATCATTTGGATTTTGAAATTATAAATATATATAGAATCAGAATATTGCCCATTTTGAATATTTATATGTGATCATGAGGCGCAAATATTTAAAAAAAAAAAAAGAAGGAAAAAAAGAAAAGCCTCACTATCAATTATCATCCTCATTTCCAAAGCTTTGACAACTCTTGTGTGTGTACATAGTGCGTACACAAGGCTAGCTAACTCTTAGAATTTAATTAAGCTTAAGCTTGGCCTCTGTCGCTCTGTTCTTACCTACAATTTCAAAAGATACTTTATAAAGTATAATTAATAACAATATATATGGACAGCACACGTTTCTCTGTGGTCCATTTCAACCGTTTTGCCAAACCTAAAAGTCAATACTCAATTCTCCGATCACTCTGCCTCGCCGGAGCCTGAAATTCAATTGGAACTTCACAGCAGCCGTTACTTGTGGCCGCCGGAAACTTTAAACCATTCTTGCCGGTCACGTGAGAAATTGCTGAACTTGCCTTTATAGCTAGTGAGCATAATTCCTGAAGCGTTAATGTTGCTTGCAACTTTGATAGTGGCATGAGAAAGTAAATTTGACCCACTTGAAGTTCTTCATCTTCCGGCAAAGGGGGCACTTGGGAGCCGATGAACATTGATTCTGAGCTACAAATAAAGCAATTTGGATTCTCAAAAAGAATTCTTTTGGCTTTGGTGGGTTGCTTGAATTCTTGCAGCCTTCCATCTAAGTGAATAATTTGTGCTGTGGCTGGCCTGTTTAGATAATTGGCACCATTGTTTTTGTATTGAGGAGCTGCACAATTGCCCATTCTTTTATTTTTGTATTAATGTGTTGTTTATTTGTAGTTTTGAGAGAAAGAGACTGAGAGAATTTGATTAGAATGGTGGGTTATGGCTTTGTTGTAGAAGAAACTAGAGAGAATGGTGACATATATATAGCAGAAAAAAGCAAAAGCAAAAGAGTTCTTTGTCTAAGGATAACTTTTTGAGGTAAATGAGATTGACTTTCCAACAGAAATTTCTAAATTAATTAAGCTCTAGCCCTAGTAGAACAATATATATTTTTTTAGCACTTTCTATTTTAGTTTTATTATTTCTGTACAAGAATTTTCAACACATATGCAGCTATGGGTGGCCGCTGGCCGGCTAAGCAAACTAAAGATATACATATATGCATGCACATACAAGAATTATATAATAATATATATTTTAATTAATTAACGATCACATATTTGTTCTAGGTAGTGATTAATTACAGAGTCATCAGTGGGGCATGTTAGTTAGCCAACAGGATCAACCAGAAATTCTAAAATATCGGAACCTAAACGATCCTGTTTGTGTGGCTTATTTTCGTTTGTTCACACACGCTATTCATTTTGTAATCACTACTTCATTAAGTGCTTAGCTGCAGCTTCAACATCTTATATTTATTGCTTCAAGATCTCATATTTATTTTTGGGAGAATGCCTGTTTGATCTTTTATAGATATGATATTTATCACTTATATCCACACTAAATTTTTATTTATTTATTTCATCCCTCTCATTAAGTGGTAATGAAAATAATTACGAAAATTAGGACAAAACAATCATTCAAGATGAGATATTTTAAAATTACAAATTAAAATTCGACACAAGTCATTGGGATTGGCCCAAAAAAAAAAAAATGAAAAATGTTAGTGCTCTTTTGATAATTACATAAGACAAGCCTTTTTCATCTCCACTATAATTTTGATAACAAACTACTTAGAAATGTCATAAAATCCTCTACAAAAGGTAGAATAATAAATTAACAAAAAAAAAGTGAACTTTATATGTTATCTATTAAAGGGAGAGATAAAATAGATAATTAAAAATTTAATATGATTGTAAATGATAAATATGAAACTTTCTCATTCTATTTTTCAATAGGCATGCCTAATCTGAATCAAATGGAGAATTAATTTATATAAAGCTTGTCATGACTCATGGGACTCATAACTCCCAACTTTGTGGCAATGAAACCGGAGAAAAAATTAATACCCAATAGAGTGACACATGTATAATGTTAAAATTGTGGAAACTTAACTAATCTCTACATATTTAATTAATATTAATTCAAGTAATTATCGAAAATGGAGGCAAAAAAGACTTCACAGGGCAAAAGGATGGAACCTTCTCACACGCGTTGCGTAGCCGTGGCCTTATATTAATGTTTTGTTGCGGCCTCGGTGGGAAGCATCGAGGTGAATACAGCGAACCTAAGTAATTAAAAAATTGCAGCTTCTTGTGAATGATCTGATCTTTCACATTTATTTTTCATTTCGTGGGAAGACTAGCAAGACCTGTGTTTTGATCAATTATTGCTAGTGCTAACGGAGCTTTCATTCCTTTTCTTCTTTTTAAACTTTTTCATATCATTGGTAACAAAATCACTTTCGTGTTGTTTAACACATACAAGTGGTCGATGGGCCAAGCGGCCAAAGCCAATTTAACTTTGATGGAAAATACCAGTCAAAAGCTGGACTAAGACTTTACCCCTTGCTATAGGATTTTCCATTTAAGGGGATATTCTTTTGTTCTTATTGGGAAAAAAAAAATAGGGAAAAGAAAAAGCATAATCCATTATTGATAAAGATAATTAAGGTTCAATGCAAACAACCGTCCCCAAGAGCATATAATAAAATATATTAGAGCTATCACGTTAGTCGTTAAATAATTAAATGATTTTTTATTATGTGTATATTTATTTTAAAAGACAATATACAAATGTTAGATAAATTTAATTTAATTAAACATGTTATACAATATATTAGTTGGTTGTATAATTACTTCCAATTTACCAAAGACTTGAAAGTATCTTATGTATCTAATAATTCTCATGTGTGGATACTTAAATGTAAATTTCGTGTAGATTCACGATACAGTTTATGGTTTAATAATAAATCCGTACGAAATTCATATTTTTACATCCGCCTGAGAGAACACACACATATATATATATAAGATAGTGATATGATCTAATCCAAATATCCCAAATTGCATCACACACATAAGCACGCATATATACATACCTCCCCACTCCTAAAAAGAAAATATTTGACATCTTATTGAATCTATCATTCTAATTTAGATTCCATATAATGGGATTGTATTTTTCTTTCTAATTTCATTTTAAACTTACATTTCCTTAAGTAAGTATATAACGTAAAAAAAAATCAATTCTAATTTATTAAATAATAATAAATCATTTCTACTAATAATTTAGAATATAATTGCCATAACTACTCATTCTATTAAATTAGAATGCGATTATTATATTAAATTTATATTAATACATCCATCTAAACCTTACTACTCTATAAGTCTCGAATTTTGCCACTCAGCCAAAGAGTTTGTTCCCTCACTCACAATAAATCAATAAGGGGACAGGTTCAGATTCCTACAGTTACAAGGACTCTTACTCCTCTCCATAGACATGAAATGAATCTCTCCATCTATACACTAGTGGTGTGTGTGTGTGGTGGCGCCACAGTAAACACAATAAATAGAGATAATCAAAACGGGTATAGATATAAATCTCTCAACATAAACATCACTTCAAGTAATAATGATATATGTAAAAATTAAAGACAAAAATAAAGACAAAAAAATTAAAAGATAAATAATTTATTTAAATTAATTTATCATATGTACATTATCTTTATTTTACTGGTTTGTGTCTGCAATTGTCCTTATTTTTGTACATTTAGAATTTTTGGTGGACTCTTAATGGTAGAAATATCAATAATATGTTCGCTTGTTGATTGCCAATGCACTTTATTGAATTTGAATTCCTATTAATCAATCACTGTTCAGTCAATTACTTTTCGTCTTGGCGGCAAGCTTTAATAGTCCACGATTTACACGACAATCAACTTTTTCCCTTTTCTTTTTTTTTTTTTTTTACTTTTCCAGCTTCATCCCCTTTTTTGTCCTTTTCCAAAGCTTCTTTATGAAAGAGAATCAATGACACCGCACGCCGCGATGTATACAGTAAAAATAATTTTATAAATTTTTTGTCCATTTGGAGTGGTTAGAATAGGAAATTCCAAATGCTCTTTGCTTTATAAAAGAGAATCAATGACACCGCGCGCCGCGATGTATACAGTAAAAAGAATTTTATTAATATAATGTTAGGATTCAACTAATTTTATTAATACGAGAACATTATAATTTAATAGAGAAATAGTTATAAAAATTTATTATTTTAACTTATTTATCTTTAATTTGTAGTATGTCAAATCTCATGTATAGGCATTGGTAAAAGAAATAGATATAATTTCAAAAAAAACTAATACATATATTTCTATTATATTGAGAATACACAAAGTCATATTAAAAGTTTAAGCAATTGCATTCTCTTTAATGTTTTTCTATTAATGCAAATTCTACAAATATTATATGATGATTTGATAACAAATCTTAAGAATGAATCTTTGTCTCAACTAACTTTATAAAAACACTTTATTTCATCTTAATCATTTAATGTAACATAGCATATGCTTTTTATAATGTATAGATAATTATTAATATGTGAAGGTAAATTCTTTAAGATGGAGATGTGAATGAATTTTAACTTATTATAATATGGAGTTTATTCTTATTTATAACTAGCGTAAATTCAGACCATTATTTTCTATGAGCATGTACAGGTTATTATTATATGAAGTGTCACTGTAAAGATGTTTCACTCACTCTCTCTCTCTCTCTCTATATATATATATATATCTTAGGTGTAGGCAACCTCGACTTATTTTTTAATATAGACATGTTGTTAAGTAGTATGGCTTATTAGAGTAAGTACAGTAATAAAATTATGTGATTTAATACTATTAAAAATTTACTCTATTAAACTGTATAAATTAATAATATATTTCCAAGAAAAGAAATGAGGGCACCCGCACAGAGATACACACGTATATAGGACAGTGATCCAATCTAGAGCCCCAGATTGCATCATTGTCGCGGAACCCAAAAACAGCCGTTGGATTTCGCCCGTGTCTTTCCTTTTTTTTTTTTTGTTGGCTACCCATGATGGGCCCCAACTTGCGCAGCCACCGCCCACCAGTCTTTGTCTTGGACACTGTTCCAATCTGGGAGTCCCAATGTGTAACAGCAATTAACTAATTTAAACCTAATCATTAAACTCATATACGCCTTAATTAGGACCAGCTTTAAAGTATTTGAGGCTCTAAGTGAATTTTTTATATGAGGCCTCTTTTTATTTTATAATTTTAATATTTAAAAAAAAGAAAGTCTTAAAATTAATTTCATCTTTAATTCTTGAATTTGAACAATAATAAAAAAGATCTTAAAAATTTTTAAAATAAAACTAAAAAAATAGTTAAGAAGATATTTTTTTTCCATTAAAACTACTAACAAAACAAACAAAACAAATAGATAAGAACAATTTTATTTTCAAATATAATATTTAGATTGGTAGCACATAAAAAGTTAAGATGATTAATTGATTATCAGATAATAGATATGAACTTTGTATTTCAAGAAACTAAATTTTTCTTTTTTAAATGAACATATGAGTGTAATAATTTTCTTTCTAAAGAAGAGAGCAAAAAATATTTTCATCTACTGATTTATGAGATTATAAGGTTTTTAATAGAAATTAAAAGTAATACTAAAAATCAAAGATTTTAATGTTCAATAATTAAGTTTTTTTTTTAGGAAACTATAAAAGTAGAGAATTAATTTTTTTTTCTTTGAAAGAGTAATAATAAATGAATTAATGTTAGACAATGGTATTAATTATATCTCTTTAACACTAAGGTTACCAAATATAGATTTTTTACCCAAAAAAAAATCTAAATTATATGATAATTATTAATTAGAAAGGTGTCCAATAAGATTTCCTAAAATATGTAATTTAAAAAAATCTTTATTAACAGAGAATTATTAAGAAAATACTTCAAAAATAAAACCTTCCCTAAATATGGAGTCTAACTCCTTTTTCGCGTACATTTAAAACCATCCCTAACCTTAATCAAACTTGTGTGACAAATTAAGAGTTGACAAAAATTAATTAGAGGATATAATACATGCATAGTAGGGATACAAGTTTTAAGATAAGCAATGTGTTGATACCCTACATATTGGTTGATAAAAATATAAAAATTTAATGTAATTAATAAAATGGACTCGTGTGAAAATTATCATGCCAATTTTTTTAGGACACATCAATTATTCAATTTATACAAGAGTTTATATCTCTATCATTAATTTTATCACTCATGATCATCGTTTTATTCCTCAAAAATAACATTTAACTTTGTTGTAAGCCTACCTCTTCCACCATGGCCTCCGCCACGCGCCTTTCGATTCAGCGTTGATCCTCCACTACCGTCGCCACCACCGCCAACTACTATCTTCGGACTGCTCGAATCCAAAACCCTAGTACTAAAATCTAACCAAAAATCATCTTTCTTCACCACACAACCACAACACTTCCCCCGGCCACCTCTCATCTTATTCAAAGCCAAACTTGCTTTGACAGCCAAAGAAACCATCTTCTCACCTCTAAGAGGACTCTTCAACCAACTCACCGGCAAGGCAAAATATAGTCGGCCCGGTTGAAGCATTTCATCGCCATTAATACCCGAAAGAAAGCTATCGAAATCCATATCATCCATATTGCACACAAAACTCCTAGGGTTTTTCTCTAATACTTGTGAAACCCTAACAGGGTATGCAAATTCTTGAAGCCTGCCATCGTGGAGTATCACCTTTGCCGTGGCTACATTAGTTGATTCACATGAGTTACAAATACCCATATATAAATTTTTCTTAATTTAATTATTCCACAATCTTGTGAAGAGCGAGGAGATACTCGAGGGAGGAAGAAGATATATATATATATATATATATACACACAAGTTTCTTTGTCTTAGGGTTTATTTAATTAATAAAATTAACTAGTTATTGGTTTATATTCCTTCAATTGGTCATATTGGAAAAAAAAAAAATACATTATTCCTTCCACAACGTGCTTTTACTTAAACATTTTAAGCAAGTATTTATGTGCTGCCGTTTCTTTGGGGATGCTCGTGATTCGTCTTCATTTCCAGAATTGATTTCTTCCAATCTAATGCTAGTTACGTTCCACACAAGAAACATACGCGTAAGACCACGAATATTTAATTAATATTTTATCGTTTAGATAATGCAGAAGGTGATTATTAAACGCTTGAGGCTAAAAGTTTTGGTCTATATATGTACTGGAGAAACTAATTGATTATTAGTACTAATCGAATGTCGTCTATTTGTTGTTCAAAGGAACGAATTTAAAATAAAGATAGCGTATAACTTTGGTAAAAAAAAAACCATTCAAAATGACATGGGAAATTCCACAATTTCTTTAATTAATTATAAAACTACTCGTCGAATTTCTCCTTTGGGTGGGATAATGCTTCTCAACCACTTTCAGAAGATAGGCCTTTGAAAGAATATTAATTTTCTTAATTGAAGAGTGTATATCAAATTCTTTTATTTATTTATTTATTTTTTTTTTGGTCTTAACCATGATTACAATCAAGAGTTTTTGAGTCTCTCTATGTGCAGTATATGCAGTTTAAAAATAATATTTTTTGAGAGAGCATTTTTTTTAAAAAAAAAAATTGGATTTCAGTTATTGATACAAAGCATTGACCTAGACTTACAAGAATTTATGATGAATCTATCACTCAAAACAAAAAAAATTATAAATTTTTTCTGCACTCAGCAAAAAATTCCACGACTGCAGCAATCAATAGTTTCAAAGTCGTGACTTACAAGAGGATGATGCTTTAATGAAAAAATTAATTTTTCTTCGTCAAGTGGTACCAATCAGTGGAAGGAACTGGGAATTTTAATTTTATTAATAATAGTTACATGTCACAATCCACGCGGTGCTAAAAGGTTGATTATTTCTCCATCACTTTTTGACAATGCTGTTGCACTTTAATTTTGTTTTTGTTTTATTTGAGTTATCCTTCTGATTTATTTTTTGGGATAAGATCATCGGATAACTTCTGTAAGTTACTTGTGGACTAAGTAATAAATTAATTATGTTCGGATCCATCGTCGCGTCAAAGTCATTTCGTTGTTCATTTTTTAGTAGTTATTGTCTAAAATAAATATTACATATATTTAAAAAAAATAATGCATAATATGATAATATGATTGATAACTTACATTATTGTATTGTTTACGAAATTTAATAGTTGAAAACGGAGCAAAGCTTGTCCAGCATATTTGTTGTTTCCTGAATTCAGAAAACAAAAAATGAAATTTGAAGACAAAACTGAATGCACCGTAGATATCACATTTGCAACATTTGAATAAAGAATAGTGGTTAATGCCCCCCAGCTACGTAATAATTTTCTCTTAATAGTTACAATCTATAGATATTTAAAAATTTTGTAAAATGTTTTTTAGACAAAACATTATGAAAAGAGTTGTTTTATTGTTTCATCTGCAAGTTCAAATAGGACCTAAGATTGTGAACGGGGAGAAAGGTTGGGTCATTGATTTAATTAAAAATAAACAAATGGAAAAGGACAATTACACCTCTATAGTTTTGAGAAATAGTCATGGAAACCTTCAAATTTTCAATAAGAGACAGCAAAAACCCCTTCCGTTACATTTTATGGTTAATTTGGATGGGAAAAAAGATCTTTAAGTATTTTTACTTTGTATTAACTTGAAATTTTAAAAATGCTGACTGGACCTAACACTAAAGCATCCAACCAATGCTATATCTCATAATTTAATTGGACAAAAATTTATACATGCCTACTGTTACAGGCTACTGAAATTTGCCACAAACAAAGGCTAAATTGGTGCGCATGGGTTCGTTTAGTAAAAGTCCTCTCAAAGGCTGGATGCGTTTAATAAGAGGGTACACTTAGTAGTAGGCCGCCTCATACAATTAACGAACCATGGTGTGCTTAGTAAGCAAATAGCCCAAATTCACAAGCCGAAGTGAACAAGCCCTGCCCGATTCTAGAATTCTCTACACATCTCTACAACTTGTATTGTCTAAGTAATTCTAAACTTATGTATTCTAGAACCTACTAGATTTTTATGCAACTTGTGCAGAACTCTCTAGACCTAGGCAACTTCCCCTATAAATAGGGAAAGGTATCCACCATTTTGCTCAACATCAAACACCATACCACACACTTAGCAACTCAAGCATCCTTGTAAAATTCTCTTATATTCTCTTTTGCGAGTAATAAAATTCGCTTTGGCCATATTGCTCCCTTCTCTCTAGTTTTCTTGCAAGCATTCTTGCTTAGTTAGCTTAAGAAGTTTAATAGGCTTACTTAGCAACTTTGTGCTAGAAGTTGTCTAAGTGTCGCATGGGTTGCTTCGCAACATACTCATTCTGTGACACTATGCAAATTGAAATGTATTCTACTATTTTTCATCTTCTCCAACACACTTTGTACACCATCCTATGACACTACGCCAATTAAAGTGCATTCCACTATTCTTCATCTTCTCCAACACACATTGTGCAAAACAAAAAAAAAAAAACCTAACCCATTTTATTAGAAAAAAACCCTAACCCATTTTACTAGAATTTTTGTTTCGAGTCGAACTAAAATTAGTATAGAATATGAATCCTTTGTGGTTTTGGAGGAGGATTTCACAATGACCAATATACTATTGAAGTTTTCAAAATGATAACCCATAATTGTTTGCCTAGTGATGTAAGGTGAGAAAGAACTTTCTCTCTGTTTGTTTTTACTAATTTGGTTTATTTCGACCATGTAAATGACGATACACTTATTTGCAAGCACATGACTTAAGAATTCAGGGTCAATGGGTTGTGGGCTTTCGGGAGCTTTAGCAAATTTTTGTGTGTTTTTTTTTTTTAAATGTTGATGATTTCAATTTTATCCATTGATTTTGCATGCTTTGTTTGATTTGTGCATATATTGAAAAATGGGTTAGTGTTTGATGTTAGGATTTAGTGGTAGTGGCAGATCAAAACTAAAGGAAAATAAAATAATCCGGAAGTAGACAATTTTCACTTTCTTTTAAAATTAAAATTATTTTCAAACTAAATAACTTTAAAATTCAAATTATTTTCATACAAAATAATTTTAAATATTGATGTGCATAAACCCAATCGTTTATTTTGTTTGCTGGTTGATAAATCTTGTAAGTATGGCTAATCTTATCCATCTTGAATGAGGTCTGAATTGTATAAGGAGTGGGTTAGAAGTATTATTTACTTTTGTATTTAAAAATGTATGGAATTAATTGATGTCATGTTAGTTTTTGGTGGATTGTTCCTTAAGATGGTTGTTTGATGTTTGTATGAAATATTGATTGCAAATGTTTCGTCCTCTTCATATGCAACAGACTGAAACTACACGTAGCAGGAACCCACAACTAACAGTAAAAGTTAATAGAAGGGAGTTTTGGTGTCCCTTGTTAAAACCTTGGGGTCTCCATAACCATTTCCCCAAATTATAGGGGTGTAATTATCCTTTTCTCAATAAATAAATAAATGTGAACTAAATCTAAATGACATAATATGATCAATTCTTTTCTTATTTACTCAACCGCAAAAAGATAGAAACAAAACAAAACGAAACAAGAAGAAGCAAAATAATAATAATAATAATAATCAAAATAAGAAGTTGAATGCCTTCCCCCAATCCTCATACTCACTCCTACAAATTAAATGACACTCAGTTTAGTAACAAATCTTCCTCTCATTCCACCAATTTTCTGTTTACTCTTCTTTACAAATCCCACATCACGACTACTGTAACCGTCACCACTACTACCATTGTTCAGCATCAATTCACTAGACACATTATCATCATCCCTATTGCTAGTTGTAAATGTTGTTTGATCATTTACTCTTTTAATCTTAATCCTACACGGCATGCAAAAGCAGCACTTCTCTCCACCCCCACTGCCCATATTCAATGCCAAGGTTGCCCTAATTGCCAAGTTAGCCATATCTTCAGCCCTAAGTGGACTATTTAACCAACCCAATGGCAAAGCAAAGTAAAGCTCACCTACTTGAAGCTCCTTAATTTCATTCATGGCTGAAACAACTTTGTTGAAGTCCAAGTCATTTGAGTTTATGATAAAACAACTATGGTTTTCTTGTAGTATATCTGAAACCCTAACCGGCTTCGCGAATTCTTTGAGCTCAACATGGTGGAGGATCACTTTGGCTGCAGCTACACTAGTACTTGAGCTGCCATTGCCCATGTTTAATCAAACCAGAGATTAATTTATTAGAGCACTGATATTTAAATACTCTTAAATTATTTCTTTTTGCTTATAGTATCTTGTTAACCTTGTACATGGCTTTGCTTGATTCAATCAATAATAAGCCTTTCGGCTAATTAAAAATAACCCTTTGATGGATAAGCAATTAATAAAAATAACTAAGAAAAACATCCCTAACTAGTTCGTCTTTTGCGAAGCAGCTACTTGGGAGAATTTTGCCATTTTTTCACTAGGAAAATTAAGTTCTTAACAATTAATTTCATGTAGTAAGGACACGCACATCCTAAAGCTTGAGGAAACAATCATGTAGACCAGGAACCTCAAGTTCTTGATAAGGAACACCAAGACCTCCTTTTGATTCTAATGTACCCTTTGACTCTATTAACTCAAAAAAAAAAAGTGACTCTAATGTTTTATAATAAAAAAATATAATATTAAAATAAATATAACAATATATACATTTTAAAATAATTTCCTTACTTAAAAAAATTTAATACTTTACAATCTTATATTATATTAAACTAACTTTTATAATAAATATAAATATAATATTAAAGTAGATATTTAAAAATTCAAATTATTTTCAATACTATATAAATTAATATATGAGATATATTTATTAATTGCAAAATCAATCTAACCCAAAGATTTATTTAAAATTATTACAGTAAATACAAATATGTTATTAAAATAAATATAATAGTTTACATTCTAAATTTATTTTATATACTAAAAACATTGAAATATTATTAGTCTATTAGAAACATTAAACTATTTCAATTATATTTGTATTTATTAAAAAAATTTAAAGTCAATTTTTAGTTACTATTTACAAAGGCTATTATAGTCAAAATGAAATCTAAGCATCTTTTATTAAAAACTTAGGATCTACATGATCGTTTCTCCAAACTTTAGGGGTGTAAGTGCCATTTTTCAGTCCATGTTTATAATTAGTTCGAAGATCTTAATCTCAAAAAAATATATTTTGAATACATGGTATTGAAAAGTCTGTTCAAATTACTTTTAAATAAATTTTAATTAAAAAAATCCAAATTTTGGAATGGATGTGGCATTGAGCTCTCGAGATTTCAGTACTCTTTATCATTAAGTCAAAATATAAATTAATTATATTTATAACATAACAATTGAGGGTAATATATAAATTAATTAATTATATAAATATATTATGGGTTATGTAAACTGGTCTTCGCTTTTTAGTGGAAGACTCGAAGCCCGTACTCAGAAAAATACAGGCCCAATATAATAACCACCAATCTGCCCATATTCATTGCTGAAACTGAACGTCAAAGGTTAATTTTATCCAAATTACTCGGATGGGGTTGAACCATGGGCGCAATCCCCATCCATATGAAAAGGGGTTTGTAAAATTGTATTTAACGCTCTTACTTCAAAAATTTCTATTTTAAAAAATAAAATAAGTTTAGTTCACTTCTTGAAAAGTTTCTTCAAAGTAATTTCATTCCATTTACTTTTAAATGTTATATTACAATCTAGTGATATTAGGGTGAGTTTGGCACATTGTATTATATTATACTGTATTATAATAATGTTGTACAATATTTGGTGCTGTATTGTATTTATTAATTTTTAATTAGATTATATTTGGTGTTGTATTGTATTGTATTAATTTTTTTGTGATTAATTTAAATTATATAATGAGAAAATAATATTTATTAATACTTAGAAAAATAGTAAATATAGAAATCTTAAATTTTAGAAATTTAACTTTTTTTCTGTAAATGTTAAAAAATATTATAATTCTTCATAAAAATCGAAGCCTATAGCCTTTAATTTTCGAAAGCATAAAATTTATTTTCAGTATTTTCTAAGTATATAACTTGTGAAATAAAGATCGAAGTCAATAATTTAATCAAATAATCTCTAAATAATATGACAACAAAAATAAATTATTAAAACCTACAAGATTAGTTCAAAAGTCATCTTAGGATGATAGAATAAAAATTTATACATACCACATGATAATCACAAAATAATAAAATGATACAATTGTTATAATATATTTACAAAAAAAATGAATTATGCTAAATAATCCAAGTAAGAGTTACGTAGTCTATGTAATAATTTTTTGTATTGTTATTTATACTAATATTAATTTTAAATTAATATTATTCAAATTTAAATTTTTTTATTATATTAAATTATAAATTTATTAATACATTATAATGTAAAAATAAAAATAAATATTAAATTAAATTAAATTAAATTAAAAAATTATAGTTGTTGTTATTTTGTTGTTATTATTATTATTTTAAATTAAAAGTAAAAGAAAAAAAAAGATAAGCTAATGCAGCACAGTCCCTTGTACCTATTCCTTTTCAGCCAAATAAGTTATTGTTAATACTGTGTAGTGTTTTAATGTGGTGTGCTAAACACACCCTTATGGTGATGAAAAAAGTTTTGCTTCAGAAATAAAAATTGACAGCCACTCAATTTAAAAAATATTTTTTGCGGCTCAAATTATGTGCATAATAATAATAATCAAACCAACTCAATTCAAGTCATATTTCTCACTATACATACAAACAAATAATAACCAGCTTAAGAATTTGGAAAATTTTTAAATTAATTTTGACTCAATTGAAGGCTAGCGAGCGGCGTTCACCAGGCCCAAATAGCCAAAATTTAAAAGAAACGGAAGCATTTGCAGTAACTTAGGATTCATTGGCATAATAGAATTTATTCACACACCACAAGGCGCACCACATGGACCTTAATCCTCTCCACTTGCCAGTTGCTACCCAACTTAAAACATACATTCCCTTCAGAGACTTAATTAAACCCGATTAACAACATTAATCAAGCTGAACCCAACAACTCCATCCCACATTACCCTAAAATTACGTCAACCTCTAGACATCAAAGACCCAATAACCCCGGCAATTAAAGCCGTTGGATCCCCAAGCACAGCTGAAATCACAAATTGCACAGCTAATACGGCCATCTCACAACACTTCTTCACTTTCCCTTTGCTCTTTTTGTGATGGCTTTGAAGTGTATTCTTCAAAGTAGGGATTCTTGTCTCCAATCTCCGACTCCTCCCACGCCCAGAATAAAGCTCATGCCAATTCTCCACTAACATCTCCTTAACACATGCAACATGCAAGTTGTAATTCTTGCATGTAGACCGATAACTCCAACTCCTCCCTTTACGTCCACATTTGTGACATGATGAGCTCACTTTCCTGTACAAATAGAGCTTCACTTCTCCATCATCAAGCACCATTGGCAACTTAGCACAACATGGGTGAAGATCATACCCACATGACTTGCAATGATAAACGAAGCCTGTAATATCCTTCTCACAGGCGTTGCAATACCTCGGCTTGTCGCCGGGCGGCCGGGAACAGAACTGAAATGAACATTTGGTGTAGAAAGGGTGAGAGATTGAAGGAGAAGGGATGGCACAGTGCATGTGAAGGTCAAAATCGCATATCGAACACTTATAGCGCGACCCGATCCCCACTTCTTTGCAGCCATCACACTTGAATGGAAATTCACTGTACTCAAATTTCAGCTTGTGCTGAGGGTGGCTAAAGTGGGGTATTTCATTGTATTTCATGACGAATTTATGTCAATTATGCTGAGTGGTCTCTAAGAAATGAGCCTAGAAGCATATTTATAAGGGGCGTGTTTTGGGTTTTGGGTTTTTGGTTAATGAGATTGGAAGTTATTAATATTCTTGCAGCAAGAATTAAGGGTTTAAATTTTGTTATGGCTTGTAGATGAAGCTAAGTACAGGAATTATGCTTGATAATGGTGGTAATGGTGATAAGTGAGTGTGCACAAAGGGATCCCCCCACGTCTAAAGAGAAGACATAAGGCATATTGGGCATGTCCCACGTAAGAATATATACGAATTTTCACTTTAAAATGATCCTTTATATCAATTATGGAGACTAAATGATTATGTAATCCATCCTAAGAAGCAGTTTTCTTTTGGTGCTAATATATTTCTATTTTACTAGATTCTTTATATATATATATATAGATGATTATTGTTGTATTAGTATTATACAAATGAGCAGGTTGCCATAAATTGGAAAAAATTAATGTCAACTTAGGAATGTTTAAAAGCAAGAAATTTGAATAATGAATGCATTAAGGAAGAATTTATCCAAAGGGATCATGAAACTCACGCCAAATCTTAGGACTTCCTTGAAAGAATAAGAACTTGGCATCTAAAAAGTTGGTCGGGGATTTGAAAAACAATTATGCTATTATGCCAGGATTTGAACTCTAATCACACGTAAAGCATCAGAAGCTTTATATATATATCTTGAACTGATTAATTACAGGCTCTACAATGTAACATCTATAGCAAGTCTTACGCAAGCTCTGCTTAATATTGTGGTAAGCCATCCACAATGGCACGGCTCTAAATATTTACCAAATACTTTACGATTGTAGATTAAATTAAAAACTGCGGCAATTAGATATGAATTTCATTTAATTAACTAATTAAGCAGTAATTTAACCTAACTAAGACATAAAGAATAAAATCGATGGCCGTAATTGACACAATCTGTTTATTATATCCAATCTTCTTGTAATGGATAGAGAATTTCTGCTGATGTATATCAACATGTCATTTTCTTGAGCGAACAAATACCTATTAATTATATTATATATATACGTTGGAATTTTTTTGTCATATTTGACCTTTCAAGTACATGCAATCCTTATCACATAAATTAAGACTATCCATTTGTATGATTGTATCTTCAACTTGAGTTCTTGAATTCTATATTTGGCATCTTTGCTTCCATGCCCTCGTGACATAACATAAGGGGAATTGATTCCTTTTAATTGAAATTAATAAGTAATTAATACTACTATAAACAGGACTAAAAGTGTCTGTTGACAACAAAATCACAGTCTGTGTAAGCATAATAATGATCCCACTTAGTCGAGGTGCTACAAAATAATTGGTGTCACTTTTTAATTTATTATCTGTTTATGTAGTTATTTTTACAATAACTGCACAATAGTTAAACGTGTGAGAGACTGAGTGGAGAATATATGCTTTGCTTTTTCCAGTCAACAGTAACAGAGAGTAGGAGAGAAACAAGATTACAATTTTACAAGATTCTCAAACAATTCTTGTGAGCAATAGCGGCAGTGTAGTTTCATTTTCTTCTGGTACAAAGAAACATCTGGAATATTCCAATTTTATTAGATATTGCAACTGATGAGTTTTGTGGTAAGTGCTCACATCCAGTCGTCTGTAGCCAGCAATTTTTGTACTTGCAATAATGGGATGTCATTCTTTTCTTCTCTCAGTAACATCTCTTTATTTATTTTTATTTTTTTTCCCCTCTCTTGGGTATAATTTGGTTTCTTTTTCCTCAAAAAAAAAAAAAAGTAACAGTCCTTTATTTATTTTTTTTTTTGTCTTGTATAAGAAGTCCTTGTCTTGAAGAACTTTCTCTCTTTTCTCTGGCTGATCTGGCTGTACTTGAAAGCTGTTGATCATGAGTCTTCAATCTGAATCAATTGGGTGTGTGATCCATGCACATAACGTAATTTACATAAAATGTTACAAATCTAAAAGAATGAATTGTACGGTAAACAATATAAACACAAAATGAATTATATCATTAAACCTTAATAATCAAAGAGCTGACAACCCACCACGAAGTCTTTAACAAACATGTCAAGGTCTAAAATAACCCTTTTCCTAATTATAAGTCAAAATAATTATAACTCTACTTCTATTAAATTATAATTTTCCTAAAGTAATAATATTATTTAATTTCAATATTATGGCTATATATATATATAAAAGATAAAATTATTTATTTAGTAGTAATTTAGTAATACAATTTACTAAATACATGCATTATGTTTTTGTAACTCACAACCAATTTATATAATTTATTAAATTTTAAGTTGTATTATTATATAGGATGGGGTCTTTGAACCCCCCAAATTACTCAATTAACTTATTTATTAAATAAACTCATCCTCAAATTTTAAAATTTTAAATTTTACTCAATATACTCACTTAAATACCTAATATACCCTTATTAAACCCAATTTTTATAATAATAGTGATTTTAATCATTAAATTCATTTATAAACCCATTAAATTTTGCTAAAAAATTGGTTGAATATAAGTCAACAAGCTTCTTTTGAAAAAAAAAAAAAAGAAGCAAAAGGAAAAGAAAACGAATTTATTGCTTTTAACATTTTAGATTACATTCATGAAATAGTTGTTTGAAGGAATTTGAAGTAGATTTATAAAGGACACCAAAAGAAAAATTCCAACGACAAGAAACTGCTTTCTTGGAGTGAAAAGAAAAATCTTTGACGAAGGCCACCAAATATTTGTCTGTCTGCTACCATTGACGAAGTCTCACATGCATGTGGAGTTTACTTGCAGGTTTTGAATGTATCTCTCTATCAATTTTGAATGGAAAAGGGAAAAAAATAAAAATCAAATGTAAATAAAAAAATTTCATACTTGTTCATGATTCAAATTATTGTTAATATTGTTTTGTTACTCTATAAAATCAATATCCATCAAATCAATAACAACCAACTTCGTTACTTTAAATCGAATCACATGTGCTTATTTAACAAAAATATATGGCTTGACATAAGAATCATGCATGTTGATTAATTAGGGTTTAATAAAAATCTGATTAGGATTCTATAAAACCATTTTAAATATAAAGATGGGTTTAAAGAGTAAAAATTCTAGTTTTTTTTCCTTTTTATTATAATTTAATGTTTATAACTGTAATTTAATTTAAGAGTATTTAAATCATAAAAAATTATTTTTAAAAGTGGGTTTATTGAGTAGTTTGGTGGGTTCAAGTAGTCTCACCTATTATATAATTCACTCGATATTATCCTTTGAGCTGATCAAGTAAACTTTTTATAATATTTTAAATAGTAAAAATTGGACAAGATCTAACGTGTAATTAAATTTAAAAAATTCTTGTGAAAAAATCGGTTGAATATAAGTCAACAAGCTTCTTCTGAAAGAATCAAAAAAGAAGCAAAAGGAAAAGAAACGAATTTATTACTTTTAACATTTTAGAATACATTCATGAAAATAGTTGTTTGAAGGTATTTCAAGTTGATTTATAAAGGACTCCAAAAGAAAAGCTCCAAGGACAAGAAACTGTTTTCTTGGAGTGAAAAGAAAAATCTTTGACGAAGGACGGCCAAATATTTGTATGTTTGTTACTATTGACGAAATCTCACATGCATGTTGAGTTTACTTGCAGGTTTTGAATGTGTCGCTCTATCAAATTCAAATGGAAAAGGGAAAAAAACAAAAATCAAATGTAAACAAAATAAAAATTCATACCTGTTCATGATTTTAATTATTGTTAATATTGTTTTGTTACTCCATAAAATTAATATCTATCAAATCAATAATAACCAACTTTGTTATTCTGAATCGAATCACATATGCCTATTTAACAAAAATATATAACTTGATAGAAGAATCACACTTATTGATTGATTAAGATTTAATGAAAATCTAATTAGAGTTTTATAAAACTATGTTGAATATAAAAATGAGTTCAAAGAGTAAAAAGTTTATTTTTTTAAATATATTTTAATGTCCATAACTATAATTTAATTTAAGGGTATTCTAATCATAAAAAAATATTTTTAAAAATTAATATACTGAATAATTTAATGGGTTCAAATAGTTCTACCTATTATATAATTCACTCAATATGATGTTTTGATATGATCAAGTAAACTTTTTATAATGTTTTAAATAGTAAAAATTGGACAAGAAATAACATGTAATTAAATTTAAAAATTTATAAGCGGAGCACTATGTCCCAATTCCCCATGAAGTTGGAAAAAAAAACTACGTTAACTTGTGTTTTCTAAAAAAAAAAATAATAAATAAATAAACTTTTGTGTTTCAAAGGACAGAAACAGAATCGAAGTAAAATGGCAGTCCAAATCCTTAAACACATCATCTTCTCAGTTCCAAAGCCCAAGCCAAAACCCCCGTCACTGTCCCAATTCTCCACCTCATCATCATCTCCACCGTCTGATCAATCCCACAACCTAATCTCCACCGTCGTTTCACTCCTCACTCACCACCGCTCCAAATCACGATGGAACCACCTCCTCTCCCTCTGCCGCGCCGGTTTAACCCCCACCCAGTTTTCCCAAATTGCCCTCGGCCTTAAAAATAATCCCCATCTTGCCCTCCGCTTCTTCTCCTTCACACAACACAAGTCTCTCTGCAAACACAGCCTCAGCTCTTATGCTACAATCATTCACATCCTCTCTCGGGCCAGGCTTATCGGCCCGGCCCGAGATGTCATCCGGGTCGCCCTCAGATCACCAGACAATGATCCAAAATTGAAACTTTTTGAGATTCTTGTGAAAACTTACAGGGAGTGTGGCTCAGCTCCGTTTGTGTTTGATTTGTTGATAAAGTGTTGCTTAGAAGTGAAAACTATTGAAAAGATTGAAACTTGTGTCGATATTGTTAGAATGTTAATGTCCCGTGGGCTCTGTCTTAAAATCAGCACATGTAATGCTTTGATATGGGAGGTTTCTAGGGGTAAAGGTGTAATTTCGGGGTATGAGATTTATAGGGAGTTGTTTGGGTTAGATAGTGATGGGACTGAAGGAATTGGTAAAGATGTGAAAAGGGTTGTTAGAGTTAGGCCTAATGTGCACACATACAATGCTTTGATGGTGTGTTTTTATAGAGAAGGTGCTTTTGAGAAAGTGGAGGACGTATGGGTTGAAATGGCGAGATTGGGATGTGAACCCGATTGTTATAGTTTTAGTGTTTTGATGGCTGTGTTTTGTGAGGAAAGGAGGATGAGAGAAGCTGAGAAGCTATGGGAAGAAATGAGGGATAAGAATGTAGAGCACGATGTTGTCGCTTACAACACTATTATTGGTGGGTTTTGTGAGATTGGAGAAATGACAAGGGCGGAGGAGTTTTTCAGGGAGATGGGGTTGAGTGGGGTTGAGAGTAGTTGTGTTACTTTTGAACATCTTGTCAATGGATATTGTAGAGCTGGGGATATTGATTCAGCAATTTTAGTGTATAAGGATATGTGTAGGAAGGGTTTTAGGCCGGAGGGTTCCACAATTGAGGTGTTGATTCGAGAACTTTGTGATAAGAGAAGAGTATTTGAAGCATTGGAGATATTGAAGGCTGGAGTTGTAAAGTTTGGTTTGTTTCCGACGAAGAAAAGCTATATGTTCTTGGTTAAGGGGTTGTGTCAGGAGGGGAAGATGGAAGAAGCATTGAAGGTTCAGGCAGAGATGGTAGGGAAAGGATTTGAGCCAAGTTTGGAGATTTATAATGCTTTTATTGATGGGTATATGAAACAAGGAAATGTGGAAATGGCAACAATGCTGAGGAAGGAGATGTTTGAAAATCAAGCGAGGCAGCAAGATGGTTAGTTTGGAGTTTTTGGATCAGTATTAGCCAACCCCACAAGTCATGACAGCATAGGGTCACTGTTATGAGGTTGAATGGCTTCAACTATGTGGTGCTTCCAATATGATATTATGAATATCTTACTTATTTTCTGTCTGTTGTCTCATTGTGAACTTCTAGGTGCTTGTTTGGTATAAGGGAATTCTTTTCTGTTGTTCTGGGGGAAGAAAATCTTGACATGTTCAAGGTATGGCACTCCATAATGACTTCTTTAACAGATTGCTCGTTGTGATTGTAGAAACACAAATGTTCTGAAGGTAGACTTGACTGCTGAATTATCGATGTTAATTTGGTATTAAAAATATAAGATATGAGCTCTACATGATTGATATCATTCTGAATTTAGTTTTGTTCTTCAGAAGAACCTGTGACTTTTCATTTGATGCTAGAAGCAAAGCTGCATCAATCATTGGTTAAAGGGATGTATCAAGTTAGCTATCTCTGGATTACTTATAAGTATATGATGAGAATCATGCACTTAAAGATCTTTTTGGTGTTTTATGGCCTTGAATCACCATAGAGTTGGATGCATTTCTCTAGCAGAGTCATGTATATTTTAGTTTAGCATTGAAAAAGAATTCATATTTTGCTGTCCAAATTAGAAAAGGCTGATTACGTTTCTTGTAAATTGGTCTGATTTTTTCGAATGGAAAACAGAGTAGAAAAAGCAATAGTCCCATTTTTTATTTGCACTAAATATTTTCTTTTCAGATTCATGTCAGATGTTGCTCTTAGGCAGCCACAATTTGCTCAATGGCCATCCGCCTGATCTATTTTCCGAATGCATTGCAATGGAGGAAATCAAATGCTTCTGCTATTAGGCTGTGAAGTAGAAAAGAAGCAACTGGGAGATAGGAGCACCTGCCCAGAAGCAGAAGGTGAATCTTTCCTACTTGGTCACATTGACCATCATATATGATGTAACATTTTATATCCTTAAATAGGTTATTCTTATGTGAAATTCAATGTTAAGGGCAAAATCTCCTTGTGTAAATAAAATCAAAATCAGTTAAGTTACTAAACTGATGATGTAATTTGACCTCAATTCATCTATTTTCTGCCGTGCTTGTTCAGGGCAACCATTCAATCTTATTGCAACTATATTAAGATCACAAGAGAAATTCATAGCTGGGGATAAAAAAAGTTAAGAGCAACCGGGGCAGGAGTTTCTTGAATATTTCTAAAAAAATCCAATGTTGTTTTATATTGTGGATCTGCTTTCTCTGGGCAGTTAGGCCACAAATGGAATGATTTTTCATCATATTTTTGCACTCTTGAGCAATCAATAGATGGAAAGATTAAAAATAATTCAAATCTCAGAACTTCATACTTGATTGTTTCTCCCACATTGCCCATGGATTCACTGTAATAGATTATTTATCATGCCTGCGTCTACATTCTTGAACGGAATAAGACGAATATAATCTTTCTGCTATTAGTACTGCTTGTGTACAACTGCCCAGATCATTTACAATTTTGAAAATTGGAGTGCTACTACTATACGAATTTTTGATGTAGGAAAATCGTAAACAAAGATTGTGATGGACCGAGTTGAGAATCACAAGGAAGGGAGTAGCCAAAGATTGAAAAGCGAGGAAGCCATTGAAAGAAACCAGGTCAAGAAAGCCATTGCTGCTGATATTTGATATCGACTACAAAACTTTGGAGGGCAATAAGGATTTTCTGCGCGGAGCAAAAGATCGACAACACTCGCCGTTGAACATGCTGCTGCTAGTGTAAGAATAGACAAGACCTGTCGTGAAACGTTACGAATTCGTCAAATTTTACTTGTTATGGGCGTAGTATGGAGTTGTGAATGAATCAAAATGGTGCATACCCAATCTCCAACGACAATTATAAGTAGAACTCCAGGTTGGCGAATGGGGCATTTGACTAGAACAGAGTATCCATCCACAATTGCCATCGTGAAACTCCAGGGAATGACCAAACCCATTATTGTTACCAAGTAGCTGAAAGTTTAATAACAATCCAATGAAAATCAGAACATTTCAGTCTAGTTTGAAACAGAAGAAATCCAATCTAGTATCAGTGTGACCCTCATCACATTATAGGCAGATAAAAATAAAGTACCCAGTTGCCTTTTGCAACTTAAGAGAGTAAATAATAGAGTTCTTGAAATGAGCTGACATTTCAGAGCAACAAGGTAAATTGAGCAGATGCTGCATGAGAAACTTAATTCAGCTAATGAACATTAAAATGCAGGGGATTTACGGATATATAAAATGATTCAGATGGTAGTCAACTCAATATGGAGGGAATCACTGCATCATAAGCGAAATTTCAATACTTTAACGTCAGTCCTTGCTGACTACGCTAGCATCAAACTTTTGAAGGGCTTTCAGAGCTGGCGCTGACCGGCTCAAATTTCTGTAGGCTGTGATGGGTAAAGTACGCTGGTGAGTGATGACTAAATAAATTCATATGGGAAGATGCAAATTTCTCAAATCTCTAAAACATTACGTAGAGATGCAACAATCAGATTGCAGCTGGCAGTCTGATAAAGGACAACCGAAATGTTAAAACCAATTCAATAATACAGGTTGACTGATTCTTCTTATTCCAGAGAGGAAAAAAGAAAAAAAAAAAAATTAGCAGCATAAAAACATAAGCAATTCTCCTGTAAAGCTTCCAAAAAATATAATCGATCATCAACCAAATGTTAGCAAACATAATCTTTAGATAAACTGATTCACTAACTAATTCATCAAGATCAACCAGATGAATCTGTCGCCTCATTTTACAGAATTAGAAAACCAAAAATGAAATGAAACTAAACGATCATCCAAGCAAATCAGAAACATTCAGACATGAAATGAAAGAATATAAAAGATAAAGAGAACGAAAAGATTTACCAGAAAGAAGTGTAGCTGTAAAACTCAACACCTAAAGACATGAAGAGAAGAGAAGCAGAAGAGAAAATGGTCTGTCCCAATCTCAAAGACAAACTAGCACTGGTTCCGACAGAGCCAGGCACTTCATTATCTGTTGCCATGTTGCATCAAGATATCTTCTCTCTTTCTTTCTGAAGCTCATGATCTTCTTACTTCTTCAATTGTCCACCATAGCCACCGCCTCCCCAACAAAACTTATCATCTATATATCAACCCAGAAGCTATAAAATACTATAAAATATGATCCTTCAGTATCCAAGATTTTCGTGAAAAATATTCTTGGCCATTTTCCTTTTTCTTTTTTCTTTTTCCCTTCTCTTTTGATGCAAAACCGGCTAGTCTTGAGGTGAGAGTTTGAACTTGTTAAAAACTAGTTTATTGCTCGATTGAATAATAATATGATGATAAAAGGTTTCTTTAATTACGACACTTATGTTAAATTCTTTGTTTATGTGGGTGACATGGTCTTATTGACTATGATTGATGCGGCTAGTGGATTAAGGAGATTTTGGAACTTTGCTTTTATTTTTGCTATTTTTAATTTGCTTTTATTATATATATATATATATATATATATATATATATATATATAAAATAAAATAAAAATTATTTGCCAGGCGGCAGCCGCCAAAAATGTCTGCTAGTTAATTGGCAACCAATTGGAATCAGTATATTATTTTTTCAAAAAAAAAAAATCATTTTTCCAATACTATTCGGCTGAAATTTCTCATGTTGATCATGAAAAACAACAGTGGAGATATTAATAAATTTAAAAGAAGACTTAAAAAATTAACAAACCCTTTATTCGAAATCTTGTATGGTTGTTAAGAAAATCGGGAGCATCATGAATTGGGAGAAAAGGGTAGCTTTTACGAATGTCAGGCACTCATGTTTTGACTTAATAATAAATAATAACAATAAACAAACTTCAACCTTCATCAAAATAATATGCAAATGGCTGGAAGAAGAAGGTGAGCCAATGCTTGAAAGGAGGGTCATCGATTGGCCACGTGTCTTCCCAAAATGGAATTCCCTTATTAGCGGGAAAGTGGTATCTACTTTACCAGGGGATGAATCTTTATTAGCCTTTTTGAACTGTAGTATTCCCTGATTGCCAATACAAATCACAGGCAAAATAAAATTGAGTTGCTCAAAATCTAATCTAATAAATTCATACCATTTTCTTTTTTTTTTTTTGGTTACCGAGCATGGTTCAGAAATAAGCGTTCGTAAAATCTACCTCATTTGTCATTAATGGAGAATTGAACCCAAGTGAAAAAGCCCATTTAATCTTGAGTTTATCATTCTCTATGATCGATCTATATCTTTGGATAAATTTCGATGTTGGAGCACAGCGCGGTGACAAATGAATTAGCAACATGCATGTTTTTCAAACGCACTAGAACTAGAAGCAGTTGAATTTTTTTATGGGTGACTTTTAAAGTCCACTTTGTGTCGGCAAAGACTCATTGGCGGCCACCCACTCGGTATCTCCCGTGACAATCTTGTAAATCAAAATTTCTAATCTCCAACAAAGCATGTGGACTTTCCGGCGAGAGCATGGAGGTTCAAGTCTTCTTCAGGGCATAATATTGAGAATGCTCATTATCGAACAAACAGAACGCTAATGCAGCATGAAAACTAAAACACAGCAACCCGAGTGAAATAATTTCATAATTTTCTGCTCATATGTAGTCCTGGACGGCCGGATTCCTCGCACTTGATTTGCTACAGAAATTTCTGCAGCTATCACAATCAAAATTTATGTAGCAAATAAAGACGACAGAAAGAGCGACCCTACAAGCTACAGCAAAAAAGTCTAAGCAGAAGATTGTGAATCAAATGCATGTGATGTGCTTTATAAGCAGGCGACTGAAGCACTTGCAATAATCAAAGCCCACCTAGTTCTTTATACATGTGGCTCATCGGTTTGGGCCAATTTTTAATTTCATCACTGACTGTAGAAGCTGTGCTAGAAGGATTAAGGATGTTAAAATCTTGGCCAAATCACCATTCACCGAGGATTTTCATTCAAAAGAAAAATGTTAATGGTTTATTTAGGGAAGGTCTCTAGCATGTGAAAAAACGCGATAGAACAATGTATAATGACAATGGAGAAATTAATTAGGAGATACTACTACCGAGAGTAAACTCAACGAGAATAGTCATAGACCAGTTATTGCATTTTACGAAAGTACCCACCCAAGCTTCTAAATCAATAACGAGCTACAGGTATGTTACCCCGGCCAAATCCAGGGCATACATTAAAAACAATGATGACACTTCTACACAGCATGCCATTTTCTCTTCATCTTCATCTTACAGCTGCAGTACCGCCAAACACAGAGAAAAAGAAGGTTCAGCTGCTTAGAGAAACCAAAATTATTTGGCCAAGTTAAATAAAAACTACAAAATTTAACAAGTAATCAATTATATTAAAAGAACTGATGAAATAATGAGACAATCAAACCATTTTATTCAAGCAATGACTTCTCGCCACCCCTGTAACCCGCCGACCAATTAAAAACTGCAATGATCCTTCATGTTGACATACTAACATATTTCAATGATAGGACACAACATCCCCCATAAGCGAATTTCTGTATATATGCACAACTCATAGTTGAACCACCAGCACCATATTGTGCATGTCTGTTTCCTGATCACAGGATACAGATCACAAGAAATCCAAAAAAAAAGGTTCTCTAGAAAGAAATAACCCAGTAAGGAAGGCTTGAATCATGAAGGTCAAATTAAATCAGTGATATTAGAGGGGTATAAGTTACAAATTTGTACAGTTTAGGTTAGCTGGGATAACAGTCACCAAGTTGTATTGCTTCTATTTTGTTCTCTTTTCCCAGTTCAAATAAAAACATACAACTTCAAGATAAAGAGAAATCAAATTGATTAGGTGAACTGCCGACATGAATAAAGAATGTAAACGCTTTGGGGAATCACAGGGCAGCAAAGCATAAAGATTCTCCTTATGCTGACCAAAGATCAAAATCGATAATCAGACCATAAAATATTAGATTTTCAACAATTTTAACCACCAACCAAGACAAGGCCAGAAGCCAATCATGGTTTGTTTAAAGAAGTAATGGCAAATGCAACAGACTGATAGGCCGCCAATTAGGTACACATACAGACAAGGAGACATTTTGGGCAGTTTGGGAACACGGGTATAGTTATGGCAATATCTATTATCCAGCAAACTATTTCCCTTGTAAAGAAAGGTCAAACTTCCTGGCTGTTGGCTTTAAAATGCAACAGACTTGTTGATCGGGACTGTGTGGGGAAGAAAATAGGCCACCTAAGTGTCTCAATGCCCTCCTTGGTATAGTCAGTGACATTATACAACATATATCTTTAGCTGTGCATATATCACATTAATTGTTTTGCGAAATATATTTCACACTGGGAATAATCATCCCAACAACGAATTTAGTGTTCTACTGCTTAACCACTCCTTGCAATCCTCCTCTTCATCAAGCTCAGTAATAATACTAATTCAAAGGGGCAGTGAAGTAACCATTGACCAGCAATCTCCTATACATTGTTGACATGTCTGAATTCCTGATTGTTCTCTACTTACTAACTAATTGAAATAATGCGTCTCATAGATTAAATACATCTCGGTTGTATTTGGACTGTTCACAAAAACACCCTAAATAAAACAAAAAATCATCACACAACCTAAATTAAATTCTCATGCAAAGCACAAACAGGATCAAAACAAAGAAGAAGCCGACGAATACCCACTTCACAACAAAATCAATAATCGAACTTTACCACTTCGACCAATCGCTAATCACATCAAACTCGTAACTATTTAAAACAATTGATAAACAATACCTGCAGAGAGAGAGTTAGAATTCGAGCTTGAGCTCTTCTTTTTCCCTGGAGAAATAGTGCAGAAGGTAGGGGGTGACGCGAATCACAACGACCCAGGTCCCGAACATGGCCACGTGGCTCCGCAGCTGCTTCAAGGCCGCCGCCTTGTCTGGCTTCTTCATGAACATTCCCGGAAACATCCTTGCTTCGGCTTCAACCCTAGTTTTGTGTTGCTCTTTTTAACAGACGCTTCGATATGTTTTGTTGCTGATCGAGCGAAGATTATTATTAGGGGTTCGGGGTTTTGGGTTTTGGTTTTAGGGCGTCAAGGGAGCTACTGTGGTACGTGCGAGTGGCTTTCGACCGTCGGTTTCACACGTGTGTGGTCTACTCCTGTGAAATAACGCATAGCTCCCGCGACTTTCACTAATATTCGTCATTTCTTTTTTCTCAAGCCGTAAGGCTCTCAAAATGAAAGTAAAGTTTGTTTTCTTGTTTTATTTATTTATTTTTTCAGAACGGTTGGGGGAGCCCAAATTACCATTTTAATGCCTCCCTTCCTTCGATTTAAACCGAATTCAAGTGGCAATTAGAATATACTATTTAGGGTCTTACTAGATTAGGGATGGTATAACTTACATCAACTCAAAATTAATTTCTTTTTTCATATGACTCAGACGTTGTTTGTCAAATAAGTAGAGGATCGTAAAAAATTACTTTTAGGTCAATTACAAATTATATATAATATAACTTAACAATTTCGTACTACTAAAACAAAACCTGATTAAGACCTTGGGGGACTAATGCCAACTCTAAGGTTAGGTGAGCGAGGCAATTGATTACTAGACCAAAATTTGAGGCAATTAAATATTGCTATGCCAAAATTGTTATTTATTAAAGTATTTGCTTAAAATATTGCTATGCCAAAATTGTTATTTATTGCTAGTATTGAAGGGCTGAGCTTAAAATTTTTAGTTATCCATTTCAATAGACTAATTGTTATTTAGCGGAATTATTTAGTGAAAGAACCTCTCATACTTGTTATCTCAAGTGACTCCCCACATAATTATTAAATTCTCTGGCCAGTCACTAATTCTAATGTCCTATAATTTTAACTATATTTAATTCAATTTGAAAATGATTATACTTGCTCGGTTACTGCTTTTAGTTTATCATAAAAAGCCATAAATTAAAAATTAAAAAGAAAAAGGAAACTTTTGTCCACGACCTCAAGTTTCTTTAAACCGGCCTTGCTTAGCCAAATAAAATTAATTTTGAGTTAATGTGATTAATTGTTAGAACAATGTGTTTAATATTCACAAACAAATCAAGTTTGGTGTAGAGTAGGGCTGGTTTTTGAGTATTAAGGGTCTCAAGAGACTTTCTTTTTTTTAAAAAAAAAAATTTATATTTAGCAACTTCAACATTAAAGTGGTGTTTGTTTTTTTGTCTGAAATCTTAATTGACTTGAATTAGTCTAAATTTTAAATAGAGTTGAATGTCTGAATTTGAATAATATATTTATTTTTTTGTTTGAATTACTAAAAATTAAATATTAAGTTTTTTAACTTAAAAAATCTAAAAACTAATATTTTTATATTTATGCCCTTATAAATTATAAATGTTAAACAAATAATAAACATCTCAAAGAGTATAAATAAGATAATAAATTATCATAACATAAATCATATTCAATTGAATTCAACTTTTTAATATTATATATTATATATGTTGATCAATTTTATTTTAGTTTATGATATTTTTATATGAAAAATATTCACAAAAAATTATGAAGATAAATAATGTTGATTTAAAGTAAATAAAAACATAAAAATAATAATAGTCTACCACTATATATTATCATATAGAGACTAGTAATAATGCTAATTATTAAATTTTATTTAGGTAAGAATGAAAATTAATTAATTAGATAGAGATATTTTACAGAATATTTTTAATGATATCATTTAAATTTTTTAGATTAAACAAAAAGCTAAACAAATTACCTTAATAACTTAATGATGAAATACTAATTAGGCAACCCAAGAAGGGGGTTGAATTGAGATTTTAAAACTTAAGTTAAGCAACCTATACAACAATTCAATCTAATGCCTTAATGGAATAGAAACCAATAAATTCAATACATCACAATAATAAAAGAGTAAAGGAAGAGAAAACAAACACAAAGATTTTTACGTGGTTCAGCAATCTCCGCCTACGTCTACGCCTCTAAGCACATCGAGCTTGAGGATTTCACTATTCAAGTCTCCCAATGCTTCACACGCTTACAATTGACTTCCAAGGTGTCAATAGATCTTTGCAACAAAAGATTATCCCCAATCTCTTAACTCAAGTGTATCCCAACACTTACAACCTCTCAAGTTGATTTTACAAAAAGGATTACAAAAATTTCTCTCACACAATGCATTTGAATACAAATGAAAGCCCAATATGTGTGAATAAATGAAATAAATAAACAAAGTTTATGCTTTTAGATTTGCAGAGAAATGCTCAAATATTAATGGTTGCATCATTAGAAATGAATTTGATTTGAGCCATTTTATAGTTGAAGAAGAAAACTAGTTGTTATTGACTTTTTGGTGATAACCGAATTGTCCTTTGTGAATCTGGTTAGCCGCTTTTATGTTACTGTTATGACAAATATTTAAATTTTAAAATATCCGACATGCTGCTTTATAAAATCCGCTTAGTTGCTTTCATTCCAATGAGCTACTGCCCATAATCCGGCTTGTCGCTTTATAAAATCCAATTAGCTGCTTTGCTACAATGACGGCTACAGTGAATTATTTCTAAAATTATTTTTTTACCCACAATTTTATATAATTTATACTATGGCACAAAATGTCATAAAACTTTACAAAAAAATCTAATTTCAGAATTACTAAATAATGTTTGTTATTCCCCAAACTTTTTGAAATTATGGTATGGTCCAAAAAAAGTGAAATTATAAAATGGTCTAAAATATTTAAATATTTACAAGTAGGTCCAAATCCAGAATTAAAAATAATACTTATAAAAATCAAAAATGGCCAAACTCTTTCATTTTAGTTCACATCTTGAAAAACAACTAATTTCATAAAATCATTCTCTTGTTATAAAAATATAATGTGTAAATCTTTATTTATCCAAAACATATGATTTGTTATCATCAAAATTAATATTTTATAGCCATATAGGCTAACAAATGACTTAATGGCTAAAAATTTTCTTTAAGTTGAAAAAAGAAACAGATTTAATGACTTAATTGATTAAAATTAAACCAATTAAATCATTAAGTTAAAAAAAAAACAAACGGCCTCTAAGAAAACATAAAAAGATTCAAAATTCAATCAATTTTTTACTTGAATTTTAACAACAATCAACAATATATTAAGAAATTAAAAAAAATCCAGAAGATATTTCTTTCAAGAATATATATATATATATATTCGAAAGTGATCCAGTAAATGTTATAATTTTCTTTGTAGATAAGAGTATAAGAAATCTTTTAAAACTGAAAAGATAAAGAATCTAATTTTGTTCTTGAAAAAATAAAATTAATAATGAAACTATTATATAATATTATTAGTTATAGCTTTTTAATGTTATCAAATATAGAATTTATATAAAAATCTTAATTATAAGATACTTATTAATTGGAGAAAGACCTGAAAAATAAGGTTTTTATATCGTGCACAACTTAAAAAATTTAGTAATTAAAATATATGTAAGAAAACATAACAAAAGAAAATCCCTAAAATATGGGTTAGGGATGGCAAAATCCAGGTCCGGGCCCGAGTTTAGCCTTCTCGGTTCCAAACCCGAACGCCATTTTCCTTTCCCCGACCCGGATTAAAACCCGATTTTTTTCCATCCGGGTCTGTGCCGGGTTCAACCCAGAAAAATCTGGGTTCCCGGATTTCAGGTTTTGAACCCGGATTAATAAATCAATTTCAAGCTTTCAACAATTCTAAGTTTCTAAACCTAAGACAGTTGCACAGCAGACCGGGGCCTTAGAACACACAAAATAACCATTAGACCTCTAAGAATTTGTTATGTAAAAATAAAATTAAAATCCAAATGAATTCTAAATTTCTAGAAAGAGCATATATAACTAAACATAACTTTCAATGATATCAAAAAGAAGAAACATAAACAAATTATAAATCTCACTCATCGAACTCCCAACTCTTCCATCAATATTATATCTTAAGTTACATTCTTGGAAATGCTTTACCTGATTCCTTTTGTCCATCTCTTACATTAAAAAAGATTATTGGAATAAAGCAAATCAAACTCAAAACTATGCAAGAATTCTTAGTCATTTTAACCCAAACACGCCCTGGTAATTCTCTCCGAGAAAGCCCATAAAGCCATTAGATTAAGAGAAAAAAATTGTAATTTCACATATCTCTTAGTTTTGCGGATAAATAGAAATTTAGAACAAAAAACTGAAATGCCATAATAGTCAAAGCTTGTAACATCAGTCCAATACTCACAATTAATCAGCTCTCAACTCTGCAAAGTGCATGCTAAAATAAGATCTTTATACTCATTTCTCATCAATAACACATCCAGTGATTTAAATCCATAAATTTTAATGTTTCAAGTAAAAAAACAGTTATAAATATAAATCTATAACACAAACCTACAATTTAAATCCATAAATTTCAATGTTTCAAGTAATAAAACAGCCACAAATATAAATCCATAACATAAGTCTACAACTCAAAGTTCAAATTAAAAACCACAAATCTAAAGTCCAAACTTTTCTCCATCATTTTTTACTTCTTCACTCACTTGACTCACAGTTGTTCACAACTCATCCATCAAGCTTTCATCAATCAGTTATTTTGCAGAAAATATTGCTTCCTCTGGAATTCCATCTAAAAAACGTACATAAATCATAAACATAAGAAACAAAACAACTAGGTAATGATAAACTGATACTATAACAAATTAATTTATTTTATGTAATAAATAAATTTTCCATACCTTTGAGGTTTTGATCAAGCCAAAATCAATTTTGAGTACACACCAACGCCTCCACTGTAGATGGATGAAGTCTACTGCGATGAGGACTCAAATGTCTACCTCTAGTGCTAAAAGCGGACTCAGAAGCAACTGTTGATACGAGAATGGCCAAAAAGTCTCTCGCAATCTTTACAAGTATAGGATATTTGCCTTGATTATTCTTTCACCATGACAAAATATTACATTGACTAGTTGAAGGCAAAGTACTTTCCTCAAGATAAAGCTTAAATTCTATTTTGAAATGATTATTCTACGAGTTCTGGTTTCTAAATGATTCCCACTTATCAGCCATCTCATCTAAGTCCAAGTCTACTATAATATCCTTTGCTGTAGCATCTTGAGAACTAGCTGAACTATTAACCTCCCAATTTGCATTTAATGAATATTTTACTTCATACTCATGCACTAAATCAACAAATAATTTGCACACCCTTTCAATTTCAGATTCAGCTCTTTCTCCATAGATTTTGGGAAATAGAAATTTAATTAACAACATTTTACGCCTACGATCTAACAAAGTCCCCACAGCAAGAACTCCATGAATAACATCTCAATATTTGTCATACTTTGCAATCATCCTAGTGGCCATATTTTTTTACCCCCTCAATTGGTGATTGTAACCATACATTCATTGACAATTTAATTCCACAAATCTTTCCAAAAAATAAATTAGATGGTCAGATATAGTGTTCCCGAAAAAAGTTCTGTCAACTTATAAAAACTCTTCAAATACTCACACATAAGCTTTGAAAAATTCCACACCAACTTCACCAGGCAAAGATGTATAATTTCTATCACGCTCCTTTAAACGAACAAATACATCTTTATACAACAAAGTCGTACTAAGGATTAAATAAGTGGAATTCCACCTAGTCTTACAATCAAGTGCTAAATTTTTAGTTTCTTTAACACCTAATTGTTTTTTTGCAACCTCAAACTTTTCAATTGTACAAGGTGTTGTTGTCCAGTAATGAACAGTCTCTTTAATTTTTTCTACTTCTTTTTCTATCATAGATTAACCATCCTTAACTATCAAGTTCAATATATAAGCACAACAGCGCATGTGAAAGATTTTGCCACCCATAATCATTGAACTAGTTGAAAATTTCCCCAACAACAAATCAATCATGGAATTATTTGGAGAACAATTATCAACAATTACAATAGACAACTTTCTATCTATATTCCACTCCATCAAACACTCATATAACTCATTGCACATAACTTCACCATTATGTGGAGCTGGCGCATATATAAACCTAAAAATGTAAAAAAAAAATCAAAATATTATATAATGCAAACATTCATTTATGTTGAAATGAAAAAAAAAAGTCTCGAGAATATTACCTCATAATACGACTTCACAACACCCATGAGCTATCAATGTAATGTGCCGTAACAACCATATACCCTTTCTTTTGGTTACTAGTAGTCCACATATCCGTAGTCACTGCAATTCTACTCTTACAACTTCCAACATACTTATTGCCTTCGTCTTCTTAATATCATAAAGCTTCAAAATTTCAACTTTGACAGTGTTTCCACTAATAGTCCCAATTGAAGGTTGGTGAAGCTTTAACAGTTCGTAAAACCCAATATATTCAACAAATGATAACGGAAGCTCATGCAGTACAATCATTCTAGCTATAAAAACCTTCACTGTTGTCATATCCCACTTTGCTTCAGTATTATAATTACTAAGAACAGTGGTTCCATCTGCTTTGGAAGAAAAAGAAATGTGCATTTGCTGCACATTCTTGAATGACCTTCTAGGACAACGTTTAGCATGATTAATCAAGTGATTAGTGCCCTGAGAATAATGTCCTTGTATAACTAACCCATAATAATTACGAATCGTCTGAACTTCCTTGCCTAACTTAACTTTTTTAAAATGTCAGAAACTAATCTACCTGAACTACTCCCTTCGGTGCCAGCGCCTCATTTTCTTTAAGCGGCAGCAATAGTATTACCCCTACGACCACGGCCACTCCTACTCCTACTCCCACTCCCACTCCCACTCCCCTGCTCTACTGTTGTTGAATCAGTTTCTAATTCAACAGTTGTATCATTATTTTCTGTTGCCGTATCCATGCCAACCCTCACACCCACACTTTCATCAGCCTCGAAGACATTTAAATCAACTCTTTATTCATTTTCCATTACGAATTTAACACCCTACAAGAATTATGTCAAAACAAATTAAATTAACCCTCTATTCCTCTAATTTCTTCCATTTTATATGTTATTTTTTACTATAACAACGTTCTAACATTTTAAAGATACCGTTCTAACATTTTAAAGATACCATTTCAAATTTATTAATAGCAACAAATCTATTAACAGCAACAATTTATTTTTAACTGTAACAGAGTTCTAACATTTTAAAGATACAATTTCGAATCTATTAACATCAACAATCAACAATATTTTAAGCATAAATCAAATAACAAAGCATAAATAAATATCAAAGCAAACATAGCACAAATCATATAAGTCAAAACAAAGTATAACACCATCAAAACCGAATGGCCAACAACTCACAATTCACACCAGCGTATCAGTTGTGTTCATGGCAGCCGACGGTGAAGGTGAGCTGTCACAGCTCAAAAAAGACCGGCGATGATGATGAATAGAGGAGTTGACAAGCTACAAGCCTTCGACAGTGATGAACCAAACAAGTTGCGACGGTGGGGAACCCAAGCTTGTGACGGTGGCGAACCCGACCTTGTGACGGTAGCGAACCCGACCTTGTGACGGCGGCGAACCCGACCTTATGACGGCGGCGAACCCGACCTTATGACGATGGCGAACCCAGCCTAACCGATGGTTGTTTGACTTTGGCACTTTGCCTGCGGCAAGCGGCACAACTTCATTCTATGTGTTTGTGTTTGTGACTGTGAGTAAGACAAGGCGTGACTAATAGAATTAGGGTTTTTTTTTTTAAGTTTGTATTTACATTAACTAATAAATATAATTAAAAATAATATAAAAAAATATTTGAATCCGAGTTCTAGATTTACAGGTTGTCCCAAACCCAAATCCGGACCAGCATCCATCCGAGTTGTTAAAATTCCTTCTAAATCTATATTTTTTTAAACTCCAATATGAATTTAACCCAACCTAAATTATTCAAATTCGTCCGGATCCGAGCCGGATCTGAGTTATTCTGCCATCCCTAGTACGGGTCCTAGTCAACCGTCCAATTCGCGGCTTAAAGTCGCCCTGGCCGTGGTGCAGAGTTGTGTTCAAATTAACAAATATTAAATGAACGCGATTGATGTAAAGAAGATTTAATGATTATTTAAGGGAGTCAATATCGAGTGTTGATTTTACATTCATTTCTCGTTTTGTCTCTATATATACGACAGCAAAAGATTGAAAAGAAGCAAATAATATTTTTCTCTTTTAATTAATATTACCACCCTTATTGTATTAAAAAAATTGCTTAATTAAATAATAGTTAACAGTCAAATATAGAGCTGACAAAATATCATAATACTTATTAATATTTTATAAATAAGGAGAGTATAAGGCACGTCTGTTAATGCCAATGAGTCAAGTTAAAACTGGGGGTACAGCACATAATTTGAGGAAAAAAATTTATCTATTTTTAGAGTACTATTCTTTTCTCATTTATTATTTCCTGTGTATATTTTTTAACTATAATTTACATATATGTATAATATAATCAAATGAATGGTTAAAAATAATGCTTCTAAATTAATAAAAACCTTCTCTAGTTTGAGATATTAAAAGGAGAGAAGATGGCTTTATTTTTCTAAGTAGTGCCAAAAGCAAAAATATTTAATAAGATTTGTCAATAGAATTAGTTGAATAAAAGGACAAATTAATATTATTCTTATCAAGAATTGAAGATAAGATTATGTAGTTGCAAATATCAAAAAAGAAAGACATCATCATTCTTCAACTATTGCAACTATAAAAGCCAAAAGATTTAGTGAGATTATTCCATCTCATTAATCCTTGTGAGAGATCTACACCACAAAATTTGGACAGGGGGCTCATTTCAAAGAACTTTCTCCTTACTTTCTTAGTGCTTCATACTTTAATCCGAGAGTCCCCACTAGCTTTAATAATCTACATACAACTTTCCACACTTTAGATTTCACACGGATTTTCTCACTAAAGGAGAGTGACAATCACAATATTTACATTTTTTTTCGTTTTTATTTTATTTTCTTTTATTAATATAATATTTTTAGTTTATTGCGTTGTCGTTAAATTGAAATGAAATCTCGACCATACACAATCATTAATCGGCATAATATTCTTTTATCTTATACACAAGCTCGAAGCAAAACGTTAACCAAAGATAAATTCATGTATATTAAAATTCTATTAGCACAATGGGATACAATTTATTTTGGATCATCTTGAATTGTGTTAAGATTTCTTTTAGTGTTATTTTGGATAATTATGAATTAAAAATTGATAAGTGTGTACTCGGTATATAACTTTTATATTTCGATGAAAAGATTATATTTTGAATCCATGTTAGATAATTTATATATATATTTTAATAAACTACACAATGATTCATAATATTAGCTTAAAAACCATGATAATATTTAATGTCAACTTTCAAACCACAGTTATAAATATTTACCGATGATTAGAGTAACTTAACTTTAGTAGAAGCATAGATAGGGGTTGGTAAAATGCCTGCACACTGTATCAATTGATTCGGTCCCATTCAAATTGAAAATTCAATTCTAGTTCGTTTCAAAATTTAAAGAGTTGTCATGGTTTCGGTTGGCCTTCTTAAGACAATGAACCGAGAATAAAAAGGAGTAAAAGAACCTGACAACTGAATCAGTTTGTCAAAAAACAAATTGAACCCAAAATTGCCTACTCTTAAGAATTGTACAACAACTACAAATAACGAAGCCTAAGTACACTTTTAAAAGTCCTATTAAATCGTGTTATATAAATTTACAGTGTGGTGTCTATATTAGAGGCACGACTTATATTTGTAATTCTAATGATCCAATACACACACTTTCACACCTTCATGATTAATTGAATGATAAAATTTACATGATTAAAAAATTGAAATAGTAACACCGAGATCCAGAGGATTTTAGGTTTCAACAAATAAGTGCATAATTTTTCCATTTGTATGAAACAGGTCCATAATCCTTAGTGAAATGACCAAATTCGTCCACCGGATTATGAAGGTACTTACTCAACAGTAAGGGATACATTAGGGTTGTTATAATTGCTTCACCAGAAGTGCGGGAAGATCCACTTAATACAAACGGACAAATTATGTTGCCATTTGTGAAAATGAAATCTCTCGGGGATCTAGAAGTTATTTCCCAAGAAAGCAAAAGTTCAAGAGCCAATGGAGAAACTGCCTGCCCCTTACAATCAGTCATCAGAAAAAGCAGAGTGGACGTCAACGAAAAGAGTTTACGTTATGCATGATGTGCCTTTTAGTTTTGTGGAAATTGCGACTGTGGGCCACCACATCAAAGCCACGTATTCCCTTTGCTTTACTCTATATATTAAAAAAAACAAATAAATAAATAAAATTACAGAAACAAGACGACTTCCTAGTCTAACAACCAACAAATCACAGCCACGTGGATAACAAAGATAAACGCAAAGCACCAATTATGACGCGCCGAGAAATAAAAAGCCCAGTAAATGCTTCTATTGTCCTTCGCACGCACCTGATATCTCCCCGTGTGCCTTAAATTCAGCAGCACCGACGTGTCGCTTGCCCGACTCTCCGTCAACAAGAGCTCTAAAATACACAAACAAAAACAGTCAAACCTTAACATTAAACCCCTTCACGAAAACCTCACTGGAGGCACTTCACTCACTCATCCTTCCCTCACCACCATCATCATGATCAGCTTACCCCCCGCATATCCTCCAATCAGCCCGACCGCAGCTTACGACATCACGTCGTCGTCGTCGTCAACATCACCACCGTCGAATAATAATAGTAATAATAATAATACCAAACCTCCAGTTGACTTCAGCCCACCGTTGATCGCCATGGTAGTTGTGGTTGCCACCGCGTTTCTGGTCGTCACATACTCCCGCCTTATCTCCCGCCATCTCCTCCCCCCACTCATCCGCATTTTCCGCCGTTGGAAACGCTGGCGCCGCCGCCGCCGCCGCCGCTACTACCTCCCTTCCTCCAACGGCGATCCCCTCGACTCCCCTCCCTTCTACCCTTCTCCCTTCGACCATCCAATCGACTCCTTCCGCGTGTACTCCCCTTACGGCCTCGACGACTCCGTTATCAAAACCATCCCTCTCTCCCTCTTCACAGCCAAGAACCAAACGACGTCGAAGGCGTTACGCGAAGCCAGAGACTGCGCCGTTTGTTTGTTGGAGTTCGAAGAGAACGACTACGTCCGGACGCTCCCTGGCTGCTTCCATTCGTTTCACGTGGACTGCATTGATATTTGGCTGAGGTCTCACGCCAACTGTCCCTTATGCCGAGCTGGAATTTTCCTGACGGAGTCTCCGTTTGTTCCCATAATGGCAGCGAGAATCCGGCCGAGTCTCGACGACAGCTCGTTGCTACAACACGTGGCCGTGTCCCTCGAGTCTCTATCCGAAATCCAAATGCCGCCGCTGACGACGGCCGCTTCCACAAATGGTTCTGAAATCACGCCGTGCGTTGATGACGTGGCGGTGGCGATTAACAACAACAACTTCAACTCGGAGGAGAGGTTCAACGGCCGTGATTTTTTGTTGAAGCGGTCGTATTCGTTTGGATTCGAGCGGAGTCTCGCATCGGAGAGGATGGTGACGGAGGCGGTAACGGCGTCGCCGTGGAGGTACAGGAGGGGGAGTTTCTGGAGCAAACGGCCGTCTCCGTTTGGCTCATTGACGAAGTCTAGAGTCTTCTCATTTAGACACTACAGAGGAATGAAATCGCCTTTTTTCAGACGGAGAGGGTTTTTCCCGTTGTCAGAATCGAGCGTGAGATTCTCCGGCTCGTCCCGCCGGAGCAAATCAATGACAAGCCCTATGTTTCCTCGAGCGTCGGCGTCGGCGTCGGCATCGGCGGCGGCATTCTCGTCGAGCCGGCTACGTTGTGGGGATCCCGAGGCGTTATTATCTCCGGACAGGTTCAACAGAAGGTGAAAAATGTTCGAAGGTTTTTTGGGGGAAAAAAATAGATGACACGTGGATGGACGAGATTGAGAAGGGGTGAAGAGTAGACGGTAGCAGATGGAACGGTGACGGTGAGATGATGAGGGGGGGTCAGGTGATCATAAATGGAGAGGGAAGGGATCGAGAGAAAATAGAGGAAATGAGTTAATGAGATGGCCTGGCAATTTGCGGAGAACATTTAATGGAAGGTGGGGAGGGCATTTAATGTAAAAATTGACGAGCGGGTGGAGGTTTTTATGAGCCGTTTGTCGAAACACTGAGATTTTTTTTTTTTTCTTTCCTAATAACAGTTTGGGGCTTATTTATCTATAAAAATGCACAAACTGTGCGGCCTTCGTGGCTTTGGGTGTTTAATGGTGTCACTTTTTGCTGTGATTTTCGGAGCTCCACCGACGCACTAGTTATGGGCAAAGGGCAACTGATGATCATTTGGTGCTCTCAAGATGTGAAAAAGTACTTCTACGGTGAACCATTTTTTTTTTTTTTTTTAACTTTTGGATGTGGAAGAGCATTGATTTTGATGATATTGGCCAAATTGTGTATAACTTGATTTGGGGTGACACTTGTTGGCTGTAGTAAAATTTGGGCAGGAAATAGTGGCCAATTTTGTGTTACTACTCCGAAATTGTGATGTGCATGATGTGAATAATCTGTTTTTCCTCTTGTAAATTCTGGTCTGGTTTTTCTTGTTTTTATTCAAATATTTTCAATCACAGATGGGCAAATAAGTCGACTCAGGCCGAAACTTTTTGGGTTAGGATCGAGTTTGGATTGGATTGGATTGGATTGTGTTGGGATAGGATCAGACCCGATTCGATCCAACAACTCAATTGGATCCAACAACAACAAAAAAAATATTAAAGAAACAAAATCCAAAATGGTAAAAACAAGAATCCTAATTGCTAATTTGGCCCAAAACCAGTCCAATTTGAATTCTCAACGTCACCACCTTCACATGCTACTCCATCGCCAGCGTGACTGCGCCAGTCCAGCTTGATCTCGCCTCGGCCTCATCACCAGCACCGCCAGGTCGACTGCACCTGGCGCCAAGCCACCGTTTGCATTCGAGCCCAGTCGCGGTTCGCCTTCGCCAGCCCAGCCAAGCTGCGATATGTTCAAGTATTCATGCTATTATTATTATTATTTGGTATGTATCTTAATTATGATATCTTCAAATAATCAAATGACTGAGTATTTTGCATTGTATGATAAAATTTGATCACTTAAAATATATGTGAGTAGATTTCATTCGAAATTCCACTGGATTTGCACAAATGGAAAGCATAATTTTCTTTTTCTAATTTCAGGGTTATATCTCCGTTAACGTTAATTTTAAGTGATATTATTAATGTTGATTTGACCCGATTTGATCTCAATTCAAAATTATCATCCAAATCGATCCAATGAATTCGGATCGGATCACAAATTCAAATAAAATTTGAAAGACTTTTCTCGAACCATATCAACTCGAATTCTGATCGATTAGCCCACCCTTATATTTGAACAATGGTAAAAAAGCAGGCATTAAGTTTACTTTATTTGAGTTGCTAAGTAAGATATTGATTTAATTACTTCAATATAAATTGGCGAAAATGTAAACTCAACGAGGGTAGAGAAAAATGCCTCAAACCAATGTCCCGAGTACTCCCCAACTTTTACGTTTGAAAAAAAAAATTAAATAATATCATTTATTATTTATATGGCTAACAAGACATCTCTAATTTACTCTAAACTTTTTCCATGTCATAATCGTTGTTTGTAGTCTTTGTGTAATTTAGTACATTCATCACCTAAGCGAAAGTAGCTTCTCCTAAGGGTTCACGACACTCTGAATATGACAATGATGAGACAAACATGCCATTTAATTTGCGGTACCAATTTTCTTGAGCTCAAAAGACTGGAGGGGCGAGCAGGCAAATGAGGCAACGTTCTTCAAGAGTTGTCCAACTAATTAATAATAAGCGGACTGTGATTTGATATCAATTCTAAGCCAATTAACGCCTCTCTTTTTAGGTAGTAAGCAAACACTCACGTAATCAAAAATTGTCACCACCCAAACTCACCTACATTACGTACGAATAATCACGTCATTAATAATGCCGCCGATCATTCTCCTCGTAGATTTGTAGTACAATGCCGCGGGATGGGGACTGAAATTTCGTCTAGGTGGTTGAGAATTCATCGTGCTTAACTACGAGAAAAATTATTAATTATGGACCTAAAATTTTTAATTGATCATTCGTTAGGAAAAAAATAAAATAAAATAAATCTAAGCACTCCATATATTTGAGTCTCTCCATCTTTTGCCTAAATCCCCCGCCATATCCATGTTACGTTGATTAATGGCGGGCGACGTGGCACTCCCTTGATGCCACCGTTGATGTCACGATTCATACTGTCACATTAGTGCGCCTGTGCGTAATTAAGTTTTTATTTGTTTTTTTCAGCCTCATAAATGAGATTAACAAATAGCCTATTAAGAATGTATTAATAAAAACATATATTATATTATTTTATTACCCTTCTTATCCAATTATCCAATTTTTTCACACGTATAGAAGTGTTTTTGTGGCATCTAAAATTTTTAAGTTAGTTCCAGGTATTAATTATAGTAAATAAAGATTTAGTAGATGACGTTGCACATATTTTAATAATATTATTATATATTTAATTGATATGTAATTATCATATTATTTATAGATAGTTAGAGAATTATATCATATTTTTTAAAAAATTATACATCCCAAGTAAACATATTATGAATTGATTAAGGGAAAAGAAAGGGAAGAAATGAAGTTTTAATAACTTTCCGAGCAGAGCAAATATAAGAAGAAACTTGAATTGTAGGGCACATTCACCAACTCGGCACCTAACCTCATAAATAAAAAGGCCAATGTATCAAATTTCAAACACTACCGAAAACTGAGGCTCATAAAAGCCGCTCCAAAATTTATCAGATGTGCCAGCTTACTGATATCATATATAAAATAAAATAATTTTCAATTTATTGCTGCCGCTAGCTCAACCAACCAAACCCACCTCCCATCTCCTCTTGCTCTCTCATTTTTGTGTTAAATTCAACAAATTAAACTAAAAGCTTATCAGCTGCATCATTTCTCGCATATTTTGTTGGTGGCAACAATGTCTGAGACCTATACTGTCAAAGTTGAAGAAGCAAGGCCTGCTGCCGATGGCAAGCCGTCGGCCGGCCCTGTTTATCGGTGCATTTATGCCAAGGATGGGTTACTAGAGTCACCGGCCGGTTTGGAGTCTCCATGGCAGTTTTTTTGGTATGACTCTTCTCTCTTTTCATGCATGTTCTTTTTGAAATGAACTTTAAAGTTCAGCTTTTTAAAGTAACTTTATAAAAAATGAAAAACGGAAAAACGGAATGGAAAAAAAAAACAAAAAATTGGCCCATGCAGGTCTCGAACCTGCGACCTTCGCGTTATTAGCACGACGCTCTAACCAACTGAGCTAATAGGCCAATTGTTTGTAGGGACTATCTATAATATTAATGACATTTAACAGTGGGTGTGAAACAATCCATTTTCAAATGGCTTGTTTAATGTATATGGCTGAAAGCTCTTGTGTGATATGCTTGCAGTGATTCTGCCAAAAGGATTCCAAATAACCAAATGCTGGGTCGACGCAAAGCCAGTGATGGAAAGGTACAAATTTTGGTGCCTGATATGTGCAATTTTTGCATGCATGTAGCTAGTTTATGGAATAAGTTAGTGTGAAGATTAGATGAACCTATGGATGCTGATTGGATTCATTTTTGTTGAGAACTATCTTAAATGCTAGAGTTAATATGTGTATGTTGATTTGTCAGGCTGGTCCTTATGTGTGGCTCACATACCAAGAGGTCTATGATGCTGCGATTCGTTTCGGTTCTGCCATGAGGAGCCGTGGTGTCAATCCTGTAAGTGACAAATGCTTTTATACTATATTGATAATAGAAAGATATGTTTGATTTACTCAGCATGAATGTTATGTTTCCAGGGAGATCGTTGCGGTATTTATGGATCCAATTGCCCTGAATGGATTATAGCTATGGAGGTATAATCTTAATTTCATACAGAAGTGACACTGGCAGTCTGGCACATTATATAAAGAGCTCTAAGTTACAAGTTTATTAGATTATGATAGGAAACTAAAGATTTGGTCAATAAAGTTTCTATTTGATTCAATTATGTGGTGCTATTTGTTTGGTTTTCTTGGTGCAGGCTTGTAATAGCCAAGCCATAACGTATGTACCGCTATATGACACCCTTGGTATGTTATCTTCAAATTTACAGTAAACCTTGGCATGCTAGATTAAATCAATTTTTTCCCCGGCAGATAGAGTTTAGTGAAATACACGCAATCATTTTGTAACCTGACATGGTTTTCATCTCAGGTGCTAATGCGGTGGAGTTCATCATCAATCATGCTGAAATTTCAATAGCTTTTGTTCAGGAGAACAAAATCCCTTCTGTAGGCATTCATTGTGTTAATTCACTGTATTGTAATGTGACAGCCATTGACGACCACGATAAACTCTAATTTTCTCTCTGTTTCGTGCAGATTCTATCTTGCCTTCCAAGGTGTTGTTCATACTTAAAAAGTGAGTATAAGTTGCTAACTATTTGAAGTACTTGAAATTTAAGTGGCCACATTTGGATTTGGATTCAAACTACTGTTTCTTTTCTTCAGCTATTGTCAGCTTTGCAAATGTTTCTAGCTCACAGAAGAAGGAAGCTGAAGAACTTGGGGTTTCTTGCTTTTCTTGGGAGGAATTTCTACAGTTGGTATGATTTTAATGCAGTTGATCCCTTACAAAAATCAGTTGGAATCATCTGTAAAGTCATGTTGGATTGGCTGTTCATTTTGATCTACCCATCATTGTGACTCGGTTGTCCACCTTTCTTCAGGGAACCCTGGATTGTGAACTTCCGCCGAAAAAGAAGACTGACATTTCCACAATAATGTATACAAGTGGAACAACAGGAGAACCTAAAGGTGTTGTTCTTACTAATCAGGCCATTGTAGCAGAAGTACTGAGTGTCGACCAAATGTTTGTGGTTACGGGCAAAGTGGTGAGAGACCAAACACTAGTTCTGTCTCTAAATCTGAATGCCTGAATGTGATTATGATTTTCCTATTTTTCTCCTCCATTTTTCTTGTCAGAATTAGGTTCTATTTTTCTTTCCATTGAAGTCAAAACTATGTCTGTTCTTAGTTACATGGCATGGCGAAGGAATGCTATAATGTTGAACTTATGGTCTTCTCTATTACAGTGTTCAGAAGAGGATACATACTTCTCATTCCTTCCTTTGGCCCATATATATGATCAGATCATTGAAACTCATTGCATCCACAAGGGTTGTTCAATAGGATTTTGGCAAGGCGTAAGAACAAACTCTATTTCACAATGTGATTTCTTCAGTTTTCTAGATTGAGGCCATCTTCACTATTTTTCTTCTTGGTTATTGCTTGCAGGATGTCCGGTATTTGATGGAGGACATCCAGGAACTGAAACCAACAATGTTTTCTGGGGTCCCTAGAGTGTATGACCGTATATACACTGGTACAATATGCCAGTGTACACATAAATTAACTATCAATTAACATATTATGCTTAACTATTGACTTTTTTATTCTAAACACCGGTTTTAATTTGTCTTGAAGGAATATCCAATAAAATATCATCTGGAGGTGCACTGTCAAAGAAATTGTTTGAATTTGCTTATAACTAGTATGTTTAACAACAAACCTCTGTCATTTTATTTTGTTTCTACTCCACAACTAACAAGAAGCTACCAACAGCAAGTTAGGAAATATGAAGAAGGGCATGCCACAAAACAAAGCAGCACCTCTCTTAGACAGTCTCGTATTCAGTAAGGTCAGTCATTTGATCTTCCTCAGCGTGATTTGAATGTTTCTGTTTTACATTCTAAATAACTATTAATTTTGCTAGATAAGGGAAGCTTTTGGAGGAAGACTCCAAGCCATGTTATCTGGTGCAGCACCTTTGCCTAGTCATGTGGAGGAGTTCCTACGGGTCACTAGTGGTGCTCCTTTGACACAAGGATATGGTATGGTAGAATGATTGTTTGTCCTAGTCCTCAGTCGAAGTTGTCAAGTATATTTTAGCATTATCATGAAGCTTTTGACCGGAAACTTTGTGTATAGTTAAGAGTAAATTCCTTGAAGTCAGAACCACTCGTTGTTAGCACATTGATATGAAAATAGATAGAAAATATTAAATGTGAAAATTGGCACACTACCTTTATCTTAGTCTTCTTATAAAATCCTCAAAAATATTCCAAAACTCATTGTAATGGCCATTAACAGTCTGCTTACTTTAAAATTTAAGCTTTTTAGAATGACTAATCACCTCTTAATGTTTTCCAGTGTCATATTCTATGCCTACTTCTGATACTTTGACAATGATAGGTCTTACGGAAAGTTGTAGTGGGTGTTTTACATCCCTAGCCGATGTATTTAATATGATTGGAACTGTTGGTGTCCCTATGACAACTGTTGAAGCAAGGCTTGAGTCCGTGCCAGAGATGGGATACGATGCCCTTTCCAGTGTGCCTCGTGGAGAGATTTGTCTGAGAGGAAATACCTTGTTCTCAGGTTATTACAAGCAACCAGATCTAACTGAAGAAGTCATTGTTGATGGGTGGTTCCACACCGGTAAAAACCCTTGGCAATACACATTTAAGAAGCTTATGTGAAGGGATGATAAATTATGAATTTCCTCTTCTATTCCTCCATGTCTACTTGTAACTAAATCTTCAAATTATAATTTTGAGAGGTTCACAGGTGACATTGGAGAATGGCAACCGAATGGAGCTATGAAAATAATTGACAGAAAAAAGAATATATTTAAGCTTTCTCAAGGAGAATATGTTGCGGTTGAGAGCATTGAGAACACATACTTACAATGCCCCTTGACAACATCGGTACATTTCTCTATCTTTGATGCATATTTGAAGCTAATGCAGACTAGAATGTTACTATGTGCCTGAAATCGAAAATGAACATTTTGTTCGTAAGTTGATCCTAAACCAAGCATTTAGGATTCAATGGTTGAAAATTTCTGAAACTTTCAAATGATACACAGATATGGGTCTATGGGAACAGTTTCGAATCATTTCTTGTAGCTGTTGTGGTCCCTGATAGAAAGGCACTTGAGGATTGGGCGGTAAACCATCTTCATGAGGCTGTTGATTTTAAATCATTGTGTGAGAACCCTAAGGCAAGGAAATACGTTCTAGATGAGCTCAACAGCACTGCCCAGAAACACAAAGTACGTATGTGAAACAGTTTCTTGATTTTCCTTCTTCCTACTTGCTTGATGAATAGTATCATCATCTGACCTGAACAACAATTCTACAGCTTAGAGGTTTTGAGATGTTAAAAGCCGTTCATCTTGAACCAAGTCCCTTCGACATTGAGAAGGATATGATTACTCCGACATTTAAACTGAAGAGGCCACAGCTGCTTAAATACTACAAGGTTTGCTTTATGCTCTTCGATTTCACATGGTAAAATTACGTTGCAATTCTAGCTATAATTTACGCATATGCTGATGCAAACCTGCAGGACAAGATTGATCAATTGTACAGTGAAGCAAAGGGATCAAAGCCGTGAGAGCAATTTCCGAAGATAGATAGAAAACCTAATATTCAGATATACAGGTCTGCAGATGCTTCCAGAAAATTCCTTCCGATTCATGTTCAACCTTTACAAGAGAACCATGGTAAAGCAATACTGCAATATTGATCATTGTCATCGTTTGTACATGAATAAGATTGTTTGAAGATTTCCGACTCAAGGAATCATGTTATTTCTGACTCAGGGAATCATGTTACTCCCTCTTGAATGTTTTCAATTATATAGAGTTATTTTCTCTTCCCTTGAATCCTTATTTTCACACATTTGACTATTTGGCTGTTTTTATGATTTCATTAAGAGAACTTTATTCACAGCGTGGGAGCAAAATAATCCTTAGAAACTTAAGCCGCACCAGGGCCTGTTCATGGTCTTGTTGCAGCCAAAATGCCAAATGTTGCTACAAATAGTTTTCGAACAAAAGATAAGTTCCAAAGACAGCTAATGATAATGCAACCATCTTTGCAGTTCTCTCAATAAATAATTTATTTGTTCAACATAAAGATAGTACACGCTTCACCCTCCAAACATAGTTTTCCTTCATATTTTCCCACAAGAAATCAATGAAAATGAATTTACAGAGCACGATTAATTAATGACGTAAAAGAGGATAATTCGTATCATCTGCAAACTTCGAAACAATCCTTATAAAGTTTGTAAAATTCAAACAATCGAGAAGCTGAAGATATAGTGCCTATAGGATGTCAAGCACCAGGGCCCAGGCAGGATAGACCACCAGAATGATTATGCCAACTGAGTTTGAAACGCCATGGGCCTTTGTGAAGGAATTTCTAAAGCCACCAGATGCTCGGATGTGTTCTTGCAGCAAATAACAAGCGATGGCAAGACATATTACCACACCAATCCAGCTGTTTCTTATGTCGCTTGCAAATAAACTGGGAGCAACCACTATTAGAAGAATCAAAGCAGCAAGCATTTCCAGCCAATCTGCAGTTGTAGTCAAGGAACAACCAAATTTAGTTAGATTAGAATCTCATTACATAGTTGTATAATTACAAGCATGGAAAGCAGAAGCAGGAGGTCAGTATAACATTAATCTGGTGCATGCAAGAGCCACTGAGCAAGCGTGGCTTAACTCCTTAAGCATGATATAAGATGTACAAGAGTTCAAGCTGTCACAAAAACCACTTGTGTACATTCAATCAAATGATGATGTCAACTGTCAAGGGCTCAACGCAAGGCTCTCAATTGGCAAAGGTTGCACATACCTTCACAAGTGCAAAAGTTCAAATGCAATAGAGTAAAGCAAAAACTATATCAATATTTTACCTGGGAAACGTCTTGGGAAGAAAAGGCGCAAGATAACAGCAATGAAAGCAATCCATTTTCCAACATCTCCCCTGTACAATAAGACAACATATAAGCATGAAAAGCGTAATTATGAAGTCAGAGAAGAGGTACATCCTAAAGAGTGGAAGATCACCTGAATAAGTTGAAAATCAGTGAAGGAAGACTAAAGAAGATATAAGGGATCAACAATCCTGTAAGAATGTTAGTTCTCCAATTTGTTCGGTCCAAGATCAACAAATAACTGCAGTAAGCAATATATTTAGTCAGTACACCGAGTCAATCACAATTCACAACTTATGTTCTCGAAGACATTGGCAACTTCAAATTCTAATTTGCAAATTAAGTAGGTTTCAGAGCATTGAAATCCTACTGGACTAATGCATAGTCCACAATTATGACTATGAGAATCATAATGGGTAAAAGTTTTTCTTAGTAAAATTGAATCTGCTCATTGATTTCACATTTGATAACATTACAAGTGATGACTTAGAATATCAAGTTATCTAGAGCATAACTATAGCTCAAAAACATGTTAACATGATACGTAATTTGGAATCTAGAAAAAAATTAATTTCATACGGTTTATATTATTAAGTATATCCGATTTCCTACACATAACACAGCAGCGGCAAAAACCAGAGACCTATTCAGAGCACTGAAATGCTAAATAAGAGGAAAGGCGTAGCATCAGAATTTCAACAGTAACATATCCACACACATCTCGAAAAACAATCCAATGATGCATATTAAAAAAAAAATTATCATCATGCACGAAAGATCTATAAATGCAAGATCTCATTCAATTCAACGATTAAACCCCAAAAAAAATAAAAAAGAGCTAAAAAATTAAGCAGAAAAGATTAACAGCTCAAATATGAATTACCAAGCACATAAATCATCCCAAAACCAACACAGTCACAATACTGAAATTTAAAAAATGTACACAGATATGTTGCTAGCTAAAGAGAGATCGATTGAGAGACAGTGACATTACATAGCAGCAAAAGAAGCAACCCATTCGAGAAAAGAGGTTCCAAATCCTAAACCGTGGAGCTTGATGGCATCCACTGAATGATCAGCCAGCTTCTTTGCAGCCATAGCAAGCTCTTTCATGTCCGAGCTTATCAAATCACTTGTCACCTCACCAGCTCTGGTGGCCAAATAACTCTTCTTAGCCATCATCACCACTTTCAATCTTCTGATCAGAACTCACAACTCAAGAAACTGCAAGAAGCAAGCGAAGATTACCAGAGAGGAACTGTCCGATGGAGACAAAGCACTTCTGACTGTCCGTTTGCGTTACGATTGTAATCTAATCTAAATATCAACATCCAACTGGTAGGTTCCGGAATTTAATGCCACGTGGACGCGGGAGTTTCCAATTTGACTTCATAACGTGGCCAATGTTTTATTTATTTATTTAATTTTGTGTTCTATTAACGTACAGAACATATAGAAGTTGTATAGAACTCAGTTTTGTTTCTAAGGAATTAGATTTGTATATGTATTGTGAATCTGAAACCACTTAGGACTCTATTCTTATCAAAGCTTTAGGAGCTTTAGGATTGTACATCTATATATATGTAGCAACGTTAATGCAAATGCATGTAAGTTCCATTTATCAAAATCTGTTCTTTATTTTCACATGGTATCAGAGCAAGTATCAGATTATAATCTTCATTATTTTCTTTGATTTTGTTCAAACTCTCATGGCAGACGGTCAATCATCAAAGCAACTTACCAATCTTAATAAACAGGAGGATGATGTCTTCCTTGTCCACCCATCAGATAGCCCAACTGCAGTGTTGGTTTCTCCTTTACTCACTGGTGATAACTATGGTACGTGGGTAAGAGCAATGACTATGGCTTTGCGAGCAAAAAACAAGCTCGGTTTTGTTGATGGGACAATATCAAAGCCAGATGATGGCGAAGATGATGGTGGTAAATGGCAACGTTGTAATGATCTTGTTGGATCTTGGGTATTGAACTCCATATCAAGTGAACTTGCGGGAAGTGTGTTGTATGCACAATCTGCAAGAGAAGTATGGCAGGATTTGCAAGAGCGTTTTCAGCAGACCAATGCGCCAAAAATCTATGAACTTAAACAGGCCATCTCTAATTTACGACAAGGAGATGCATCTGTTTCACTTTATTATACTCGAATGAAGGCTCTTTGGGATGAGTTGAATTCTCTACAACAAGTAGGACCATGTACTTGTGCGAATGCAAAAGTCAATCGCTTGCAACAATTAGAAGCTATGGAGTTTCTTCAAGGCTTACATGATAGATATGAAAGAACAAGGAGTCGATTTTGTTGATGGATCCTTTTCCCAATGCAAATAAAATTTATTCTCTTGTGAGGCAAGAAGAAAAACAACAAGATCTTCACGCTATGCATTGACAACACAAAGCCGTAATTCATTTGGAAATAAGAATTGGAATAACAATTCTCAAGAGATAACAAAGGAGGAAACTGGAATGGTGGAAATAATTCAGGAAGACCATCATGTTGTGGAAAATTAGGCCACACAAAACAAAAATGTTTTGAGTTAAATGGATATCCACCAAATTGGAGAAGACGTGGACATGGAAATAAAAATGAAACTAAATCTGGACAACAAATAACAATCAAGACGCCAAGCACCAATTTTTACTCAAGAGCAATATCAAAAACTCCTAGCTATGTTGTCCTCTTGGGTAGTTTACATACTGTGAATCTTGCGGTATAGCACTTAATTCCTCTTTATCACATACTTGGATCATAGATACAGCGCTACTAATCATAAAGTTCGCTAGATTTTTTCACACCTATGAACCATGTCATGTTCCTCTTCACGTCCAATTACCAGATGGAACAATAGCACAAAGGGAAAGTCTCTTTTCACCGGATTTTTTATTAGACAAAGTGTTTTACATTCCGAGTTTTAGCGAATGTCTGTCATTAACCAAATCAAATAGATATCGGGTAATTTTTTCTTCCAATTTTTGTGAGTTTGGGACTGTACGAAGAAGCAGATTGGCAAGGGTAGACTTCGTGAAGGCCTTTACTACATTCAACGATTGCATTTTCTTTTACCTCCCGAATCACCTCTACACATGAGATTGATCTTTGGCATTGGAGACTTGGTCATCCTTCTCTTGGACGTTTAGAGCACTTTTCAAAAACTTGTCCTATGGTTAGTTTTAATAAAGAATATGTTTGTGATATTTGTCCTAAAGCAAAACAAACTAGAAAGCCATTTTCTATTAGTACAATTAAAAGTAAAATACCTTTTGAATTAATCCATTGTGATGTTTGGGGTCCTTTTTCAACTTCAAGTTTTTCAAAGGGGGCTTATTATTTTTTAACCATTGTTGATGATTATACTCGATGCACTTGGTTATATTTAATGAAAACCAAATCAAAACCCAACTGCATTTATGCTCTTTTCATGCATTGGTAAAAACTCAATTTAATGCTAACATTAAAATTGTGTTCGACAATGGGACTGAATTTCTTGTTAAAGATTTACAGAAATTTTTTGACAAAGGAATTATTCATCAAAGAAGTTGTGTTGGAACACCACTGAATGGATCAGCGTAAACATCGTTCGTTTTGCGCGAGGTTTACGTTTTCAAGCCAATTTGCCAATTAAATTTGCAGGGGGAGTGTGTTCTTTGCAGCATATTTGATCAATAAATTGCCTAGTGATGTTCTTAATGGAAAAACCCACATGAAATGCTTTTGGTATAGCACCATTTATCACGACTAAAAGTTTTTGGTTGCTTGTGTTTTGCCAAAATTTACAAATTAAAAATAAATTTGATCAGCGGGCAAAAATGGGAATTTTTATTGGTTATCCTTTTAGTCAAAAAGGATATCGGATTTATGATATTGAATCTAAGACAATCCATGTGTCACGTGATGTTCTCTTTTATGAACATATTTTTCCTTTTAAGGATGCTAAATCACCAGATTCTTTCTACACCTTTTAAGGATGAGTTTTTATTCGATGAAAATTTTTTTGAGTCAAATACTTTTTTATCACCTTCTCCTAATGAAAACATAAGTTCATCACATGCTCTTCATGAACGTGATCCACCTTTGCAAGACACCGATCAATCCATGCACAATTTTGACTCTCTTGACACCATTCATGAACACACCATAAGAAAAATCACCTACCCAACAACCTAGTTCACCATCAGATGCAACCTTAGATTCATCACTTCCTTTAGAAAACCCAAGTATTCAACCTCCCATACGACCCCAATGTGATAGACGCCATCGGTTTACCTTCACGCCTTTTCTTTGGCTTCTCACAATTCTACAGCGATCTTGTTTCTAAGCTATGTAAAAATATCCTCTTCATAATTTTATTTCTTACCATCGTTTTTCTCCAGCACATAAGTCTTTTTTTCGCTATTACCTCGCAACCGAACCAAGTTCTTTTCATATCAAGTTACCCGAGTGGCACAAAACCATGGAGGATGAGATAACAGCTCTTGAAAAAAATAATACGTGGACTCTGACTCATTTGCCGGATGGTAAAAAGGCTATTGGCAGCAGATGGGTATACAAAATTAAATATCAATCCGATGGCACCATTGAGCGTTTCAAGGCTCATTTAGTTGCTAAGGGCTATACTCAAACAGAAGGCATTGATTATCATGCTACCTTTTCGCCTGTGGCTGCTTGTCACCGCATGAGCTTTACTTTCGCTTCAATGTGGCTGGATTTTAGAACAATTAGATGTGAGGAATGCGTTTTTACAAGGTGATTTGGAGGAAGACGTTTATATGCAAGTACCACAAGGTTTTTCTAAGCAGGGGGAGCATCTAGTGTGCAAACTCAACAAATCTATCTGATTAAAACAAGCATCCAGAAATTGGTTTTCCAAGTTTTCTACTACCATTCAACAAGCGGGTTTTCGCCAATCTAAGGCAGACTACTCATTATTTGTGAAAACTAATGTCAATGTTTCAACCTTTGTGTTAGTTTATGTTGACGCAGGGAATGATGCTGCCGAGGTTAGCAGAATTAAAGATTTCCTTGCACAAAAATTTTACATTAAGGCATTAGGGAAGTTGAAGTATTTTTTGGGGATTGAAGTGGCACGGTCATCACATGGGATTTTCTTGAGTCAGCGAAAATATGCCCTGGATATTCTCAAGGATGCTGGTTTACTTGCTGGACGGGTTTCTCATTTTCCAATGGAACAACAACTTCGGCTTTCATCTACGGATGGCGAACCTTTATCAAATCCCTCCAGTTATCGACGCCTCGTGGGACGGTTGATTTATCTCACGATTGCAGGATCGATAATAGAAAGTGCATGTTTTAAGTCGGTTTATGCATGAACCGCGCACTACTCATATGGATGCCGCCAAACTTCGGTATTTAAAAGGCTCACCAGGAAAAGGCATCTTATTATCTTCAACAAGTGACTTACATATCCGTGGTTATTGTGATGCGGATTGGGGTAGTTGTCCCACTACACGTCGGTCTGTTACTGGTTATTGTACTTTCCTTGGTACTAGCCCTATCTCTTGGAAGACAAAAAAGCAAAATGTGGTCTCTCGATCTACAAAGCCAGGAGTATCGCTCCTTGGCTGATCTTTCCTGTGAATTACAGTGGCTTAAAGCACTTTTTGCTGATTTGGGGCATCTTCAACATGGTCCTATGACTGTTTACTGTGATAATCAATCAGCTTTATATATCGCCGAGAATCCTGTCTATCATGAGCGAACTAAGCACATTGAGTTGGATTGTCATTTTGTAGAGCGTGTGCAATCTAATTTGTTATTACCCCTACATATTCCTACTTCCATGCAAGTAGCTGATGTGTTTACAAAGCCTCTCGGACATACTCTTTTTCATCATCATATACGCAAGTTGGGCGTCGTTGATCTCCACGCTCCACCTTGAGGGGGAGTAAGAACATATAGAAGAGTTTTGTTTCTAAGGAATTAGATTTGTATATGTATTGTGAATCTGAAACCACTTAGGACTCTATTCTTATCAAAGCTTTAGGAGCTTTAGGATTGTACATCTATATATATGTAGCAACGTTAATGCAAATGCATGTAAGTTCCATTTATCAAAATCTGTTCTTTATTTTCACAGTTCGATTGAAACAAGGTGTAGATTAACTTTTACAATAAGGTCGGCTTAAACGGGAAAATAGAAAGTGACGGGATTTAGCCACGTCTAGAGAAAATTCTACGGGTCCTTGAACACCTGCCATTGCCATCACTGTTTCGGACATCATCGGTTTGCCAGCTTGCCTTTTCTTCACTTATTTACTAATAAGATGTTTAGATACGGATCTACAGGACATCTTAGCTAAAGTAATAGTAACAAAATCAGATCAAACTCTCAATGTAAGAAAAGAGAAGTGGAGGCATTTTGCCGGTGCCATAATGTTTTTCTTCAATGTCGGATTGTTCCAATTCATATAAATGTATAATTTTAACCTCCCTCCGCTCGCACCAACTTGCAATGCTGTCGCATAATTAGGCTACGTGCCAATGCATCATTAGGCAGGTGAATTGTTCCAATAACTGATTGCAGGCTGTCATCTGATCGTTCACCAATGCGAGTTTCAATTACACGTAACAATTTCTGATTTATCCACAATTTGCAAAGTATTAAGAGGAGGAGTCTGATCTCTGACGACTTGCTCCTTCCATTACTTCTCCAACGACAAATGTCCGCTTTGAACTCTGGAGGTGAGTTTCTAAAATAGTTTTTAATACGAATAGTTTTATAATTATTGTCATAATACTTGAGATAAAAAATTTATTAGCCAACAATCTCGTTGACCAAAATTAGAGATATTTCTTCAGGCGAGGTCGAGGTGAAGGGAACTTTATTTATTGTCTAGTAAGCGCATTATAGAGATAATACTCAGGGTTGCTGTAATCCCAGGGCTTAGAATCATTAGAGCCTTCTCGGAAAGTCATCCGAATAGGCTAAGGCTACGGCAAAACACCTGGGATGAACAAATCTGATTATACGAATAAGTTGGCTACAATTAGGAGCTTTGGGATGGTGAATAAAGGGTGCAGGCTGGGGAATATCTTGGAAATTTCGCACTTGGGTCTTTTGATTGTGTTGTAACATCAAGATCAAGTTGATGGAAAGGGGAAGGGAATCAGTATCAGGGTAATGATGTGTGGGCTGATGTTAGCCCGTAGGGAAATCCAGCCCAAAGCCTCAGTTCCAGGGCCCGTCGAGAACTCTTATCAAGACCTTAATAGTAGTTTAAAAATTGGGAGAATTTCCCTAATGATTATCTTCCATCTATTCCAAAAGTGCAAAAATATTAATTTATCCTAAATGATGTTAATTTAATAACTGACTGGCGTTCATAGTAACAAAATAGGGTAATTAGTAATAACGGTGTTATGGGTATCTTTTACATAGTGATTAAGGTTGACATCTCTGATAAAACTGGGGAAAAGATTAAAATATTAAAAAATAAAATGTGATAATATTAAATACTGAAAATTAGGAATGAGCTGATGGGCAAAAATAAGTATTTTTATTTCTAATTTTGACATTTGAATGAATGAAATTACAAGCCATGGCATCAAAAAAAAGAATATATCCATCTGTTCCCTACATGTCAGGGCATCCAGAACAGTTTTGTGCTAATAATTAACAAGCAAAGGCATCTAATTCAGAATTCTGTTTCTTCGCATTATCAAAACCGGAAATAGAAAATCAATAAACTATATATATATAAGCTTTAATGTTTTATAAATCACATTTGTTAGTTTAAATTTAAGACGCAGTATAGCCGATCCATTAATATAATCCAGTGATATATTTTATTACATTCACGAAATGTTCCAAATAGAAACTGGGAGTTTATTAGTGAGAAGTTTCTTGTCCTCTTAACGTAAGTTAGGATTTATTAATTTGGGGGGTATCTTAAGAATAGTCAATAATCCGAAATTGACCCAAAAGCTATGAAATCCTTTCCAAATCTAACCAAATTACAATGAGACAAGAGGCACAACAAATTTCACGTGCGCAATGATACAAAGAATTGTATAAATTAATTCGAACAAATTAAGTAATGATTAATTAAATGCTTGTAGACTTGGTCAAGGATTTAATTGTTGCAGATGATGCCGTCAACAGCTTCCCAGCCTCAACAGTAAACGTATCATACCTAAGAAAGAACTCCACCAGAAAAACCCTAGACAGCAGCACCACCAGATTCTTGGCCGGACACTGCTTATTCTCGGCCGTTGGATCCTCCGTCTCCCGCCCATTTGACCAATAAACATACTTCAACAACTTCTCACCCTCGCCCACAAATCTATGGCCCACAAACTCCTCAGGATTCTCAAAAACCCTAGGATCCTTTGTAGCAAACGGCTGATACCCAAAGATCATATTACCTTTCTTGATCTCATAAGCTGCATCATGGCTGTGGATCACCATATCAACTTTAGCCTTCCCATACTGAAACGGCACCGGAGGCTCAATCCTCAAAGCTTCATAAACAACTGATTTGGTTAAAACCATCCTCTCTAAGGCAGCAAAAGTGACTCCACCTTCAGCTTTAACAACGGTCCTGATTTCATCAGCAAGCTGGCGGTGTAACTTTTCTCCAGCTAATCCAACCCATTTTATCAATGCAGGAAACCCAGTCTTGAGTCCACCATATGCATTCAAAGTAGATAAAAATACTAAGTTATGGCAAGCTTCATCTCTTTGAATTCCAAACCTTTCTGCTTCATCAAGAATTGGACCCGAAAACTTGTTGAACGCATCGTATAGTTTCTGATAATCAGATTTTACAACAAAGAACGGTAATGGAAATGTGTGCAACAACAAATCTTCTAAAGGGTTTAGAAACTTTGGCAACCTTAGTGTCGTAATTGGTGCAAGTTGAGGAAACAACCATTTATTAGCAAAACTTGGTCCTTTTGATGCTATTTTTGTATCATTAGGACTTTTATCGCAAAATAAGCGAAAAAAGAAGTTGAAAGCTAATGTATCATTAAGGGTGTTGTAATTTGCTTCTCCTTTTTCAGCCATTTGATCTTCAAGCTCGATAAAGAGCTCGGATACACAAGTTTTAAAGAGGGGTATGAACTTGTCGTGCTTGCTCGCGAGTGTAGATAAGATGAAAGATTTCAAAGACGAATGTTTGGGCTCAGAAGGATCAAGATAGGCACAAACACGGTGGCCTCCGGTGAAGGACACGGAAGGGAAGAAAGTGCCAACGAAAACGTTGCATTTTTCGACTTTGGATGTGTCAAAGAGGACGGGGAAGGAGACGGCGTCGAGGACAGCGATGACGTTAGGGTTAGAGGCAATGAAAGGACCAGGAGGCATGTTGGTTTTGAAGATTGTGGATTTGTGTTTGTTGATTCGGTCTTGGAAGAACTTGTCTTGGCCTTGAAAGTAGAAGTAATCTAGACGATCTTTAATGGGGCCAAAGAAGGGCAAGCCATAGTCACCCGGGATTGGTTTCAGTGGAAGATTTGAGGGTGGTGATGAAGTAGGAGAAGTATATGAGGAAGCCATTGTTTGGACGTTTCAGTTTTTTGTATACGAAGGTGAGGGCATGTAACATGTTGATATAATTGAGTTTTTATACACAAGTTTGGCGAATAAACGATGAGGTATTAATTTGCTCTTTTGAGTTGGTTGAGTGTCTAAGGCTCTATCTAGCACTAAAATTGGGTAATTTTAATTTATTAAAATTATTACTTAAAATTTATATTTATTACACACTATTAACTTTTATTTTATAATTACAGTTTTTTTCCAACAGTTGTACCTTAAAAGTTACAACACCTTAATCCCAAACAAGACCTAAATGTAATTTTGAAATTGCCTGAAGCATTTATATATGAAATGAATTTTCTAACTATAATAACTCGGAACATTTTTTAAGAAATTGACATTATATATCCGTTGTATGGTAAACCGAATATCAAGTGGCATGTATAATAAATTGGAAACTTTTTTTAAAAAATATATTTACATGTTTTTTTTTTAGTTCTATGGGAATTTAGATACATACAAAATTTAGAAATTTATGTAACTAAGATTAGCTAACTCGAAAATCTATTCTTATTCCACATTTATGTCCTCAACCACCGTTAGGCTTAATTACTAGAAGCATGTTTAACTTGGATATCACGTGGCATATTTATCAATTGACTATCAAAGTTTGGTTGCTTAATTGTCAGGAAACTAAATCCAGAGACTTAAGTAGTCTGAGAGATTTAACGTATCAAAATTGAGTAGCCATTTGTAAACTACATGAACACGCATGTTTGGCGGCTTCAAGACCGAGGATAACGAAATGTTTTGGAACTCAATAATATTCATTGTGAATCTCTTCTACTTTCTCAGCCCGTTTAAGCTTCTTCACCTGAAATTGGATTGTCAAACAAGAACGTATCATATTTACGCAATTTCGATAAATGTTATTGGGGCATTTTGGGTGCAATTAATTTGTACGGCATGTCAATCACTAATTAATTTAATTTGTAAATTATATGCTACTATGACAAACAATGGTATTACCGACCAGATTTTCAAGAGCTTTATTTACCCTCGGAAATAAATACTTTTTTACAAAATTAAAATATCGTCGTCAAATAGATATTAAAAAAATCATTAATTTTTTTAAGGGTAATTTATCCTCGTGATAAAGAATAGACTCGTCAAAAAGTAGATGAGTAATGATAAAAGTATTCTTTTGTGCTAAAATTCAAAGCAAGATAAAGCCCCTGACTGTTAGGTGTGGGCTTTTCCTAATTAAAAGTCCAAACAATGTCTTGCCTGCTTTTGCAAGCTTAAAAGATAAGACAATAAGAGATAAATTTTCAGCCAAAAAAAAAATAAAAATAGAAATGCAATTAAAAAACGGAAAAAAAGTTAAGAAGAACCGCGGAATGAATAGACCGGCATAAAGTCTCGTTTGAGATTGAAATATTATAATTTTTAAATTATATCTGTTGTGAAAAAAATTATAAAAATTAATAGTATATAATATATATATAATTTAAATATTAATTTTAATAAAATTATTAAAAATATAATAAATTTTTTATCATAAAAATAAAAAATCATATTAATATAATTTCTAAATTACAACAATTAATATTTACCAAATATTTAGCTATCAAATCTTAATTTCAAATGGACCCTAACAAGTAAACAACCCGAATCCCTCAAACATAAGCTAAGATATCTTATTCTCTCGGCCTGCCATTGACGTTAATGGGACTGCTCAAGCTTTTCCTCAGCTAAAATTGATTTCATTTGGCAAAAAAAAGAACAAATAGCGAAGAAGACAATCACATGATCATGGTTGTCCCACTACAACAAATATCACCTTTAGTAGCATTAAATTGTAGCACTTTTTTTTTTAATGCTACCAAATGTCATTTTATTGTAGCATTTTGTCCATAAAAACTACTATTAACTACTCAATACTCACATTTTATTTTTTTGATATATATAACATTTAATTTGTAACATATAGTAAATGCTACCATAAATTTTTAATAATGTAGCACTTTACAGATGTTACAAATTTATGTTACACTTAAAAAAAATCATATAGTAACATTTTAGAAGAGCTATGTATAACATTTAAAAATATAACATTTTATAAAAGCTACCATATAAACATTAATTTTGCAGCACATAAGAAATGCTAAAAAAAAAAGAGCAAAATATAGCGGGAATCTAAGACTACCACCAAATAAAAAAAAAATTGAAATTCTAAAACTTAATTCTAACATTATTTTGCTTCTCTCTCAACTTCCATGTTACCACCCACCCAAAAGTCAAAGCCTTTTTTTCCTTCTTTCCTCAAGTCGTCACTTCCCACACACCAAAGCAACTAAAGACCTAAAATCCTAATCCCTCAAAATTTCCTTAGAAATCATATCATCTAATGATCCATTAATTTGTTGAGCAACTGAATCGCCAAATCGCTTGAGCTTGACAGAAGTAATTGATGGATTTTGTTCTCGAAAATGGTTTCATGAAGGTAATTCACAAGTTTTCCTTTTGGATGTTTAAAGTTTTGTTATAATTTTTTTTCCAATTTCTCTCTTAAAATTATTGATATCATTAATTTAGCTTTTGTATTGAATTGTGAATCTGGGTTTTGTAAAAAATTAATCGTCTGACTATTTTTTTCCTAGGATTTGATATAATAAAATGACGCCTCCTAATTGAAGAAGACAAGGCTCTTATTCCTGTAACTTTTGGCCAATTGCATCCTGAACTAGTTTTGTGACCTTGCCAAAGGTGAGTGTTTCGGCATGTCCTTGTCAAATTATTATTATTATTATTTGTTTATTTACTTTTTGTTTGCAATCTTTTTAAAATTCTGAATTTTTTGCTGAGTTTTTTTAGTTATATTAGTTACCCAGAATATATCATTAAGTTATTTTTTCTTTTAATTTAGTTTTAATATTTTTTATTTTGTTGAATTTTTTATTTTTTATTTTTAAAATTCTGAAATTTTTTACTAAGTTATTTTTTGGTTATAGTAGTTGCCCAGAATATATCATTCAGTTATTTTTTCTTTTAATTTCTTTTAGTTTTTTATTTTTTATTTTTAAATTCTGAATTTTTTACTGAGATTTTTTTTAGTTACAGTAGTTGCCCAAAATATATCATTGAGTTACTTTTTCTTTTAATTTAGTTTTTGTAATTTTTTATTTTGCATATTATTCCTGTAATCTTAGTTATACATTATTGTTTCCAATATCCTTTTGACCATTCTATTTTTCTTATATAAAGAATTATGATGTTGCTTTTGAAAATCATTTTATGAGGATGGTGCATAAAAGAACTAGTATGTGTACCAGGAAAGAAATTATCTAGTGGTATTAAGATGATGAATAAAGGGTGCGTACATCTAAACAGGAAAATCATTTTCAGATTGCTTTGGCAGTAGATTAATTAACATGAGAAGTATCTATGGAGGACTACACCTTATATGACATCCATTGAAGAAGCTGTTGGTAGTACAGTCGTGTGACCTACAGATCGGGTTGTTATAGACTCTACAAATTGAAATTTGTGTCATTCACATATTTCACATATTTAGGTAATCTCATGTCCATTAATTTTTATATTTTTTCTTGAGCATTTCTTTATGTTTTTTTAGTGTATGTGCCAACATGGAGCTTGAGGCACAATATATTACTTTTAATGACTTATGGTGGTAGTAGTTGTTGGCTAGAAAGTATAACTCTAGAAGTGTTGAGTTGATGATATATATATATATATATATATATATATATATATATATATATATATATATATATATATGTTATTTAAGTTGTAATTTGTTTGAGGAAATGTCCATGCTCTAGGGGAGACTCTATCAAATTTTTTTCGGAGGATAAAATTAGTTGTATATTTGAGTTCATTGCTCAAAACTAAAATTGGTGTAAAGCTATAAGTTAAAATAAAAGTTTTGCCACCAAACTTTTATAGTTATTTAAATATTATGTTGAAATCTCTTTAGTAAAATTAATTATGACAGTAAATTAAATTTTTCTAGTGAAATACTTACAAAAGTTTATCACTATATTTACTCTCTGCAGGTGAATTTTTGCACTTATTTTTTTTAAATTTATAATGCAGGTCATGTGGATAAGCACTACTTGTAAAGGAGTTTCTGATGCAAATTGAAGATGAAATAATATTCTCTTTGTTTAATTATTGCCTTTTTGATATATGGCACATTATGTTTATAGTTAAACATACTCTATATTTGTACTTGATGTCTATTTTTAAATTATAATGTTCATCTGCATACATTATTGTTTTAATACAATATTTTATATGTATGGTATATTTTGTTCAATTGGAGTATAGTTTGAGAAAGATTTCATATTATTATAAAAATTAATAAGTACAAATTGATAGAGTTTATTCGATTTTATTTAATAATTGTGATAACAACCAATCTATAATAATTAAATGCTTCAGGTCCCTACTTTGTCATATCCTAAGAATGCTTCAAATCATTCAATATGTGGCATTTTTGTTAGGCTATGTAAAAATGATTTGGTAGCATTTCGCGAATGCTACGACTCGTGTAATTTGTAGCATCTTAAAATTGCTAATATCATGAAATCTGTAGCATTTTTGTTATGCCACGAGAGAAAATGTCATTGCACTTTTGAAGTGCTACTAGATTAATATGTGTAGCATGATTAAAGTGCTACAAGAAAATGTCATTGCACTTTTGAAGTGCTACTAGATTAATATGTGTAGCATGATTAAAGTGCTACAGATAACATATTTGTAGCATTGTTATTATGCTATAAAAGACGATTTGATAGCATTTCTTAAGTGCTACATAATGTGTACTGGTAGCAATTATCTACTACAACTAAAACAAAATATGCAGCTTTTATTATATGCTACAAAATTAGAATTTTATAGCATTCTATAATTGCTACTAAAAAGTGATACTTTTAGTAACGTGGGCTAACATAGCACTTTGTAAAATGCTACAATTTACTTTTAGTAGCACTTTTTGCGTGCTACTATATCTTAATTTTGTTGTAGTGCGATCCCTGTTATTCTCCAATCACTTTTTAATCCAATCATTTATGTTTCCATATCTCATTGTTCTCACTTCGCGATTGCGTGAAGGTAATTATCTCACTTCTCCCTTGTTCAATATCTTAATTTTGCTATTGATTTCTTAGATTTTTTAAAATTAATTTAGGGTTAGTTTTGGTGTAGGTTAAGGTTTCCATCAAGTTAGATTTGGATTAAGTTATGGTTTCCGTCACAATTAGGGATCTGTTCACCTTACTCAACAGTTAATGATTATGATAGATTTACACTTTAAAATAGTTATTTTAAAATTTTGCAGTGTTCAAATTAAATTGTCGCTCCTAAAACAAAAATTATTGGCTAAAATGTGAACAAGCAATCAGCTAACCGTGCCATTTTTTGACCATTTGATTTTCATTTCATTCATTCAACTATGCACAAAAAACAACTAAATGTTAGTGATATGTCATTGCTAATTATGACCCTAATTATTTAAAAAGATCCAGAAAACAATGAAAAGTATTAAAAGCGAATAATAAATCACTCACATTTCGAAAAAGGGGATCGAGCAGTGCCTTGGCATTAAGAGTCGTAATGACTTTAAGATTAGGAGACATTTCAGAAAGTAGCTTAAGGGTCTTCAAATGGAGAAATTTTAAAATACATCTGATATATTACAATCAATTAATGTATGCATGACATGTGTGGTTGAATTTAATGAGTAATGATATAGTCACAAACTCTTGTACAAACTTATTTTATACAAACTGACGTGGCATGATAAGATTGGTTGAATTAAATATCACTTGGTCCACATGATTTGTTTTTATTATTTTATATTTTCATTCAACCAATGAATTAATGCCACGTCAGTTTGTACAAAATAAATTTGTACAAGAGTTTGTGGCTGTATCATCACTTGAATTTAATATAATCACCACTTGCATGATGACTTTTCAAAATAAATATACGCATGTTATAATATTATTTACTTATTATATGATTGACATAATACTTCTGATATATTCTATAATTTCTCCTTCAAACGACATATATAGATTTTTATATATAGCGTCGTTGGTTGCGATTTTCCAACTAAATTAATTTAAGTTCCTCTTGCTTTGGAGCTAATGTAATTGGTGGCGCGCATAGATTTTAGATATTTATAGATATTATATATATATATATATATATATATATTAGTGGTTTCCATCTTATATAGTGCTTGAGTGAAGTCTTCAACTTCAAGCTATAATAACTATATCATCAAAGCCAATGCAGTCTTTTCACTCAAAGTGTGTACACGTTTTTAATTGATTTGCTTGTCGGCTTTGGATTATTGCTTAAATTTTGTACTAATATTTAAAAAATATTTGATTTCAAAAATTGCAATGCCACATCTGCAAGACGGCAACCTCAAACCTGTAATATCCACCCGCTCTATAACAGTGTCGGGCCTGATATCAGGTCAAGTCGTCCTACAAACCAATAAGATATTTTGATTTTTGATAAAATGCGTTAAGATTGGCCTTGGTGAGCCACAAATATTGCTGGAGAAACCTAATAGCTTTATGATTATTAAATTGCATAAAGGCTGGTCTTCATGAGCCATAAAGATGTCAAAAGAAGCATTCAAATTTTTTGGCTTTATTTTTTTTTTATTTTTTTTGGATGTCAGCAATTTTAAAATCTGGGATAACCTTTCAGTAAATCTGGAATGTTACGAACTATGTAACTGGAGTCATATATTGCCCATTTTGAGCGGGGGACTTAGCGGGAATGATGAACATTGATGATTACTCTTTAGTTTGAACCTTTTTTTCCGTGCTCTTTTTCCCCATTGATTCTCATCATTTCTCTGTATCCAGGTTGCGAAGGAAGCTTCTGACATGGGATTGGCAGATAATGATTTTAGTACAATTGTTTCTGCTGTTGGTGAAGGCAGATCCATTTACAGCAACATGAAGGCTTTTATCAGGTTGGTTGGTTCTTCCTTTCCCCTTTTCCCGAGTAGTCCCCCTCAAATTATTAATTTTTTTTTTGTTTTGCAACAGTATGGACATTTTTATTGATTTGTGGCTGTTATATTCTTTGAAAAATAATATTGAACATAATGAAAATAACTAGATTATTAAAATAACAAAAAATTACTTTCTCTGGAAAGTAACGGGGACATCATGAATCCATAGCTGCTGGACGCACAGTACTCCAATATCTGAACTTATCAACCTGAACTTGTTTCGTGTTATAATTAATGATCCCAACTCCCAATCCAAGCATATTTTAAAAGTTAAGTATATATTAAAGAAATGAAATTTAATTTGGATTCTATGTTAATTAGTTTTCCTTTTTATTTTCAATCTGTTACGTAGTGGCCTTATGTTTTTTTTTTTTTTTGCGTGCATGCATGCTTAGTACTTGTTTGGTGGCTCTCTGTTGGATTCTTTTTATAAATCTTTTTCATAGGAGCAGGTTCGTTATGTGCCCCCAATTAGGTGTAACTTTTCTTTTTTCATTAATAAAACTTCCCTCGTACCGCTGAGATTCACTTTTAAAAAAAAAAATTAGAATAAGTTATAGTTAATATAAATAAATGTATGATTAGAGTTAGAAAATATTTTTAGTTTTCAAAAGTTACGCATGAGTTATTTTTGGACATTTAATGAAATTTTCTTAGAATCAAATTGAATTTAACCTATTTCTTTATATACGATTTCTTGTAGATCGATTGCATCATGATAGATAGAGAGATGCAACATCGTTATAGTGTTAGGAAAAAAAAACAGATCAGACAGTCATCGTGATAGAAGCGAAGATGAAAATATAGTTGATGATTTGAAAGACGTGGAAGAAAAAAGCAGCACTGTTGAGTGCAGTCTTGACAATTAATCTTTGTATTGATTAATAAAGATAGAGACGATCATTGATCATTTTGACTCATTGTTTTGTTTACATAATCAATTGATTCTTCTTGGTATCAAGCTTTCATGGTTAAAGAACAAGGCAGAGATAAAAGGAAAGGAGATATTGGTTGTAAATATATAAAAGAAATAGATTATATATATAGAGTCCCCTTTTAGCATGCACTTTTAAAATACAGATTGTAAAATTCTGAATTTGCATTTTAAAAAATAAGGGCGTGCACATATAGATTTTTTGGTGTGACCGCCTACATTTTTCAAAATGTAGATTTGAAATTTGACAATATTATAAACTAATTTTTCAGTAGTTTATAATATTGTAAAAACTTTAACCTCGAATTCATATTTTGAAGAATAGGTGTGCCTGCACCTTTGAAGATAGATCAGCGGCCCTTTCAAAATACTTTTTTTTTTATTACATCAGTTAATAACCTTCAAATCTATGAATAATCAATGGCTGAGATTTATTATATTAATACTAATAAATTTTTCAACTCCCATGGACCACATTCTTCAAGGTCTCTTATCTCTTGCCTCAGCCTTTAAATTCTCTTTCCATTTCACTTCTTCTCACTTTTTTTTTTCAAGTCTCTAATATTCAATTTTTTACTTTCAACTTACCCAAAAAAATAAAATAAAATTATGCATGTTAACTTCTTCCTAGTTATTACTTTTGCTACTCTCTGTTCCCTCCTCCAAATCTTGAACATGGGTTTATAAACGAGATCCATATTGGGTTTCTAAAAATATTATCATAACCATAGTTTATCTTTTTTGTTATTGTGGTGAAAGAATGGACTCGAAGGACCAGAGTTGTCTGACAAGACCGCAATATTTGGATTGAAAGAGTTGAGTCTTTGTACCTCTAATTTGTACACAATGGAACCATGAATATGAATATGTGGGTGATAGCGGAGAAGAGTTAATGAATTATAAAGAAGACTGAGATGAAGGAAGTAGCTGCATGAGACTCAAGAGAGGAGAAGAGAAGAGCCATATGAAGAGTCAATGGGGTTGGGGTCCATGGAGAAAGAGAAAAAAAAAATATTAACCAATTTTTAATATTAAAGACAATAAATTTAAACCATTGATTAACTCAGCATGGGATTGTCATAAAGAAACATTAGTTATACTAGCTAGATCGTTTTGGCACGATTTATTTATAATTTCGTTAATCGATAATTAGCCATCATGACAAGCTAGCTTAGGCCAAATTCATATACATAATCTTTTTTTGAAATAGAAATATGCATTAAATTAGGATGAAAGCATAATTTCTTTAATGAATTGTTGAAGGTTTGTATTCAATTGTAAAATTTAAATTCATCCTTGGTCCCGTTCAAATTGACTAATCAATGACAGGATTATAACAATATTTTACCGTTATTGGGTTATGTATTATCACGATCTATTTATTCTATAAGCACCTTGTCACAACCATGCTAGCTTGGACCAAGTTAATGTGTTCGTAATTAACCAGAAGATAACGAAACATAAATAATCTAAAATTGGTGTTAATTGAAAATTAATGCGATGTAATTATAGTGTATATATAGTTGACCTTGATCTTGATGTCCGTGGCCTTGGGGATCTTGATAAATTCACACATACTGCGTTAGCATTAAAACACAACTCCTAGGGGATGCAACAGCAACACATACAGAATTGAAGCATTAATTAAGCCACTTTCACATTGCGAGTCATCATGGTCATGAATTCATCCATGTCAATCAGACCATCCCCATCAGCATCCACCCCTCGGATCATTTTCCGACAAGAATCCAAGCTGTATTTCTCCCCCATCTTCCTCAACACCTCCATCAACTCCTCGGCACTTATCTTTTTATCACCGTTCAAATCAAACAGTTGAAACGCACCTTGAATATCATTCTTCTTTTCTCTATTATCTCCCATGTCATGCATCATTTCAAGGAACTCCTTAAAGTCAATATACCCATCTTTGTCAGTATCAATGAAACGAAAGGACTTAGCCATCTCGGCTTTTGCAATTCCCTTACCGAGAACATTCAAAGCTGAGTTGTACTCGTCCTGAGAGATCTTGCCATCTTTGTTGGTGTCGAATTTGTCGAACACCTGTCTCATCTCTTGTACGTTTGACCTCGAGGCTCTTGGCACACTAGAATTTTGCCTTTCCTTGGGCATGCTCACTTGGGGGGTTGATTTAACTGAGGGCTTTCTTGAAAGGCCTTTATAGAAATTGAGGAAACTCAGTTTCGACATATCAAAGGATGATAATATCTTGTATCTTGCAACGCAAGCAAAGATGATCAAATGCCGGGATGACTTCTGGTACTGAAGTTGCAGGCCTTTATACACGGAAATTGCTGAGTCTAATCGCATAGGAAGTGGTAATATTGGTTTTGGTATTTAATTCCACAATTACTAAAGAATGTAAATGTCCATGAAAAACTTAAGCTAAGTTTTAATAAAAGTGGACCAACCAGATGCAAAGCAACAGCATAAAGAAGATGTCCTTCGTCGAAAGTTGAAATGCGTCTTTTTGATTCCCCATTCAACCTGTAAATTACTGATCAAAATCTGTAAAGAGACGGATGCTTTCTCTTTCAAGTGGCGGTGGAAGCAGAATTAAATTGTGACGCCCACGTGAACCAAATAATAGAGGTGCCCGTTGACCTTTGCAGCGCACTACCATACCATGTTGGCCCCATATTGGCAGCTGTCTTCAGAGCGAAGCTTTAACTTCTCAAATTTGGAAATAATTAAACAAATATTACGGTACTAGGTTTCATTAATGGACTCTTAAATGCAAAATTAATTTATCAGAAACTAGTCTTGAATTTAGTAGAAGCAGCGTTTTTTTTTTCGAAATCTGAATAAATGTGAATTAATTTAAATTCTAAACAAAAATAAATATTTGAATTTGAATAACATATTTTTTTTTTACCTGAATTGCTAAAAATAAATATTAAGTTTGTTTTTTTAACTTAAAAAATCTGAAAACTAATATTTTTACATTTGTGCTCTTATAAATTATAAATGTTAAACAAATAATAAACACTTCAAAGAACTTAAATAAGATAATATATTATCATAATATAAATCATGTTCAATTGGATAAAATATTGTAAATAATTATATGTTAATAAATTTTATTGTAGTTCATGATGTTTTTATATAAAAAAAATTCATAAAAAATTGTGAAGATAAATAATGCTAATTTGAAGAAAATAAAAAGATAATAATAATAATAGTCTACCATTATATGATCACAAGTTATAGAGATAGGTAATGATACTAATTATTAAATTTTATTTAGGTAAGGATGAAAATTAATTAATTAAATAGGGATATTTTAGAAAATATATGATTCAGACTTTTTAAATTAAATTAAAAGCTAAAAAAATTGGCTCAATAATTTAGTAATTTAATGACCTAAAATTTTCATTAAGTTAAAAAAACAAACGGACTTAATGACTTAATTGACTATTAAGTTGAAAAAATAAACGGATTTATGACTTAATTGACTGAAATTAAATCATTAAGTCAAAAAAATAAAATATTGTAGTATGGAAGATATGTTGATATGATTTTTTTTTACTTATATAATGAAAAATATATTATATTTTTAATAATTTTGTCAAAATTATTATTTGAAAATGATATTTATTATATACTATTAACTTTTGTTTTATAGTTACAGTTTTTTTTTAACAGTTAAGCTACGGAACTTCAATCTCAAATAGGACATAAAAAGATTCTCTATATTTCTAAATAGCAACTAAAAGGAGCACAAATGAATTATAAGTACCTTCTCATTTTTCTATTTTTAAATTTCAAATTTAAAATTAATAATGGTAAAAAATGTAAAACGGTTAATTGATAAGGACTAATTTGAAAGAAATAGTAAACTTGTGGGGACGAATTTCATAATTCTTTAAAAAAGAATATCTACTACTACTAATAATAATAATAATAATAATAATAAATGTATATAAAACCAGGCATGCTCTGCAAAACAACTATTGTGTTCTTTGTCTCCTTTCATTGGTTCTTGTTTCGGCTTTTATATTTTTATAACGGGTTCAGTCACATTGGAGTATCTCCAATGTATGACAGCCTATTTTATATTCAGTTACATGCATTCGACAGTTCTAGGCTATTCTATGTTGGAGCATCTCCAACGTAACTACTGCCTATTATTATTATTATTATTATTATTGTGTTTATTTTTTTTAGTACAAGCTGCCTGCTCTAGTTGGTTGCTTAATCTTTTCATTTAACTGTGTATATAGCTAACATTTTAGGTTGTTTATAAAAAGGACACTCTATTATTAAACTAACAATCAAAACTAAAGTTATAAAAATGAGACTCTATTATTAAAGTAACCATCAAAACTAAAGTTGAAGGTCTTGTTTGAGATTGAGATTCAGTACCTACAACTTAAAAATTACAACATTAAAGTATTTAGTAAATACTAATTATTATATTTTAAAAGTAATAATGATATAATTTTTCACTTAAATGATGAAAATTTTATTATATCTTTAATAATTTTATCAAAATTATTATTAAAAAATTATATTTACTACATATTATTAACTTTTATTTCACAATTATAATTTTTTTTACAATTTAAAAATTAAAACACATCAATCCAAAAAGAACTGAAATCTAGGATTTTTTTTTTTTTTTGCGTATGGACACTGAAGCGGACAAGGGAAATTGGGCATTTGATGATTTGTTTAATCTTGTGTAATCAATGTTTATTTTTAAATTTGAAAATGAATCTATAGTACTACGTTTTCAAAATACTAATTTAAAAAGAATAACTTCATCAAAATAAAAAAAAATATTTTCCTATGAATTATATTTTTGTTAAACACTTTACCGAACGTGTAATTTTTTTTTTCTCATTTGATTAAAAAAAGAAAGAATTGTTTGATAAACAGTGTCAGACACCCTTTCACCTTTTTCTGTAGTGCCAAAAGAAAATAAGAGATTAGAATTAGAAACTTTTCTAACATTGTGTGTTCCGTTCTTCATTTTACAACCTTGGGGGTGGATGAAATCTCATTTTTCCACCGATTCCCTTGCACGTAAAACCACATATTTCACTTCCACAAACAATCATGTGCTTTAAGGTAATTTAATTTAATATCCTCAAAACTTGACCTTTTCACATTGATGTCCCTAATAACGTTCTTAGGAGTTGGGAGGAATTTCAGGTTCAAAATTTACCTTATATTATGCAACACAATTAATATTATGCTTATTCAGTCGAAATATTTAATTTGTATCCCCAATTGATGTATAACCAATAGAAATTCACCATATAAATTGGAAATGATAAGACTTAATAATTAACTATAACTTGAGCTAATCAAATAGAGACATATCATTTACTTACTGGTATAAACTAAATATCCTAACTAAGTAAACTAAGCAAGCATAGTATCATTTGCCACATCCTTTCTTTTTCTGCATTAAGTAATAACCAAGTCAGTAATGAGGAAGGAAGGATGATTTCTATAAAATCAAACAAAATTTTCATCTATGTTTTAACCCAATTCTGAAACAAGTTGCACAACAATAATTACTAATCCATTTCTCTCTTTCCCTCTCTCAATTCAACGGACAAATTTTCCTTTCCACTTGGCTAAACTATTGCAAAGGTGCCAGGAGAACACCGAAAGACCTGTGATATCAAGCTTACCAACTTGAAGTTGAACAATCACAATCCTAGAACATAGACATATCAGGGGGTGGTCCATACACGGTCATCCATGAAAATGGGACAATCCATTTCTCACCATCATCACCTGAAATTAAAAGAACCCGTCAGTGCATATGGGTATCGATTGTTTGACCTCATAAAAGCTGTCTACTGTCTTAAAAAATATCATTTACAGAAGCCAAAAGTAAATATGAAAAGATAAACTAGTTCAATCAAGTAATAGAATGGCATGCGTGCTGGAAAACAACTTCTAACGGGGACATATATATTTCATTTGATCACCATAAATACTTTCAATAGATCATGTAGAGTTCTTCTCCTCCTTTTTTTGTGAATAGATGTAGAGTCCTGATTAATAGTGAATACAGGGGTTTCAGAGACACGTCTTAAAATGTGATCATCGAATTTAATAATAGTTGGAATATTTATGCAGAAATCTGCTCAGTTATATGTGGGACAGTATAATATATGAGATGACACTAAAAATTTAAGTGGTTCAACACTTGCCTATGTTTACGGCAGAAAAATGTTGAATCACTTCAGTTTTGAAAGAACGATAACAGTACAGATATAGCATATTCTTTACTCATTTATTGTGTGTCGTTTGATTAGCAGAGTCAATATATATATAGCGTTTTACTAATAATATCGAGTTCAACTTGCATTCTCAATAATGCTTATCTCATAGAATTTGGATGAAACTTTACACTTTGACTCAATCCCTCCGATCCCTATTTCAATCCCTTTAAATAAGAACAGTCTGCTTCTAGAATCTGTTGCCTCCAGCCACCCTAGTGTGCTTTGAATCATAGAACTAAGTGCAGGTGCTCACTTTTGATGCCAAACTGATTACTTTTGATTGGGCCACATTTACTCATAATCTTACCTACAATTCACCTAACAACTTTACTATTCGAGGCCAAATCACATTATTCATGGTCTGGCCAAAAATTCCTTATTTTCCTCCTAGTAATAATTAGACACCATGACCTAATGAAGAATTCCTTCCCTGTAGCCTTTGGTCTGTGATCCCTGGTCAGGCATCTTGGACCAACCAAGAATTCCTCCCATGTTAGATCCTAAAATATGTGATCCCTAGCATATGGTCTTGGTCAATCACCTTCCACCAAACAAGAACTCCTTGGACTTTTTTTAATCCTAGTTTGACCAAGAATTTCTTCTATATAGACTCCAATATGTAGTCCATGAACCTTGCTTAGAGTCATCTTGGATTGACAAAGAATTTTTCCTCTGTGAACTCCAGCATGTGATCTCTAGACTGTAGTATGTGGTCCAATCCCTCATATTTAGAATTTTTTATTTATGTAATTTTAGCTGAAGAGAGTTATCTTAAGAGTTAGGCGGCAAGTGTTGTAGCAAGGTAGAAATTACATGAATAAAAAATTCAAAAACATGAGGGGACTGGACCACCTACCACCTACTTGAAACCATGTACCAGGGTCCATAAAAATGGAATTCTTGGTTGAGTGCTACTAAGTGTCAAAAAGCCTGAGAGAAAACTGAGAGAAACGGCAGCACATTTTGCCTCTCTCTCTCTCTCTCGGTTTTAACAATTAAAAAATTAAAAAGATAATTAAAAAAGAATAAAAAATAAGAGGGAATTCAAAAAGCAGCACATGCTCTCCTCAAGGCCTCCTCTGTCACCAAACATAGTCCCCATCCTCACCAAACATACCCACCAGCTCTGCTTTTTTCCTTCACCAAAACTCTATACAAGGCCCACATTTTCATTCACACACAAATTCTCCTAAACAGAAGCACCACCCGTTTTAGATCTAGAAGCAGAACCCGATGCTGCTCTCGAAGCCGAAGCTGAAGCCGAATCCACTGTCGAGGTTGTTGAGTCTGTTGAGACCATCTGTTGAGCAGAGCTTTGATTTCAAAAGAAAAAGCAGAGGATGGGGATTATGTTTGGTAGCTGAGTGAGGATAAGCTGAGATCATCTGCTGCTTTTTGGATTTCCTATTATTTTTTATTATTTTTTGATTCTCTTTTTAATTTTTTAATTGTTAAAAAGAAGGGAGAGTGAGAGAAGCAAAACAGCAGCAGGTGCGGCTGTTTCTATCAGCTTTCTCTCAGGCTTCTCGACACTTAGCATTTTCGTTCTTCGTTTGTTCTAGATGACTGAGTAGCGACCACAAACTAAGTACCACATACTAGGGGTCCATAGAAAAGAAATTCCAACTCAAACCATGTCCATGAAAAGCCCAATGAGTTCTGGGTTAATCAGAGACCAAAGACTAGGAACCACATACCAAAGTACACAGAGGAGGATTTCCTAGTCAAACCAAGATTAGAAAAATTAAAGGAGTTCTTGGTCAATCCAAGGTGACTTACTAGGCCCATGTATCAAGGTCCACAGAAGAGGAATTTCTTGTTAGTCCATGGTGATAAACCACAGACAACCTATCAGAGGCCACAAAGGAGGAATTCTTAATTAGGTCATGGAGTTGATCAGGACGTCGTTAGATAAGCAAAATAAAGAGTTCTTGGTTAGACCATGAATAATGTGGTCTAACCATGAATAATAAAGTCATGAGATAAATTGTTGGTCCTATAGTGTGTACTAAGTAGCGGCGGTAGTTCTGCACTTGCTAGAACCCCATCTTGAAGAATGGGCTTTTTGGATTCCTTTCCAAGAGCAACGGTGACAAGTGAGCAATTGTCATTGGTGAGCCCAAACATTGAAAACACATTAAAATGGACCGTGAAATAAAATTCTAGAAGCAAATTTTGCTAGAATTTGACTAGAGAAAGGGCAGATATGGAAATACAAGAGATTGAGATAGCATTTAGAGTTTCATCCAAATCTTACGAGATAAGAATGATTAAGGAGAGATCAGCTTGAACTTAATGTTATTTGTAAAATGCTATATATAGTGTCTCTACTAATCAAACGATGCACCAAAAAATAAACAAGCAAAGAGCACAAAACTATCCTATGATAATGTAGTAATCCAACTTTTCTCTCGTGGACATTGGCTAAGTGCTTAATCACATAAGTTCTTAGTTTCATCACATTTGTTATATTTTCCCAAATATTTCAAACCTAGTTGACAAGATTTCTACATCAATGTTTATCATAAAATCATTTCCATAGCAAACAAAAGCTTGTCAATGCACAGAAGACATTTCTTCTTAAACCAGAGTTAAGATTTCTTTTACTGAAAACATCCATGGTATCACGAGAGGTCATTATATCAAACATCCTAAGCATGTAAAAACCTCATCGTTTTGAATTCTTACTGTTAAAAAATGTTTCTTAACAAATGAATTATATGGAAACTTAGTTTTCGTAGCCCATAGGACCAGTGGACAAGTGACCAAACAATAGGGATATAAGCCTCCGATATAGTTGAAGAAATATTGAACACTTATGAATCATCAGATGAATAATATATACCACACATTCTAATTAAGACGCATGTGATGATTTGTACTCAACCTACATCAAAGTTATTCACTTTGAGGATGGTGGAAGATGGGGCGTATAGATTATATATAATTCAATATCCAACTTGAAAATCCAAAACTCACCATGGACGTTGTCAGGATTCACCCTCAAAAACTTGCATGCTGCCTCAGCCAGATTGAAAGCATCAGCCATATTGTCCCCTTCTGAGCAGTAACATAATAAGCATGTAACCTTCACGCCTCTGGCCTGATTCAATAACCAAAAAACCTCTTAAGTCAAATTTACTGTAGTGAACATAAATCAGATCACAGTCTTTCAGAGAGAGGATGGCTCTTATAATCCTTTTCTGCATGTCTTTACAGTTGATGTGGTGGACACTTGCTTAGTTTCTAAGCTGATGTTAAACTAGTTCTGCACATTCTTCAATTTTTCTCTCTTTATTTCTTACTTTACATTAGCTTTATCCAGTATATTCCCTCTTGAACAAGCATGGCACCCCTTGCACTCTTTTACTTGTATTTTCCTTTTCCATTCAAAAAGAGAGCAACAGAAAGAGGCATTGATAGCTTCAGTCATAACTGTCTAATGCTAATTTGATGCAAGGGGATCTCCATAAGAAATATGTAATAGGAATCTGCACAAGATATACAAGTCGTATCTCTCCAAACTTGTATATATGCATACATTTACATAATGGCTGGGAAAAACAAACCAAAAAACAGATGAAGTCAAACAGAAACATTGAAACATCAAATCGTAGCTTAAAATGAAAAAATAAATCAAGCTTTACAGCAACAGACAGAAGCCATTGAAATATGTAATATGCTCATTATGAGTCCAAATTTATACCTTAAAGCATGAAAATAGGGCAGCAAAAGGCAAACTTGGGTAGTAATCTTCTTCTTCCAGATCATCCTCAACATTAAAATTATTCTCCTCCCCAACATCTCCTTCAGCTAAAGAGCTAAGATATTTCCAACACCTCTGAGCTGGTTTGTATTCCTGAAGTCTTTTCCATCCAAGTTGCTCACAGTAATCATCTGTCCCATCGACACTGGTGCTAGATAGGTAATATATCTGTGGCCCACTGAAATGACCCAAAAAAGATACATAAGACGTCTTGAAAATGCAAGGCTCACTGCAAACAGTGTATCCATCTTATCCCTCAGAAGCTCCATAGAAGACAATTATTTCAATACAACTTAAACAATTTATGAAGTAGCAATAATAGTAAATGGAAAAAAAATTTATTGTTTTGAAATTTTCAATGACATTATGTCTCATGCTTCTTCATCAGTCACTAGCGAACATTTTTATGAAAATTTCCATTTAGAATGGTCTACTCTATCAGTGAAGTTTTAACTAAGCAGTTCACTCTTCAAACTCATAAATAAAAGAAAAAAGGCTGAAAACACACTAAAGCATAGTGGCTGTGAACAAAAAATACTCAACAAAAAGCTATTAACGAAAAAAGAGAAAACAAAATGGATAACAAAAGGAGCCACACAGAGAGAGGATCAAAATGAGATTGGGAGACAGGTCAAACATAGGAAGATTCTGTTCTGAATTTGGCAGAAAATAATGAACTGTTTAGCATCCTTCAAAATCTCCTTCCATGTTTCTCTATACCCTATGTTTTTTGACTTAAGACAAGAGACTGGTCCTACAGCCAGTAAAGATGTCTAAAACCCTACTCATAGTAATTACAGCTTGAAAACTGAATTATTAATTAACTAGGTGCCTTGGAATGCTTACTTTACTCAAAATTCATGCTTATCAAGAGAAGAATCTTGGGGGGAGGGGAAAAAAGAAGTTTCTGTACAATATTTCCATACCTTGACATATCAATTCTTTGCAATCTCCCAAAGTCTAAGGCAGACAGTACAACCACATGTTTTTTTCCGCTAGCAGCAGCAAAGTCCGCCAAGTTCTTAGCATATTCAACCATCATCCCCTGTTTAAATGACCATGAAAAGATCAGAAATTTGCATGTGATCTGTAAAATGCATTAGAAATCCGCTAAGGAAAAACCTGTAACATTAGAAATTGCATTACCAGGGTGCGCAAGAGGTATTTAGTATTAATAAAATAGCAACATACAGATTTCAGAAATCATATACTCGACGCTAAATGATTTTCAAAAAATAAGTAACATAGCTGTCATCATTCATCACACAACTACTTCTACTAGCACTACTACTTCCACCAACCTTACAACAAAAGCATTGCTATCGATCAAACATTACTCAAACACTAAGCTTAATGATATAACAAGAAATACCTTAACAACTGGGGATCTTTGCTGGATAAGAGTCAGCCCACTAGAAGATGACTCATAAGCTGCAAACAAAGACACAAAATGCACACTCAACTCACTCACTAAATGCTTTCAAAAATACAGACGGCAGCAATTACTGATATTTACTTACACGTTCACAAATCTCAAAATTGAATAAAATTTTATACCTTGAAGAGGAAGAGCGAGGTCGCCACGTGGACTCGGCCGGTAAGCATCGTTACCGACGCAAGGAAGCACGAATTGATCGTCCAAGTATCCAACTGTTTCAGCTCCAGTCGACGACACGAGTAGGTCCACTGCCAGCTGGCCCACATTTCCGATCGACAATGCAGGCTACATTTAGAATTTCATATAAATTTGAAAAAAAAATCAATAAAATTGATGAATTAAAAATAAATAAATAGAATAATTGAAGTGAAAAATCAACAAATTGAACAAACCAGTATTAGGTTTGAGCAGCTCTCGCTGAGGTGTTTGCCTTCTTCGAGAACGAATTCCATTTTAAAGAGAGAGAGTAAAAGCTCCAGTAGCTTGACCGCTTGAGAATCTCAGGAAACAAGGTTTCATTCATTTCAACACACAGAATTTCTTCGCAAGAAAGTGTAAAACGACGTAGTTTGAGATTTTAATCTTATTTTGGGCTTCATTGGGCTTAACAAACTACTTGGGCTTTAAAACTTACTCCAGTACTATTAACAATCCGCTATCGTCAAAGTACACCAATGTTAATTCAAAGAGTTGGCTCAACTCATCTCGACATCAATATCTTAAGGAAACCATTTCAATCTTCAACTGTCAAAACAACTAAGTCAGGAAAATTTTCATTGAATTGTCCGTGAATTTGTGTTTCTTTTTTTTTTTCCCCTTGACTTACAGTTATGACTCTTGGTTTGAACTTCGAACATTTATTAGTAATTTGACATTATATTTGCCTTATCCTGAAGCAAGCCAAGAAAAGCAATAGTGGGTAGCCAAAACAACTTTTGTTTGACTTGGATAATTACTTTATAGGTGTTTTTGTATGACAAGATTTTTGAATGATAAGCTAGGTTTTATATTTAAATGTTGTAAAGGATTAACAATAAATTCTTTAAATATAATTCAATAAATACCATTTTAGTAAGAAGTTCTTCGATAGATAACGATATGTTTATGATTTTGGAATATAAAGCTTGTATCCTAATTCCTAAATGATGTAGAACATGAAGTTGTATTCATTCATTGGCGATGTGAAATCATTAATGACGATATAAAAAGTCAACTATTACCAAGCACATGTCAGTCATTAGTTGGTGACACATCATTTGAGATAAAAATTTTATATAGCTTTATAAGTACACTTACTCTTAAATTGAATTTTGCCACATATATATTTATTTTTCTGTGATTGTATTTTTCTATGATTGATTTTTGAATATATATGCATGCATACACAATATTCCACATTTTTTCTTGGGCCTAGGCATACAAAATAACCAAAGATACATCGAGCTTGCACTTTCATATTCTGTCTATTTCGAAATGCGATTTGTGGATTTTAATATAGACACATAATAAAGACAAATATTGATAATAAAAAGAACGTGTAACACAAGATTTTTCATAACATAGCTATTCTTCTTGAATATACATTTCCATGATTGTATGATATATCTAGTTTCTTCACGTGGCCATAAAACATCTAAAAGCAATGAAGATGATCAAAGGGCTTTTAGTGTTGATGACTTTTGGCAAATGGCAATCACAATTATATATATTGATTTAATTTTAATCATAAGGGATTAGGTACACAAACTTGACACGTGCATGGACAGGTTGCAAAACCCTTAAACTAAGTCAAATAAATGTGGAACAACCTGCAGACATTTTGGTGTGATTATCCCCATCTGCATGCTGATTAATAGTACATGATTTGAAACAGTTATAATCCAAAACTTAATCTTAAATTATGTAATGAATTAATCAAAAGTAGATATTTGTTTTCCTCTTTCACAGGGAACATATAAAATAGGCTAGTTGGTAGTGTTAGCTAGAGAGACTGCTAGTTGTCTGCTAGCATCTGTTGGATAGTCCATGTTTTGGAATATGCACGTCTCAAAATTATGCATGGTAAAGCCAAGTGTACAGCACTGTCAGCGCTAATAGTGACTTTGAGAGGCACCCACTCCCCCTGTTCATTGGTTGCTTTTTCTAGATTCAGGTGTTCAGTTTCAGTTGTACCATAGAAGCAAGCCATGTGTACATCACTATCTCTTCTGCAAAAATTCCAGATTTTTCTCTTTTGCGTGAATTAATCTCTCGTTGTTTTAATGGGTCTTCACATTCAATAATGGAAGATTGATATGTGCATTTTTGGGCGCATGTCCTCATTTCGATTTTTAAAAAAAATATATCAGAAAGAGTTTTCGCTAATGGGTGGAAAGGAAAGTGTTTGGTGGAATGTAAGCATCAACATGTGTATAGCAAAGGGGTGAAATAATTGAAATTCTTGTGATGATCATTAGAGTTTAGAATGGGGACTTCATTGAATACACACACACTTGTGTACTTCATACCACCAGTAATGTTATTGGAACATCAATGTCCTTATCTAGGACATCAGAAAAAGAATTATGTAAATTAAGAAAATGTTTTATATATCTTTAATTTAATTTATTATTATTATTATTATTATATTAGTATAGATGTAAGAGGTCTTGTGCTGAGGGAAAAAAGAGGAGACCGATAATGAAAATGGACAAAAACATGTATTTGATTTCAAAAAAAGAAAGTAATTATTATTATGATAGATTCAATCCAAACAAATATTAGGAAACCCTCTTTTTTAAAAAAAAATTGTCTGCAAATTTATAAAAAGATTCCGTGACTGCACATACAAAGATTTACATTTGCTTTTCAGCCATCAGTATCTACTTTCTAAAGCAAAATCATTCAGTTGTATCATCAGTACTGTATCAGCATCATTTTAGAATCATTAAAGTCTTGTACTGTAATATCTTCCATTGCTTTTGAGCTATCAGTTTCTAATTAAAGCAGCATGAATGATGATGAATGACACAGTTTGATTGAGCAATAAGTCTGATTCACCATTATTGCTCTTTGAACATCTAAATACAAACAAAATTCATTTTCTGTTCCCTGTTTCAGGCCACTGTTTAACGAAAAGAACTAAACATCTTTAATAATGGTGCAAACTTCGTTTCCTTGCAGCTTCGTCTTGGTGAAGGTCATTGTTTAATGAAAACACACTGAAAATCTTTAATAATGATGTAAATCGATGGTTACACTGTCGATTCCTTATCTCTCATGTGAATTTCAGATTGAGTCACTCCGCCACTCGTTTGTTAGCTGACCTTGTCCGTTAGCGTACGTTAACTTAGATAAGCAAAATTAGCGTAATTCATGTATACTTTAATCTCTTGTTAGGGGTTAAGGGAGCTTGTTTGATAACGCATAGACAAAAGTAAAGAGTAAAATATTATGATTTCAATTAAGAAATTGTACTCATCACTTCAATTTCTTATTATTATTGACAGGTCATACTGCTCCCTATTACCAATTCTTGCTTATGCAATCAACTTATCTGAAAGATTTGGCAAAGCAAAGGTTCAAGAAGAAACTGCCATATTCACATTATCTTACTATTAATAATCTTAAGGACTGCCACGTTTACAATTAGCACGAATAGAGCTGCTCCCCAATGACCAATTCTTCATGCTTGTGTAATCATGTTAATTAATTAACAAAAGATAAAATGCATGCCCTTGAAATATTTGGCGAGAGGATCTTGTTCAACAGTTAGGAGGTTTGCTTGGTTTAATCAAACAAATCCTCAACTAATCTAAATTAAAGTCTCAATAAAAGAATAATCCTTTGAAAAATATCTAGTTTATGTATATTAAAATTATTAAGGGGATCATCAACAAACACTTGCATGCCAGGTTGCCCTAATATTTTTTAATTACATTAGTTATCAATTCTTCTTGCTTATGCAATCTTGCCAGCTGCCACGTTCACAGAAGCCTGATTTCTTTTGAAGTAATATTAAGAGAACGTGTTTGATGATTAGCAGACAGCAGCAAGCTGGACTTCCCTCAGCTTTTACTTTTTTTGATTACTAACGCAATCAAAGATCGATTCTGTTGCCATTAAAGTATATGATCAAAATATTAAAATAAAAAAATAAAAAAATTATAAGCTTTTTGTAAACTATATATGTAAGATCATCTTAACCTTTGACATTGGTGGGCTTTTTTAATATTACTTTTAATAGAAAGGTGGAAAAATTTTGCCCTTTAAACAAGTTCAAGAGCTAAAGGAAGTTGGTGGAACTATTTGGCAACTACAATTTCATACGCTAGCAAAGATTTTATACATGAACGGAGGCCAAGTGTCTACTTATATGTGATGATAAATTATTTTACATTTCTTTTGTGTGTGATGACACCTTATTGCTCGTGATAAATGACAATGAGACCTTAGTACAGTCCCACATCAGGTATGATTTTGATTACAAATAAACCCTTTATTTGAACGGAGGCCAAGTGTCTACTTATATGTAATGATAAATTATTTTACATTTCTTTTGTGTGTGATGACACCTTATTGCTCGTGATAAATGACAATGAGACCTTAATACAGTCCCACATTAGGTATGATTTTGATTACAAATAAGCCCTTTATTTGACACGTACGTTGTTTCACTTTGTTTTGCAGTTTTGCAAACCCCTACCTGAAGAAACAAAATGCTTTATAATCAAGAGAAAAGAATGTAGTGTGTTTTGCTAATCACGAAAAGAGATCAAAAAAATAAAATAAAAGTACCAAAAAACATAAAAATTTATGATGTAATATCAAACTTATATAACCTGTGATTCTCAGTTCTTGAACATTATTAATTCACATGTATCTCTAATTTTCGAAAACAAAGAATTAATAATATCTTTGCAAATTAATAATTTGATTTGATGAAGTGTGAAGAAATTGACTTGGATTTATATTAGTATCCATTAATGATTTTTTTCTCTCTCCAAGGTTAATTTCTCAAATGATGTTGCAATTAAGGGTTTATTGAGAGTATAGAAATTCATAGAATTATGTTAACTAATATAAATCATAACTTATAATTTTCCTCATTCACAACTTACAAGGGATGATTTCTTAATTAGATTCTTCAACAAGGACTCGACCTTCTCTTTCCATCATTATACATACAGAAATATAGAATAAATAAATAAATGAATAATGTTTTACCAATGACCACTTTGTCAACGGCGTCGATGGCCTTAATTAGAAATGCAATAAATGCAGTGCAAACAATAGGATAATGAATTAATGTATCATGACTAGCCATAGCAATCTATGATCCGTGAAAAAGAAAATCAAGTTGCCATTAATGTTAAAAATGTCAATGAAGTTGAAATTAGGGTTAGGGTTTACATGTGCATGAACGCCAGTCAAATATCTATCTCTCGACCCTTAAATACATTATGCATGAACTTAGGCTGTTATTGCAGTGAAGTAAATATCTTGTCAGTGCAAAATATCAAAGAAAGCTGCTAATCTGCTATACAAAGACGTTCGTATTTGAATTTAAAAAAATAAATATAACTTATATAATTTATTTTTTCTTACCTACCGACAATAATTTTCATTTGTAAAGATATTGCTCAACAGTTATGACGCCTTGTGTACGTTTTGCTTATATCAGCTCGTTATTGGGTACCGGAATCCACATTAGTGTGTAATCTCTTAAGATAATTAACGTTAACTAATTGAATAAAAAGATATCACGATCTTGATTAATTTATAAACAAAAATTAATATAATAATTAGCGTTTTGAATCTTTTTATCAATTGATTTCAATGAAGTCCAAGTATACAAATTGTAACACCCGTTAGTTTGAAGAAACTTAATGAACGATTTGAAATCAATAACATAAAAAGCAAATACTTGAATCCGTCGCTATGCTAATTATTAGCTCATATGTTACTCATATTATGTTGCGAATTATTAGCTCATATGTTACTCATATTATGTTTTCTGTTTAATGTATTTAAATTTATGATTGATCTTTTATTATTATTAATTATTATGGTTTGATTATGTTAGAGTTTACTTACGGTGAAATTCGCGCTCCACTGTAAGTGAACTCCAACATCGTTATAGTTTAATTATTATTCGCAATGGAGTTCATTCTCGAGTGTCTATCCGATATTTCACAATCAATTTTTTAGATTAATACTAAAAAAATACTGTTGAAAAAGGAAAATATAGTTATTAATTGTTTATGTACAATTAAATGGACAACACACTTCGCTCCGGTGTGCCACTCGTCAACTACCAGAGAAAAATTCAAATTAATTAAATTGACGATGTAAACGGACAAGAAATATGGATATCTACGTGGCAGATCTTTTTGCTTGCCAGCTGTAAGTCTACTTTGGCCCTCCTGGCACATGCACGCCATCATGCTAACGTATGCCTTCAAGATTTTTGTCAAAATTTAAAATCCGAGCTCAATTCTTATTTGAAAAATTATTATTTTATTACTAAAATTTTACTGACATATCATGTCAGTATCAAAATTTACCGAAAAATATATTTTACTACTAAAATTTTACGCCATTATCAATTCACTACCATTCCGTTAAGAAAAAGTTAATGTTTAACGGAAATTAAGTTAAAAGTCAATTTTACCCCCAAGAATCTGGTAGTAAAATGATAATTCCCCTAAAAGTTTGGTAGTAAAATGATAATTCTCCTAAAAGTTCGGTAGTAAAATGATAATTTATCTATCAAATTAACAGACAATTTTACTCTTACATCTGGAAATGTCTTTGATACCCTTATGATATCAGTAAATTTTTAACGTTGTTAACGGAATGGTAGTGAATTGATAACAGCGCAAAACTTTGGTAGTAAAATGTACTTTTCGGCAAACCTTAATACTGATATGATATGTCAGTAAAATTTTAGTAGTAAAATAATAATACCCCTTCTTATTTCCACCAAAAGCTCATCTTTAGTGAGTCTATAACTGCATTGAGGTTGTCACTCCCGTCTACAATAAATTTTTTTTAATAGATATAATCTTGGGATTAAATTAATTTTATTTTATAAAGAGATTATAACTTAATAGAAATGTAGTTATAAAAATTATTATTTTGACTTAATTATGCTTATAACAAGTAATTATAGGTAAAATATAAGCTACATAATAGTTATTTAATGGAACATGTCGAATTCAATGTATAAATATTGATAACAGAACAAATAATTTAAAAAAACTAGCAATGTATAAATATTAATTAATATCAAGTGATATAGAGGTAAAATATATACTACATTAATAATTATTTAATCAAACATGTCGAATCCAATGTATAAATATTAATAATAGAGATTGATATAATTTTGAAGACCTAGCAAATACTTTTTGCAATATACAGATAATTATTATTAGATAGAGGTAAGTTCCTTTAAGGCAGGGTCGAAAAAAATTCTAATTTTTTATTATAATATGAAGTTTATTCTTATTTATAACAGTCTCAAATTGTAACTATGATTTTTTTTTATAACTAAATGTAGTTATTTCTATATAAATAAAGTGTCACTATATAAAAATATCATCTTTTTTTTTTTTGTTTGGCTTAGTGATCACTGAATGTGATTCAATTAAACAGTTTTTCTAAACTTTAGTTTCTTTTTTCATTTTTTTTCCGAGTGGAAATTCTAGTAATAAGCGTAATGCCTTGTGAAAATATGATTTAATGCCAAATTCTAATAATTTTCTTACTATTTATCAACCCTTTTCGACGTTAACAAAAGCAAATGATGATCATGCTTGCACCTAAACAGTTCAAAATGTATACAAGCTGCACATGAGCCACGATTAACACATTCAAAATTAGTATAATGTGTCCCAAAAATTGCCTAATTATACATAAAAACAAACCGAGTATTCAACATCAAAATCAACAGAAGCATGAATATGATACACATTGATGTAATTAATTAATCCTAATAAATAATAAATAAATAAATTTTACCCTAATTGGTAACCAGCATCTACTTCGATTAAACCGAATAAATAAAATAAACAAATATACCCACTTAACACGTTTGTGATATTCATTTGTATAAAATCAATCCCATAAATAAACGACGTAATTTAAATTAGTAATTAATTTCATATCAAGTACGAATGTTTCAGAGGCATGCATATGATACATGAATCTAAGCTGTGGGATTACGTGACCAAAGCGACAAAAGTAGCTGCCGTTTGGGATTATCAAAGGCAGCCAGGGGAACTGAAAAAATGAAACCGTCACGTGTCGGTTAACTTTTTCAAAGCAAATTAACTCGCTGTTTGAACTTTGAACAACAAATATTCGGGGATCGGAGGTGGCAGCAATTTGAGAACCATTGACAATTGAAGGAGCGTTTAAAGCTCAATATATGTGAAACAAATTAATGACAAAAGCGGTTTACAGCAGCCACGTAAAATTATACGATAAGAAGATTTTGGTAAGAAAATAAAACAGCGTGTGGTTTACCAAACTTGTGACTTGCGTTATATTTATGTACAAGTAACGACTTTTTCAATGTGAATTCATAAAGAGAGATATAAAATTAATTTCCCCCGCCCCCCCCAAACCCAAAAAAAAAATTGAATTTTTTTTTACATGAATATAGTATGCTATGCTTTGAACTTATGGTGTTTATTAATGTTACTTTTGCCTCTCTATATCCCTAATCGAAGTTAATAACATATGACTTCGCTCAGATTGAATTTGAAATTTATTTAAAACCTCCTGCCTCTGTTTTTTACTAGTATTTTTTAGATCTTTACGTAACAGCTTAATTATTTAGATTTAAGAGACATTCTAACACGGTATTAATCTATAAGAGCTAAGATGCTGCGTTTGATCACCAATGTGCTCACTTTGTTTCATTATTCGTTAATCCATCTATTTTGTTTCATCTGGTTCTATTAGATTCATTAGGTCAGTAATTACAAGTGAGCTTGCCAGAATATTTATTTTTGATATCATTATTGCGTCCTTAAGTAACCGGGCTAAGTTTAAATTTTTTAATCAAACAATTTCTTTACAAGTTGGAAGCGTCCGAGAAAGATTGTATTCACTTATTTAAGCTTAAAGAGTGTTTTGTTTCCGGAAGAAGCACTTTTAAGATTTCAATCAAAACGTCAATTAAAAGCCTTAATTATGATTGAATAACATTACTTTACTTCCTTCATAAAACGACTAAACCACACTCTAATTCTGTGATCTTTCTCCAAGATAATGGGGCAAAATCTTTTAGGGAATCAATCATGAAGTTAAATGTTAACCATCATAATCAAGGCTTTCTCGTTAATGGTACCACTGGAAAGGCTGGAAGGTACTACATATGGCAATGGTCCAAGCAAGGCAAGCCACTTGCTACTAAGTGTCCTAATTACCTTTCGACTAAGTGTAGTTTTCACTTGATCACTGCTTGTTTGCCAATATTTAAAGTTACTGGGCCCACTGCTGTTAATTATACGAAGTACATAAAATGCTAACCTTTTGGATTCGGCCAATCAATGCAGGGACAAGTGTTCATTTAGATTAAGTTTCTGGGTAACCTCAAAGGCAACAGGACACTATCATTTCCGAAAAATTTAGGGATTTATCTTGCAAAATGATCATTCAGGGAGAGATATTCGACCATAGTAAAGAAGAAAATGTGGCATTCTTTTTTACCTAAAAGGGTATAAGGTTTAGCTTGTATTAATTTTTTCATGGTTGACTAAATGAATTAATGCCACATTTAACATTGTAGTATTGTTAAAAACAAAAACCTGAAATGACTTTTTTTTTAATCACTATAAATTAACATAACTATTTTTTTAAATTAATATCAATTGAGAACCTAATTTTCTCTCCACTCATGCGCATGCATATATTCGAACTCATCAAATTTTGTTATTTTATTCTACAAAATTGGACCTGTAAAACTAATTAGTACCTGATCATAAAACATTTCAATTTAATTACCTAAATGATATTATATATATAAATACTTGAATCCAATTACACTTGCACAACCTTGGGTGTTTATGGTTTGACACTGAAAGAGGAAAGAGCTAGCAGAAGCATTTGACATTTCCAAGGTCAGCATTTTTATTTTTTGCCATCATTTAAATTCAGAGTCAAACATCTGGTCTGACCATAAAATTTGGTATTGTCACATGCAACATCTGAATCCCCTTTCGTTTTTGTTTCTAGATAATATTAACGTGTGGAGCTCAAACGCCGCAAAAGCTTCTTTTGTTCAGCTTCATTATTACCGGAACAGCCGGTTTCCACAGTTTCTGTAAAGATTACGCATCGCTCCACCACGTGTCACAAACCCACATCATTGAACCACCTACCACTGTTCCATTTCTGTCATATTTATCGTTATATATATGCTCCCTCACGCTCCTTCACTCTTTCGAAAACTTTCAACACAAACTTTCTCTCACCCCTACATTTTCTGTCAAAATCTCTACAGATTTCCCCCTTTCTCACTGCTCTCCTTAGCTCTAAAACATGACGAACGAAAGAGGCGGTGCCATAGTTGTGGAGCCTAACAATAATCTCCACAGACCGAAATTCGGATCTTTCTTGTACCCAGAATCAGTGATTTTTAGCCCAAGAAACAACAACAATCAAGACGACAGCGACTACTATTCAGGTCACCGGAAGAGCAGCGCCTCCTCGACAAGCCCTCGCTATAACAACAATAGTGGAACACGTACACCAACCAGCGGCGAGGCATCACCTTACCTCATGTCTCCCTGGAACAACCAGCCAGTCTCTCCGTACACAAAATCACCCTGGGTCATGCCTCCGTATTCACCAAACGACAACTTGTTATCATCGTGCAATGGCCTCATTGGGTCCATTGCACGCAAAGAAGGCCACATATATTCACTGGCAGCCTCGGGTGATTTGCTCTACACAGGCTCCGACAGCAAGAACATCCGAGTCTGGAAGAATTTGAAAGAGTTTTCAGGTTTCAAATCCAACAGCGGCTTGGTTAAGGCCATTATTATATCGGGTGACAGCAACAAGATTTTCACCGGCCACCAGGATGGCAAGATCAGAATCTGGAAGGTTTCACGCAAAAACCCCAGCGTCCACAAAAGGATCGGTAGCTTACCAACTTTTAAAGATTACGTCAAAAGTTCTGTGAACCCGAAGAATTACGTGGAGGTTCGGAGAAACCGAAACGTTCTTAAAATCAGGCACTACGACGCCGTTTCTTGCTTGAGTTTGAACGCGGAGCAAGGGTTGTTGTATTCGGGTTCATGGGATAAAACACTCAAGGTGTGGAGGATCTCGGACTGTAAATGCTTGGAGTCCATAAATGCTCATGATGACGCAATAAATTCCGTCGTGGCGGGATTCGACAGTTTGGTTTTCACAGGATCCGCTGACGGGACGGTGAAAGTTTGGAGGCGTGAGCTGCAAGGCAAAGGAACGAAGCATTTTCTTGCACAGGTTTTGTTGAAGCAGGAGAATGCCGTCACGGCGTTAGCGGTTGATCAGGAATCGGCTGTGGTATATTGCGGATCGTCCGATGGGCTCGTGAACTTTTGGGAACGCGAGAAGCATTTGTCGCACGGTGGGGTCCTGCGGGGCCACAAGATGGCCGTTCTTTGCCTGGCCGCGGCTGGGAATTTGGTGTTTAGTGGGTCGGCCGATAGAAATATATGCGTTTGGAGAAGGGAAGATAGCGGGGCCCACAGTTGCTTGGCAGTTTTGACCGGTCATACTGGGCCCGTTAAGTGCTTGGCCGTTGAGGAAGACCATGATCATGATCATGAGTATCATCAGAAGGGAGATCAACGGTGGATTGTTTACAGTGGGAGCTTGGACAAGTCCGTTAAAGTGTGGCGCGTGTCAGAACACGCCCCTGATTTGAAGGGACTTTATTCGCCGACCCAAATGAGAAGGCATGTCTAAATTTGAAACTTGAAGGTGAAGAGGGAGGGAAGGAAGGACGGAAAAGGCGACTGGAATTGAGTGGGACGTGGAGTTCACGTGGAGTCACATAAAGTATAACTGGTCCCCACTACAGCAATAGTAGCATGGGCGGAGGGAAACAGTGAAATTCAGTGGTCCTTGGAGTATCTGATCGGAAACTTTGGCTGGAAGGCACTTTGTATTGTTGGAGGCCGCCGTGGAATCTATTAGCTAATAGAAGATGCCACGTCATGCAAAAGCATGTGCAAATTAAACAGTTCTTTTATTTATTTATTTATTTTTCCTTTTGAAAGTTTGTGACAAATTGATATCAAATGTACAATTTTGTCTTAAGAATATATGGCATCTGGGAAAAAAAAATGTTGTATTCAGAAGATCATTTACTTTTCTCTTGACAAGATATTCACCTTTGAAAGTATTGATATAAACTTGCAAATATGTAAATTCATCCCAAAATTGTATGAAACTATATATGAATCTATCTTGTACAAGTTTGTGAGTGTGATATTGTTGCTTGTTACCAAGAATGGAACCATCGAGCAATTCTATGTTCTTAATTGCAAATTTTTATTAATATTTTATTGTAGTAATTAATAAGGCCGGCATGGAGTAGGATTTGCTCCATACACCCGACACTAGTTTAGATTAAATAATTGCACTGGTCTGTTAGACATACAAATTGAAAAATAAATCGCAGTCAAACTTTGGCAAGTAATGAATTCATATTGTAAAAGCATTGTGAGTGAATTTAGCAGAATTCTAATCTCAAACTTCTCTTATATTATCTTATATTTTTTTTTCCAATTAAATCAAGCACCATATGTGAAACAATTGGTTCAAATTCATTGTGAAGATCTTTTAAAGATCTTCTGCTAGCTCTTTCCTCTTTCAGTGTCAAACCATAATTAAGCATCCAATTCCAAGGTCGTGCAAGTGTAATTGGATTCTAGTATTTACATATATAATTTTATTTAGGTACTTAAATTGAAATGTTTTATTAGCGGGCACTAATTAGTTTAATTGCTTAAAAAATTTAATGAGTTCAAATACACGCATGTGAGTGGAGAGAAAAATAAGTTATTAATCGATATTAATTTAAAAGAACAGTTATTTAAAAAAACAGCTATTTTAGGTTTTTTTTAAACAATACTACAATTTTGAATGTGACATTAATATTAGCTACCTGAAGTAATTAATTGATTAATCACCCTAAAAAATATAATACAATCTAAAACTTATACCCCTTTAGATAAAAATATGCCGTATTTTCTTCTTACTACTATGTTCTTAATTGCAGTCTTTTGATTATTGTAGCAATTAATAAGGCCAGCCTGGAGTAGGTTTTGCTCCATAAATCCTCCATTTGTTTAGATTAAATAATTGCACTCATCTTTAAGAAATACAAATTAAAAAAAAAAAATAAAATCGCAGTCAAGCTATGAGAAGTAATCAATTCATATTTTAGAAGCACTGTGAGTGAATTTAGGGGAGCTCAAATCTCAAACCCCTCTTATATTATCTTAAAAACATTTTACTAGTGAAATCAAGCACCATATGAAATAATTGGTTCAAATTCATTGTGAGGATCTTCAATTGACAGCAGTGAGGTTCTTTACCTAGCTTCCTTCTTGATAAGGGTGTTCTACATCCTCTTATTTTCATTTTGATTGAATCTCATATATCCTTTTGAAACAGGTAGGAGGGAAAAAAAAAGATTGGTTAAAGTTTCTTTGTGGAGTACAAAGTTGAGAAAGTCCTTGTAACCTAGCCCTTACGGCTGTACAATGGCCGGCCCTAAATCAATATCTCATGCACATTATGCCGAAGGCAAATGCACGCCCTGCGCTTGAGAATGTTCCAATATGCTTTGGTCAAAATAGGAAGGTGGGACTCATGATGTGCTCCCAGGAAGCTTGAGCTTGAGCAATTCGGTTCACTAGGCTGAAATCTCTTGCATGAAGCAAAATTGAGGGCACTTGCTGTGTATGTGTTTGGTATTGGCCTAACATTTGATTTGACTCCTTTAATTCCTTGTAAAAATCATTCGCTAACGAAAGTCTTACAATATGATGTTATTTTATTATACTGCAAGTTAGGAAAGACAAAATTGTAATCATCAAGTGACTCGTCCGACAAAAAATAAAACCTTAAACTCATTCACACAAAAAGGGGAATTGAAGAAAGGCAAGATATATTCTATAAAACACAGTAGATTTCTTCTGAAGTTGAGATAAATAGCAGCCCGTCTAATGGTTGCCTCCTCTTCATTTTATTCTTGAAATTCAGAGTTTAACTTTTCCCATATATTTGTGAGAGTAAACTTCTCCGATTTGAGATTAGGTACAGCATATTTTTAGGCTAGATCTAGACTTCGACTGAGTACATCAAGATTCAAGATAGGCCTCAGTATCTTATGGTTAAAATATCAACTAATTTAGAAATAGCTTCTTTATTCTTAAAGCTGGTTTTGGGGTGGACTTCTATTGACTATATTAAAGACCTGTTTGGGATTGTTTTGCTGCAACAGTGTAATGACCCTGGCACCAATTAAAGATAACAAATTGGACAATTTAAACGGGTCTTAGGATAGATCATTGTAGCTTCGGTAATATCAATAGAATTGCTTTAATAATTTATAATTAAAAAAAAAAGTGCAGCTATTGTCACCTCCTTTAAAAACTTAGTTTAAACCGGCTTTTCATGTTAATATCCTTGTTCTTAGTTAAAATTACATAAAAGGACAAAAACATATTTAATTAAAATCAGGCATAATTTCTTTTTTGTCACTAATTCTGTTACTTTGCATTTAATTTTTTATTATATTTTTCTGTAAATAATATAATTACGCACTTGGTGAAGAAAATTCAATAGATTTAATAATTTTTTTTATAAAGATTTGATCAACAACATAAAATTTTCTCTTAATTACTTCAAAAATCATTTTGGAACTATAAAAGGAAAAAAATTTGAATACAATATATATATATATTAGATACGGGAAATAAGGAGTTAATGACGTGTGGCTTTGAACTGTGAAGAGATTAAATCAGAAAGAAAATATATGGATTTGGGTTTAATTAATTTTGTATTTGACCCTCTTATTATATCTCACCATCTCTCATTTTTTAGTTAAGCCCATTAAATATTTTAAACTAATCTTTATTGCTCAAAATACTCCACCTAATGCTAAATTTACCTTGACTATAATTTTATCTTTTTTCTAAGCACCCAACATATAGAACTTATAAAATCTATTTTAAAAAGGGAAAACAACTCTCATAATCACTAAAATCTCTCTTTTTCTTTGTAAAGATTTTATCCATCGTTGCCATAACCATAAACAAAAAAAGATTTGATACTTCTTTGTCACCTACTATTGAGTACTGTAAATTAATTTCTTTCATTAGTACAAAAGTAGAGTATATAATAATTGAGAAGAGATAATAATTTAAAAAGTAAAAAGAAATTGAGGTTTAAGAAATTAGATTAACTAAATTGGATATTAATAAAAATTATCATATAGGTGTTCTTAAAAACTACTTATCCTTTTGAGTCATTTCATATAAAAAGTGAAAATGTATTAAAATAAAAATAATTAGTAAAGGCTGATGAGATATAATATAATGAGAAATCAAATATCAAAACTCCTTTGTAATTTTATGTTGTAAGAATGGGGCTTCGTAAGAATATTGAAGGGGTGCCAATTTTATCGCTCAAACAAAAAAGCAAACAGGTCCATAATCCCAGAATGGGGATTCAGTGATAACACACCACCTGTACTACACACACTTCTAGGAAAAAATAAAGATTCGAGGAAGGTCCAAGCAGGTCACTGGCACGGTGTTTAAAGAAATATGGAGCGGGTCATGGTTGCATTGGATATTGGCCCATGGACAAAGCCCAGTATTGTATGTCCTCCTCACTGGTCACTGGTTACCGTAGTTCTAATTGAACTCATGGAATCCATAAACTAGGTGCAAGACATCACTCTTTTTAGATTAGAGTAGACCTTTTGACACACCCTTTGAATTCCTCGTGAAATCAATTTTTTTAAATCTAAATTATCTAAATAATCAAAGTAAATTAATTTATTTCTTGTTTGGAAAGGAAATTCAAATTTTTATTCGAAACGAAATTCAATCTAACACTTAAATAAATGATTATTTTAACAAACCTTTTACATCCATCCTATTTCATAATTTATGGTTATATTTTAACTTTTTTTTGAAAACTTATAAGAATTTCGAGTTATGATGATGAAAATTATATAATAAAAATAAAATAATTTGAGATTTTATGATTTGTGTAAAATTTATAAATTAAAAACTTAAAAAAATTCTTTTTGGAGTCGAGTTTTTATTTTTAAATTTGTATTTTATCAATTAAATTGGAGGTTTTGGGAAGTAAAATTAATAAAGGGCATTGTAAGGATTTTAGAGAGGCGTTAGAAGCTCCATTCTTTTTGCACTAGTGTTACGGACATATGGTTACAATTGATATTGACCTATGGGTATAGCTCTGTATTTTATGTTGTCAACTATAATTCTAGGTGAACTCATTCAGGTTAGCCTTGAATTAGGGGTGGATAAATAATCTGATCCGATCGAATTCGAATCGCAATGCGATGCCCATACGAATACAAAGTTTTGATCGATCCGATTTATATTCGGATAGAATTGGATTTTATTATAAGTTTAGGTTGAGTTCGGATTACTTTTTTTTTTTCTTCCAACTTGATTAATCCAAAATCTGATCGAATTGATTTGAACCTGAATTTACCTACCCCTACAACTATCATTAGAGGATATAATTATAAAAAAGAAAAAAAAGTTATACGATCATTTGCAATAATTCATGTCTAAAGCAATGAAGCAAATAGTTACTTGGATGAACCTCAAACACCATCAGCAAATAATTCATGTCTTATTTATAAGTTTGAAAATGAAATATCACCATCAGTTATGCTTTGACATTGTAAATCACACTTATTCCATTACAAACAAACAATTAGGTGCCATACCATCACCTAAATTTTATATCTTAAAAATGGTCCCTTATCTACATATAATAATTAGTCATTGAAAAATCCATAAAATTTAATATACAATCAACGACCTTATGATTGATGTAAAATGTCTTTTTTTTTTTTAATTTTATGTGGTCATACACCCACTACTTGTTTTCTATATTAACATAAATTCCAATTTTTTCATTTATTAATATGTTAACGCGATCACAATACTCGTTCCAAGATGCATTATATAGGATTAATATTATAACGTAGTCTCAAGTCTGACGTATCTCAAGTCTCAACTTAGGTGGTTGAACATATTTGACCAAATTACCCTTTCGTAGCGCCAAAATTCTGTTAGGTACAATCAATCGCAGCCGCAAGTACTTTGACATTTTGAAAGGAAGAACACATGTTCGTTCTGGCGTGACTGATCAGTTCCTCGCAGTTTCCTCTTCAACCCCAAAGCGTTGACGAAGGAAAAATGAACACAGTCTTCACTGGTAAGAGCACAACTCTACAAGACAAAATTCACATTTTCTATGTTCTTTATTATTTCTTTCAACTGTCCCTTTGTCTTCATGATTTTCATTTTCTTCATTCTCTTCGTGCCAGCCTCCCTTTTCTCCAATTCCTAATAAACGCCAACAATGCTAGGTTTAGTTTTGGTTTTAGTTCTCTTATTGATTGATTTTGCTTTCTGAGTTTGTGAGATATGTTGATTTTGCTTCATGGGTTGTTTTTTCAATTAGTTATATTTTGTGGGTTTTTTAAATATTTGGTCATGCTTCATTTGTGTATTTGATGATCATTTCGTTTTGCTTCATGCTTCTTGAATCATTGAAATGATTGATTAAGTTTCTTGTATGCTTTGATGGATTGTTGAAGTAATTGATTTTGCTCCGTGGGTATGTTAAACTATTGGCTTTTATTTATTGGGGTTTTTAAATTAGTGTTTTAATTGGTTTATTGGTTTGTGGAAATAGGGTTACTGGTTTTGAGTTGATTTTGAGTAGGGTTTACAAAATGGCTCAGCTTTTGAGGAAAATTCTGCCTGTTGTGCCGTTGAGATCAAAACCTTATGATGATGATGAGGATGATAAAAATAACACTGAATACTCATTTGCCATTGAGTATTCTGGCCCTCCGATCAGTTCTGATATCCCCCTGGCGTCGCCAATAGTTGTTGACCAAATCCCCATTGCTGCTACGGTTGCCTCTCCTTCCTTGTTGAGTGATAGGTCCTTGCCAGTAATCCAACCAATTGTAAAAAGTACTCCAGTGGACAGAAGACGGTTGAAGGAGCCTGAATTAAGTTCTGAATCTACATTACGTAGTAATTCATTGACCAATTCGGTGTATCCTTGACTGTTCCTAATGTGTCCCGTGAATCACAAAGTTTGGTAGATAGCTCAGGTGATGATGGATGCGCAACTGGTGATTACTCCCAGCCCAAGTCAGTTAATGGAGTGAGAAATTCCAGTAAATTCAGAAGTTCTGATGCTCAAGATAATTCATCTAACAGAATAAGAAGTTCTGCTAAACTGAATAGTCTTGATTGTCATGATAATTCATGTGTAATTCTAAAATTATCTGATGGTAGTGAAGAAGGTGCAGATGCAGGATTACAAAATGGTATAAATCCCGCCAATTCGGATTCAACAGATTCTGGTTTAAGTTCACACGAACATAAATCAAAGTTTTTTTCTTGCAAGGAGGGATATTGTACCGATGAAGAAACTCCTTGCAATGTTAGAGGACCATCAGTTGTTACATCTGATGATCCTGAGATAAGTGATACAGTCCATGAAGAATCTGATAACTTTGAAGCAAAGGCTGAAAGGCATGGGAAGAAAAGTTCATGCTGTCAATGCTTGCAAGAAATTCGATCTTCTGCTATGAAGGTTTGCATAGTTTGTGATGCAAAGTATTGCTGTAACTGTGTGGTGAAAGCAATGGGGTCAACGCCCGAAGGAAGAAAATGTGTTGCTTGTGTTGGTTCCAGGCTAGATGTGTGCATGCCCACATCATCTAATGGAATAGGAAGTTCTGGTAAATCTAATAGCCCTAACTGTCATGATAATTTGCCTGTAAACAATGAATTGCCTGATGATAGGAACGATGGCACTAATGCAGGATTTCATGATTATATGAATCCTGCAAACTCAGAGTCAAGGGAATCAGGCGCCAGTTCACACAGTGTTTCATCTGAGGTGCTTTCCTGCAAAGAAGAGGGATTTAATGAGGAAGAATCTCCTGGACATGTTAGAAAACCATCAGTTGCTACTTTTCGCGACCCTGACCCTAGTGATGCAGTTTATGAAGAACCTGATTATTCTGAGGTTGAAAGCATCCATGAGACGCCAAAGGCAGTAAGGCAAGGAAAGAAAGGTTCGTGCTATCGATGCTTGAAAGGAAATTGGTTCACCGAGAAGGAGCCCTGCATTGTTTGTGGTGCAAGGTATTGCTCTAACTGTGTGCTGAGTGCAATGGGGTCAATGCCAGAAGGAAGAAAATGTGTTGCTTGCATTAGTGTCAGCGTAGATGACTCTAAGAGACAAAACCTGGGGAAGTGTTCTCGGATGCTCAAAAGGTTGCTGACTGAGATGGAAATTAAACAAATAATGAGATTTGAAATATTGTGCAAAGCAAATCAGTTACCACCAGAGTGTGTTCTCGTGAATGGTGAACTTCTGTCTCAGAGAGAGTTGTTTATACTGCTGAGCTGCCCAAACCCTCCAAAAAAGCTAAATCCAGGAACCTATTGGTATGATAAAGTGTTGGGTTTTTGGGGCGAGGTAAACATCAGAAACTGCTGCTATTGTTTAATTTTCTTTTCTATTTTATTTTAATTCCATTACACCATGGTCGAGTTAATACTCTAACTTGATTGAACAGACAGGACACGGGCCTTGCCAGATTATAAGCCCCCAGCTAAATGTCGGGGGTCGCATGATGAGAAATGCTAGCAACGGAAGTACAAATGTCATGATCAATAATCGGGAGATTACTAGAAGAGAACTCTGGATGCTTAAGGTTATTTTAGTGGACAAATTTATATTCATTTGAAATTCAGTGTTTCTAAAATTAAGATCCATGCTATTCTGTTGAATGCTGCAGTTGGCAGGAGTGCAATGTGAAGGACGACCTCACTTTTGGGTGAGTGCAGATGGTTACTACCAGGAAGAGGGAATGAAAAATGTGAAGGGGCCTATATGGGACAAGGTATGTCTGTATATGGATGTGCACTGGCTTTCTTAGTTTAACTATACCTTAATTTCTGATTAGTGATTACCGTGTATGTGCTTTACAGATTGCAGTAAAACTAGTTTGTGCTTTCTTGTCTTTGCCGACTCCTCCTGATTCTGAGAATCGTTGTGGCAAAGAAGTGAATGGTGTTAATATTAAAAAACTTCTTCTTCTTGGTGAACACAAATCTGGCACGAGCACCATATACAAACAGGTAAGAATTATTCGAACCTGTAAGAAACTTTGTCTAATAACTGTGCTATTATTCATATAATTAATCTGACTGGTGAATATCAGATGGCTTATATTATATCCTATTATGCGGCCACCTTGTGTTGTTGTTTTGCTTCATGTCTTGTCATTTCTAGGACTTTAAGATTTTAAAAGTGTTAAATGAGATGGAAAAGAATCATTAATTCCATACTTTTCATTGAAATACTGATGCATATATATATACAGAAACTAGGAAGCTATCTTAGGAAACTATATTAATTAGGATCCCTATAATTAAGCTAATTAGACAGCTATATATAATTAAGCTAATTAGACAGCTATATACAATTAATTATATTCTGTAACACTCCCCCTCAAGTTGGAGCATAGATGTTAATCATGCCCAACTTGTTACAAAGATAATCAACCCGAGCCCCATTTAGAGCTTTTGTGAAGATATCTCCTAATTGATCTCCAGTCTTCACATACCCTGTAGAAATCAAACCTTGCTGAATTTTCTCACGAACAAAATGACAATCAATTTCAATGTGCTTAGTTCGCTCATGAAATACGAGGATTAGATGCAATATGAAGGGCAGCTTGGTTATCACACCATAATTTTGCTGGATCTTGAAGTTTTAAGACCTATTTCAGTCAAGAGATTATATATCCACATTATCTCACACACAGTGCGTGCCATGGCTCTATATCGACGACTCGCACTTGATCTTGACACAACGTTCGCTTCTTACTCTTCCATGAGACCAAATTTCCTCCAATGAAAACACAATAACCGATGTGGATCTTATCCACTTTGGAGCCTGCCCAATCTGCATCGAAAAGCATTCAATATGAGTGTGTCCATGATCTGCATACAAAATACCACGTCCGGTGCTCCTTTCAAGTAACACAAAATCTGTTCTAATGCTGCCCAATGATGAACTGTTGGGGATGACATAAATTGACTAACAACACGTGAGAATATGCAATATCGGGACGAGTTCTTGTAAGATAATTGACTTTCCAACCAACCTTCTATATTTCTCGGGATCTTATTAGTTCTCCATCCTGTAAGGTGCATGTTTGAGTCATTGGAGCACTACAAGGCTTTGCCCCCAATTTTCTGTCTCGTTAATAAGTCAAGGACATATTTTCTCCGAGATAAGAAGATACCTTTTTACTCCTTGTAACTTCAATACCCAAGAAATATTTCAGCATTCCTAAGTCCTTCGTGTGGCGAGTATGTAAGAAAGACTTAAGAGATGAGATTCCTGTAGTATCACTTCCAGTAATGACAATATCATCCACGTACACCACTAAAAGAATGAGACCCGACTTAGATTGTTTGTAGAACACGAGAATGGGTGAGACTTTACTCTTCATCATTCCAAATTTTTCAACGGCTGACTAAATTTTCTGAACCAAGCACGAGGACTTTGTTTCAAGCCATACAGAGATTTTCGAAGATGACAAACTCTCCCAGACTCCCCCTGAGCAACAAAACCAGGAGGTTGCTCCATATACACCTCTTCCTGAAGATCACCGTGAAGAAAAGCATTCTTGATATCTAGTTGATGCAAAGGCCAATGGTAACTAGTGCCATAGAAATAAACAATCGAAGATGTTAATTTAGAACAGGGGAAAAGGTGTCAGAATAGTCCACTCCATAGGTTTGAGCATATCCCTTAGCGACAAGACGTGCCTTCAATCGAGCAACAGACCCATCTGGATTTACCTTAACTGTGAACACCCATTTGCATCCTATAGCTCGTTTCCCTGAAGGCAAATCGACCAAGTTCCAAGTACCATTGTTTTCTAAAGCATTCATTTCCTCCATCATTGCATTATGCCAACCAGGATGAGATATGGCTTCATGAACAGTTTTAGGAATGGAAATAGAATCAAGGGATGCAGTAAAGGAACAAGAGGAAGGCGACAGGTAGTTATAAGAAACAAAAGAGGAAATAGGATAAGTACATTGGCGTTTACCTTTGCGTAATGCAATAGGAAGATCATCACTTGGGACTGGATCTGATGACGAAGTAGCAGGTGCAGGACATGAATTTGGAGGTTTACGCCTGGAGTAGACTTGAACAATAGGAGGCTTGACCGGAATTGATGTCGAGATAGGTTCGGAGGATGTGATAGAATAGACTAACAAATCATCATCCTCCCCCTGACTTGTAGGAGGAGGAGAGGACGAAAAATAGGGTATGTTTTCCATGAAGGTAACATCAATGGAAACAAGATATTTGTTAAGGCTAGGACAATAACATCTATAACCTTTCTGAAGACGAGAATAACCAAGGAAGATACACTTCAAAGACTTGGGATCTAATTTAGTGACATGCGGACGAACATCCCGAACAAAACAAGTACTACCAAATATCCTAGGGTCAACAAGAAACAGTGACTTATTGGGAAAAAGGATTTTGTAAGGGATTTCACCATGAAGAACAGATGATGGCATGCGATTAATTAGAAAACATGCTGTAGAAACTGCATCAGCCCAAAAAGGTTTAGGAACATTCATTTGAAATAATAGGGCACGTGCGGTTTGAAGATGTCTATTCTTACGTTCTGCCACTCCATTTTGGGATGGAGTATCAACACAAGAAGTTTCATGAAGTATGCCATGCTGAAACATATAAGATTGAAATAAAGCAGACGTATATTCTTTGGCATTATCACTTCGAAATCACAGTTGAAACATTAAATTGAGTTTTAATCTCAGCACAAAACGCACAAAAAAGAGAAAACAACTCAGAACGACTTTTCATTAAATATAACCAAGTTACACGAGAATAATCGTCCACAAAGGTAACAAAATACTTAAATCCCGGTTTAGACAAAATAGGACAAGGACCCCAAACATCAGAATGAACTAATTCAAAAGGGACACTAGCACGTTTATTGACTCTTGGACTCGAACTACAACGATGGTGTTTCGCAAACTGACACGACTCACAATCTAATGAAGACACCTTACTAAACTGTGGACAAAGCTTCTTGAGCAAAGGAAGAGATGGATGACCCAACCTACAATGTGCCTCGAAGGGAGATGTTATACCAGGGCACGCAACAGATTTTGGTATTGATGTATCAAGAATGTAGAGGCCTCCAGACTCATGTCCTTTACCAATAATCTTCTTCGTCATAAGATCCTGAAATAAGCAATGATCAGGAAAAAATGAGATCTGTGATTAAGATTGCGAGTAAGCTGACTTACAGAGATCAAATTAAAGGATAAATTAGGTAAATGTAAGACCGATGACAAAGGAAGCTGAGGGGTAGGAGTAATTGTGCCAGACCCACGAACACAAGATGATGACCCATCGGCTAAAATAACGGTAGAAGTGGAAGTGTGTGACTGAAAATTAGAAAAGAGACCAGAATTACCTGTCATATGATCTGTAGCACCAGAATCAATGACCCATTTGGAAGACGATGAAAGAAGGCACGTATTTGGTTTACCTGAATCAGCAATAGCAGTAACAGAAGGAGATGAAGACTTTAGTGATTCTTGATCTTTGTAAGAATCGGGCAAATTCATCTGCGAGGATAAGAGTTGATTTTTCAGGATTATCATTAGTAGATGCAACATGGGCCGAGTGGGCTTTTTGATTCTTGTACTGAAGCTTTCGACAATCACGCTTCGTATGTCCTGGCTTATGACAGTAATAGCACACAATTCCTCCAGAATCCTGTGGCCGAGCTTCAAACCCTTGTGAGCCTCCTCTTTTGTTTCCACTCTGATCGGTTGATCTCCCAGGCTCATAATTATTATTTCGACTTATCAATGCACCACTGAGTTGAGCGGGCGGAGTGCCTTCTGTGCGAAGTACTCGACTAAATACTTCATGTAAAGAGGAGATCTCAGAGTCAGAAAGAATCTGTGACTTAGCAGTCTCAAAGTCAGAGGAAAGGCCAGCAAGGAAACTCATGATAGCCATTTGCTCTCGTTGGCGTTGCTGAATCTTCACATCAGGGCTAAAAGGCAGTAACATATTAAGCTCCTCATAAGTCTTCTTAAATGCCATAAAATAATTCGTAAGAGACTGATCTTGTTTTTCTGCACGGTAAAATGCTTTGCACACCTCATACATGCGAGAAAGATTTCCTTTACCAGAATACAAGAAATCCAAATAATCCATCAACTCTTTAACAAATTCACAGTGATTAATCAAGCCAATTACCTCGCTATCAATAGAATTCCGAATCTGCAGGAATAAGCGAGCATCCTCTCTAAGCCACGTCTTCCTTGAATCATCTTCAGGAGGATTGTCAGTCAAATGAGTATCTTTGTCAATACTCCGGAGATAAAGTCGAACGGTCTTACTCCAATCCAAATAATTCAAGCTATTTAGCTTATGGTCCGTGATTTTAGACATCACAGGCACCATATCCGACATAACCACGGATCTCTTCTCAGCCATAACTCTTTAACGAATACAAATCAGCGAAGCACAGAAGCCGTACTAGCACAATCGAAGCACAGAACCACCAGAAAAGCAGAAGGGAACAATTCCACTCCAAATAGGGTTACCAAAAATGGAACCCTAAAAGACACTAAACCCTAATTTGCAACCTTAATGCTCTGATACCATGTTAAATGAGATGGAAAAGAATCATAAATTCCATACTTTTCATTGAAATACTGATGCATATATATACAGAAACTAGGAAGCTATCTTAGGAAACTATATTAATTAGGATCCCTATAATTAAGCTAATTAGACAGCTATATATAATTAAGCTAATTAGACAGCTATATACAATTAATTATATTCTGTAACAAAAAGGAAAGATGTTATAGAACATGTTAGTTGATTTTGAAAATTTGTATCAGATGTAGTGTACTTATTCACAAAGATAACATATTATGTTATTTCGCTAATAGTTTAAAATTCCATTATGTAACAACATTTATTAAAAGTACAATAAATAGTGTAATTGCACTTTGGTATGAAGTGTTTTTATTGCACAGATAAAGCTACATACAAGGCGGTCTCATATCATCACATTGCAGCTGATGCTTAAAATACAGTAGCGGAAATCCTTTCTCCTTCTTGGTTACATGCTGTGTTTTGTGACTTTATGGGAACATTATGCCTTTCAAGATCATGTTGAGTTTTTGTTTTTGTAATAAGGCAAAGGCCATAAGTCTTCGTTAAGGTCTTAAGACTGAAATTTTGATTCCATGGTAAAAATTGAACATCAAGTTTTATTCTTTCTTTGGGCTGTAATTTAAGACTTTTATCATTTTTTTTTTTAAATTTTGTATCTCTTTTGTTACCTTTTTCTTTTTCCCCCTTTTTAGACATTGATGCAAAGGCACATGATAACAGAAATGTTTGTTTCAGGCCAAACTTCTGTTTAAGGTTCCTTTCTCTGAAGAAGAGCGTCAAAATCTTAAGTTCATGATCCAAAGTAATCTGTACCTCTATATTGGTATTTTGCTTGAGGGCCGTGAGCGATTTGAAGAAGAAAGTTTGTTTGGGAAGGGAAAAAGACAGGTTATTGACGAGCCAGGTCCTTCAGGTAACATAGAGATTAGATTTACTTCTCTTTTACATTGCTTGTATGATTTGCTGTTTATTGAATGTTCCATGAGATCTTGTTTGGAGCATGCATATGACGTATAAAAATGTTTGCCTTTGTTATCTACTGTTCTGAGTTATTTTTGGTAGATATTTGACATATGTATATCACTTTTTTTTTGGGGAAGTCTAGCTTGTCAAAAGTCAAGTTCTTTGTTATTATTTCACATGCATGGAGAGCATTTTTACTTTTGCTCGATTTTTTGGACTTCTCACTTCTCAGTGCCTTTAGCGTTAAAATTATCAATTGTGTTGGATTGAAGTTCATCACATTGGCAAGTTGACCCTGAGAGTGGGAGGGACAACTATGATGTCCAGTATTTTGTACATTTAATTATTGAGCATTTAATAACTGTTGTCTCATTGAAATTTAAGGATATTTTAATTCCGTACCTTCACTATGTTCTTCTTGTGGACACAATTCTGGCCTGTGGTTTTCATTTCAATATCTGGTAGAACAGGAAATTTGGAGATAAATCATTGCCTGCAGCCAACTAGAACTTTCTTGTGACTAACCTGAGCCATCAGCAGTAAACCTCAAATTTCTTTAAAATGCTCTTTTAACGTGTTTAACTATTTAAAATCATTGGAGTAAAGAGCCTACTGAAATAGCACCACATAGCTTGTGAACATATTGGATGCTTCTTGGTGGTTGCAAATTTCAATTTTTTTTAAAGAAAAATAATAATATTTCTTTCTTTCCTTATTTTCTAGTTTTTTTTTTAATTTTTTTCAGAGTAAAAAATATTCAGCATGAAGAAATTTAAATTCATAATTAGTTTAGCAATTGGGAGGACTCTGATTTTATTCAGGCACAACACTAATACAGGGCAGATTGATGATAAAATGATGTATTCCATCAGTCCAAGACTGAAAGCTTTCTCTGATTGGCTTCTCAAAGTCATGGCATCTGGTAATTTGGAAGCCATATTCCCAGCCGCTACCCGTGAATATGCACCATTTATTGAGGAGTTGTGGAGGGATGCAGGCTTCCAAGCTACATACAACCGGAGAAATGAATTAGACATGCTTCCCAGACATGCCACCTATTTCCTAGAACGGGTTAGATCACTCTCTATGGTCCTTGTTTGCTGAGTATTTCATTATTCATATTTGGTTCAGCTTCAGTATATATCTTTTGTTTTTGGATCAATAGAGTCTTGATTGTTTATTTCATTTTCCTGATGATCGTCCAGTGACCTTGAATTGCATGTTCTATTCTGTATATAAGATCTGTACTGTAATTTAAAAATCCAAGTATATATCTAATATTCTGATATTTTGGCTTCTTATTGACCATGTGCTTTCTTATCCCATCTTATTTCATGAAAGTATTGTTTGAAACTAAAATGAAAGGCATTCTGAATTTATACCATCAGTTCTCTTCTTGTATTTTTTCTTGAAAACTTGAACGAGAAAAGATGATTGTTGTGACTTGTAATACACTGTTTGTTATTCTTTTAATATGAACATTAGTTTCCCTCTCAGGCTGTTGGGATTTCAAAGGCAGATGGCTATGAGACCTCAGATCTGGATATCATGTGTGCTGGGGGAATTAAATCAACCAATGGGCTTTCGTCCATGGTATTTTCATTACCAGAGCAAACACAAGAAAACTCCATAAGCGACTATTCCAATCAGCATGATCCCTTGCTCAAGTTACTGTCTAATCTGTGCTTTAAATTTACTTTGTATAAGCCAAAATGCATTGCACTTTGCCAGATTTTTGTTATTGCTGTTGCTGTCAATGCCGCTGTGAGATTTAGCTATCGAATGAAAGGACTTCAAGGGTAGTAATTCTGGCTTGCAGATTGAATTTCGGGTAGCTTAACTCAGTTTGAATGGGGATATTGTCATCAATGAATTGAGTCTGCAATTCTATTGGAATTGGCAGTTATTAGCTAAGTTAGCGGTCCTACTTGGCTTGGGAAAACACAAAAGAATAATCAATTAATTGCCTTTCAACTTCAAGAACACGTTAGATTTACCGCAAGCATTGGAATTTTCATACTTGTTCTGTATTTATTTATTTCTCTTTTTTAGCACGAACTGTTCTAGCAATCAAATATGAATAATCTTTTACAGCAGCTATGGATCTTTGGCATAAGTTGCATGAAAGTGGGGAACAATGTATGATTATGAATTGTTCATCTAACTAACCAATTTTTGCTTTGTATTTGCAGCTATCAACTCATTACAGTGCATCCCAGAAGCATCGTGGAGAACTACAAGTGGCTAGAAATGTTTGAAGATGTTGATTTGGTCCTCTTTTGTGTTTCGTTGACTAACTACGATAAATATTTTGAAGATAGCAGAGGACTTCTCACCAACAAGATGTTGGCAAGCAGGCAGCTCTTCCAAAACATTGTCTTTCATCCAACCTTCAACCAAAAGAACTTCCTTCTGATACTCAACGAGTATGATATGTTAGAGGAAAAGATCGAAGAAGTTCCTCTCTCTCGCTGTGAGTGGTTTGCAGACTTCAACCCGGTGATCAGTCATAATCACCACAGCACCCGTAGAAGAAATAACAACACACCGCTGGTTCAATATGCCGCCCACTACATTGCGGTGAAGTTCAAGAGGTGGTTCAATTCTCTAACTGGTCGTAAGTTGTTTGTTTCACTGGTTAATGCCTCGGAGCCTAAGTCTGTAGATGAAGCTCTTAAATATGCAAAGGAGATTCTGAAGTGGGAGGAAGAGGAACCTGTCTACACTAACATTGAGTCAACTGATTACGAGGCAAGCTCATCGTCGTGATTTTTCTTCTCGGGTTGAATTTTGCTCATCCATCCTCAGTTACACAAAACATTAGAAATGATTTTTTTTTTTCCCCAAAGATTGAAGAACATCAGAAGAAAATACCTAGGGTTAAGCACATGCTTGTGTATACTAATCCAGATTTGCATAGAAGTTAGGGAAATTAAGATTCATTCATAGAGCTGTAAAGAATTGTTGTTTTGCCATTTCAATTAAGATTTAGCAAATAAAAGAAGAATAATTACTTTGCACAATGAGACACATTGCTGACAAGCTTGCATAAATACAAGCGGACATGGAATTCATTTTCGTTGCCTGAATTTCACTTACGGATTACATATCTTGTCTACAAACAAACATGAAAAAGGACCATTTTAACTACACAAGGCGTCACAGAAAGATTGAATATACATCACCAAGGCACAAACCGGTCCATAAGTAAACAGATAGTAGTCTCTGATATTGTACTTTCATCTTCAACCTCTTTGGTGCTCCCCTTCTTAACTTCTTTCCCGTGTACTTGTTCTTTCTTAGCTCTTAACACGAATGGCTTCCTGCCTTTAACCTTCTCTCCCAGCTTCGCAAGCTCACCCATGCATATCTCCACAACTGCCGACATTTTCACTGCTATAACCAAGAACCCACTTGGAATTTTCAGCTGGCTCTCTCTTTCTTGTTGATCTTTCTTTATTGAATATGAAATGAGAAGCAACGTGGGGTGGGGTTTATAAAGAAGAGAAGGCGAGCAAAAGTCCACGTAGAATTTGGCGGGTTCTGAAGAACCGCTGGTTTTGACTGTTAAGGAGAAAAACCAATGTGTGAAGGAAAATGAGCTCACGGAGATGCCGTTTTAAGAACCTTCTGTTCCATTTATCGTTTTTTTGGATATTCCCGTGTTTGCAAAGAAATATCCTTTTGCGTGACGGTTCTAATGTGTGACTACTCACGCATTAATTATCAATGCTCAATTTCAAAACTAGCCTCTAGTCTTAACTTGGGAGTATTTGATCAAACGGTGAGCTACTAATATTTTATATCGTTTCATTAATTTAGAGTTACATCTTAAAACGTTTTATTAGCAGAGAGTGACAGACACAAAGCTAAAAGCAGAAGTAGCTAGTGGTACAGTTAATAAATAACAGTAAAATTTGTTCGATCAAGGGCTAAAACAATCAACAAGCACGGAAAATGATGCTTCAAAATAGGGCACACAGGGTACAATAAATTGTCTAATTGCACTTTAGTACGAAGAGGGTTTTTATTGTGCATAAAAAGCTACATACAAGGTGGTCTCATATCATCACATTGCCGCTGATGCTTAAAATATAGTAGCGGAAATCCTTTCTCCTTCTTGGTTACATGCTGTTTTTTGTGACTTTATGGGGACATTATGCCTTTCTAGGTCATGTTAAGTTTTTGTATTTGCAATAAAGCAAAGGCCATAAGCCTTTGTTAAGGTCTTAAAGCTGAAATTTTGATTCCATGGTGAATTGAACATCAAGTTTTATTCTTTGTTTCGGCTGTACTTAAAGACTTTTATAATTTTTTTTTATTTTGTATCCCTTTTGTTACCTTTTTCTTTTTCTCCCTTTTTAGACATGGGTGCAAAGGCACATGATGACAGAGATGTTTGTTTCAGGCCAAACTTCTGTTCAAGGTTCCTTTCTCTGAAGAAGAGCGTCAAAATATTAAGTTCATGATCCAAAGTAATCTGTACTTCTATATTGGTATTTTGCTTGAGGGCCATGAGCAATTTGAAGAAGAAAGTTTGTTTGGGAAGGGAAAAAGACAGGTTATTGACGAGCCAGGTCCTTCAGGTAACATAGAGATTAGATTTACTTCTCTTTTACATTGCTTGTATGATTTGCTGTTTATTGAATGTTCCACGAGATCTTGTTTGGAGCATGCATATGACGCATAAAAATGTTTGCCTTTGTTATCTACTATTTTGAGTTATTTCTGGTAGATATTGAACATATGTATATCACTTTTTTTCTGGAAAGTCTAGCTTGTCAAAAGTCAAGTTCTTTGTTATTATTTTATGTTGGAAAGTGCTATGTTGGGACTGTAGAAATAACAGCTATTAACTAGCTGCAATTAGTAAACAACTGTTAATTTAGCTATTATTAGTGGTTAAGTACAGTAGATAGTGGTTAGATTAATTAATAATGGTTGGCTGTCAGTAGCTATTAATCAATGTATATATATTCATGTCATTACTGTAAAGGAGAAAATAAGTAGAAAAATAAAAGTCTTTTCTCTTCATGGTATCAGAGCTTTAGATTTTCTGCCTAGTGTTATTCACGGCCTTCATAGCCATTTTTCTTCTTCGGCCTTAATTGCCACTTTCTACTTGGGCTTCATTGCCAACTTATTCTTCCTAAAATCATGTCAGAAATGACTAAAGTTGACACCTTTTTCAACCCTATTCATGCTGAGAACCCCACCCTCCAGATTACCACCTCCAAATTTAATGGAATGAATTTCATGGAGTGGTCTCAGTCTGTGAAAATCTCCCTGAAAAGTAAAGGGAAGTTTAAGTATGTGAGTGAAGTACCACCAGATGTGAAGGATCCTAAATTTGAGACATGAGATACAGAGAATTATATGGTAATGTCTTGGTTACTAAACTCTATGGAACCCCGAATCAAGAAAACGTATATACTGCTTCCTACAGCCAAAGAGATCTGGGATGCTGTGAACAAAACATATTCCAAAGTTGGTTTCATTACACAAATATTTCAAATTAAGAGACAGATTTATATCACAAAGCAGGGGTTCATGAATGTCACAGACTACTACAACACTCTCAAAGGATTGTTAACTGAATTGGATTTGTACCAGAATGTGGAGTTGCAATGATCTGAAGATGCAAAGACAATAAGAGATCTTATGGAAAGAGAGCGTGTCATACAGTTTCTATTAGGACTTAATTCAGTGTATGAGCAAGCAAGGGATCGAGTCATTGGGACAAATCCTCTACCTGATCTTGATGGAGCGTTCGCTATCATTAGAGGAGAAGAGAGCAACAAAGAACTGGTGGGCACTAAAACCATAGAGGGGGGAGATGCAGCTACCGAAAATTCTGCTCTTATTGCGACAAAGTCTGCTGATAACAAAAAATCTCAAGAAAAGGACAAGCTTTGTTGTGACTACTGCAATAAACAGAGGCATACATGGGCCACTTGTTGGAAGCTACATAGGAAGCCACAAAATCAGAAGCAACTTGGCAACCGAGGAGGATTTCAGCCTAACCGGACAGGCCAAGAAATCAGACCTCAACTGTTGGTGGAAACAACAGACAATGACTAGAGGGATTTAACCAGTAAGATTTTGAAAAGCTCCAGAAATTGTTGAACCAACTTGACAGCACCAGCACCAATCCTGAACCCACCATTACAGGTTCTTGTTCCATGGCGTCTTCAGGTATAAAAGCCTCTTCAATGCCCTTAAAACCTGATTCTTGCACCTGGATCATTAATTCAGGTGCTTCTGATCATATGACAAGCATGTCTAATATTTTTCTAGCTATTTACCATGTTCAGGTAGACAAAAATTAAAGTAGACAATGGGACTTTTTCCTCGGTTGCTGGTCAAGGGACTATCAAAATCTCAAACACCATAACTTTACAATCTGTTCTTCATGTTCCAAACTTAGATTATAATTTGTTGTCTATTGGAAAACTCACAGAAGACCTAAACTGTTCAGTTCAATTTATTCCATCTGGTTGTTGTTTTCAGGACCGATCAGGGAAGATGATTGGGGTTGGTTAACTGATAGACAGACTTTACTACTTGGATACTGATTGGAGTGGTGAAGAAAAGCCTCAATATCTAGTTTCTCAGCAAGACAATTTTGACCAGATTTATCTTTGGCATAACCGTTTAGGGCACCCACCTTTTACCCTCTTAAAGAAATTGTTTCCGAAGTTATTTCAGAAAATAGATGTTAGCAATTTACATTGTGAATCTTGTATGTTTGCTAAACATCATCGCTCTATTTTTCAATAAAAAAGTCAGATTTCTACACCATTTAGTTTAATTCATTCTGATGTATGGGGTCCATCTCGTGTTACTAATATTTCTGGCTCCCGATGGTTTGTCACCTTTATTGATGATTGTACAAGGATCACATGGGTTTATCTTATGAAAAATAAGTCAGAGGTTTCATCTATTTTTTCTTTATTCCATAAGTTTTTCAAGAATCAGTTTGGGGTTTATATCCAGACTTTGAGATCTGACAATGGAAAAGAGTGCTTTAACCAAGAACTCAAGGCATACCTATCAGATGAGGGCATTTTACATCAGTGAACTTGCATTGATACCCCTCAACAAAATGGTATCGCTGAAAGAAAGAATAGACATCTTCTTGAAGTTGCTCAATCTCTTTTGTTCTAAAGGGGTACCAAAATGCTACTAGGGTGATGCCATCCTTACTACAACTTATCTGATCTACAGAATGCCAACCAGAGTTCTTGATAATCAAATTCCTGTGAAGAAACTTATGACTTTGTTTCCAAACTTTCAGGGATTGGATCTTTACCACCCAAGGTATTTGAATGTGTTTCATATGCTATTGTTCAACCCCATTTACGGAATAAGCTTGATCCTAGATCTGTCAAGTGTGTTTTCCTAGGCTACTCTCCAACAAAAAAGGGGTACAAATGTTATCATCCTCCTACAAAGAAGACATATGTTACTATGGATGTGACCTTTGTGGAAAATCAATATTATTTTAAGACCTATCTTCAGGGGGAGAGTGACTTAACAAATGAGGAAGGTATGTGGGATTGGGATGTGGAGAATAATGTGCAGCCAATTAACAAACCAAATATGGAGCTAGCTATTGAGAAATTAGAAGTAACAGCTACTGAGGACCCTCCAAATGTGGAGTCAGCCACTAAGGAATTAGAAGTAACAGCCACTAAAAATTCTACTACAAAGGACCATCCTTCAGCCCTTCAACCTGAGACTACAATTCAACTTGACAGCTACCATTTCAACCAAGTAGAGTGTACTAATACACCTAAAACATCCTCTCAACTGACAACAAATGCAGAGACAGGCATTGAGGCTGTGAAAACACCCACTCTAAGAACGTATTCTAGGAGGAAAAGGACTGTTGTCGATTCCAACACCCTATGTCTCATTTTTGTCTTTGCAGAACCTTTATCCTCAATTTAATGCTTTTCTTACATCTCTGTTGTCCCAAAGAGTTCCTACATCTATTCAAGAAGCATTAACCTCAAATCTGTGGAGAGAGGCAATGATCAATGAATTAAAAGCCTTGGAGAAAAACCAGACATGGCAGATTGTGGACTTGCCCAAAGATAAGAAGGTTGTTGGCTGCAAGTGGATCTATACCAAAAGTACAAGGCTGATGGGTCGTTGGACAGATATAAAGCAAGACTAGTTGCGAAAGGATACACACAGACTTATGGAATGGACAATTATGAGACATTTGTACCTGTGGCGAAAATTAACACAATCCGAATTCTCTTGTCCTTGGCAGCAATGAAAGAATGGCCATTGTACCAACTAGATGTGAAGAATACGTTTCTCCATGGAGACTTGGAAGAAGAAGTTTATATGGATATTCCACCAGGATACCGAGAGGATTTGAGGGGAACAAAGTGTGCAAATTGAAAAGGTCAATTTATGGTTTGAAGCAATCACCACGAGCATGGTTTGGAAGGTTTACAAGAGCTATGAGAAATTGGGGCTACTTCCAAAGTCAAGGTGATCACACTCTTTTCATTAAGGATTCAAATAAAGGGAATTACAGCTTTGATTGTGTATGTAGATGATATCGTTGTAACAGGTGATGATCATGATGAAATTACTTGCTTGAAAGCTCACCTAGCAAAAGAATTTGAAATTAAAGATCCCGGAAACTTGAGATATTTCTTGGGAATTGAGGTAGCTAGGTCACGACATGGAATCTACATTTCTCAACAGAAATATACCCAAGATCTATTGTAAGAAGTCGGATTGGCTGGATGCCGACCAATTGATACTCCAATTGAAGCCAATCATCGACTTAGAGAACTAATAGAAGGAGATGAACCTGTGGACAGAGGAGAATATCAGAGAATGGTGGGCAAACTTATCTACCTATCTCACACAAGGCCAGACATTGCCTATGCCGTGAGTATAGTTAGTCAGTTTATGCATGCTCCTCTAAAGTCTCACCTTGAAGCTGTTTATAGGATTTTAAGGTACTTGAAGGGATCACCGGGTAAAGGCCTTCTTTTTCAAAAGGAGAAGTTCTTAAACTAGAAGCTTACACATATGTAGATTGGGCTGGTTCTAAAACAGACCGAATGTCAACTACGGGGTATTGTACGTTCATCGGAGGGAACCTGGTTACTTGGAGAAGCAAGAAACCACCTGTGGTGGGTCGCTCTAGTGCAGAGGCAGAGTTTCGCGCCATGGCGCATGGTATATGTGAGCTATTGTGGTTAAAGATAATTCTATCTGACTTGAATGTCAAGATAGAAAGTCCTATGATGCTTTATTGTGACAACAAGGGTGCAATAAGTATTGCTCACAACCCCGTTCAACACGACCGCACTAAGCATGTTGAGATTGATAGACACTTTATTAATCTCTGTATATATATTCATGTCATTACTGTAAAGGAGAAAATAAGCAGAAAAATAAAAGTCTTTTCTCTTCATTTTACATGCATGGAGTGCATTTTTACTTTCACTCGATTTTTTGGACTTCTTAGTGCCTTTAGCGTTAAAATTATCAATTGTGTTGGATTGAAGTTCATCACATCGGCAAGTTGACCCCTGAGGGTGGAAGGGACAACTATGATGTCCAGTATTTTGTACATTTAATTATTGAGCATTTAATAACTATGGTCTCATTAAAATTTAAGGATATTTTTATTCTGTACCTTCACTATATTCTTCTTGCAGACACAATTCTGGCCTGTGGTTTTGATTTCAATATGTGGTAGAACATGAAATTTGGAGAAAAATCAGTGCCTGCAGCCAATTAGAACTTTCTTGTGACTAACCTGTGCCATCAGTAGTAAACCTCAAATTTCTTTAAAATGTTCTTTTAACATGTTTAACTATTTAAAATCATTGGAGTAAAGAGCATATTGAAATAGCATCACATAGCTTGTGAACATATTTGATTCTTCTTGGTGGTTGTAACTTTCAATTTTATTTTTAAAGAAAAATAATCATATTTCTTTCTTTCCTTATTTTTGAGGTTTTATTTTTTTATTTTTGAATTTTTTCAGAGTAAAAAATATTCTGCATGAAGAAATTTACATTTGCACTTAGTTTAGCAATTGGGAGGACTCTGATTTTATTCAGGTACAACACTAATACAGGGCAGATTGATGATAAAATGATGTATTCCATCAGTCCAAGACTGAAAGCTTTCTCTGATTGGCTTCTCAAAGTCATGGCATCTGGTAATTTGGAATCCATATTCCCCGCCGCTACCCGTGAATATGCACCATTTATTGACGAGTTGTGGAAGGATGCAGGCTTCAAGCCACATACAACCGGAGAAATGAATTAGACATGCTTCCCAGACATGCCACCTATTTCCTAGGACGGGTTAGATCACTCTCTATTGTCCTTGTTTGCTGAGTATTTCATTATTCATATTTGGTTCAGCTTCAGTATATATCTTTTGTTTTTGGATCAATAGAGTCTTGATTGTTTATTTCATTTTCCTGATGATCGTCCAGTGACCTTGAATTGCATGTTCTATTCTGTATATAAGATCTGTACTGTAATTTAAAAATCCAAGTATATATCTAATATTCTGATATTTTGGCTTCTTATTGACCATGTGCTTTCTTATCCCATGTCTTATTAATCTGTACCATCAGTTCTCTTCTTGTATTTTTTCTTGAAAACTTGAACGAGAAAAGATGATTGTTGTGACTTGTAATACACTGTTTGTTATTCTTTTAATATGAACATTAGTTTCCCTCTCAGGCTGTTGGGATTTCAAAGGCAGATGGCTATGAGACCTCAGATCTGGATATCATGTGTGCTGGGGGAATTAAATCAACCAATGGGCTTTTTTTTCCAAAGCAAACACAAGAAAACTCCATAAGCGACTATTCCAATCAGCATGATCCCTTGCTCAAGTTACTTTCCAATCTGTGCTTTAAATTTACTTTGTATAAGCCAAAATGCATTGCACTTTGCCAGATTTTTGTTATTGCTGTTGCTGTCAATGCCGCTGTGAGATTTAGCTATCGAATGAAAGGACTTCAAGGGTAGTAATTCTGGCTTGCAGATTGAATTTCGGGTAGCTTAACTCAGTTTGAATGGGGATATTGTCATCAATGAATTGAGTCTGCAATTCTATTGGAATTGGCAGTTATTAGCTAAGTTAGCGGTCCTACTTGGCTTGGGAAAACACAAAAGAATAATCAATTAATTGCCTTTCAACTTCAAGAATACTTTAAATTTACTGGAATTTCATACTTGAGTTTTAGCTATTGATTTATTTCTCTTCTTTGGCATGAAATGTTTTAGCAATCAAACGTGAATAATCTTTTACAGCTGCGATGGATCTTTGGTATAAGTTTCTTGAAGGAACGATGTATGATTATAAATTGTTCATCTAACTTACCAATTTTTGCTTTGCACTTGCAGCTATCAACTCATAGAGTGCATCGAAGAAGCCTCGGGGAGAACTGCAAGTGGCTTGAAATGTTTGAAGATGTTGATATGATCCTCTTTTGTGTTTCTTTGACTGACTACAATGAATATTTTGAAGATAGCAAAGGATTTCTCACCAACAAGATGTTGGCAAGCAGGCAGCTCTTCCAAAACATTGTCATTCATCCAACCTTCTATCAAAAGAACTTCCTTCTGATACTCAACAAGTATGATATGTTAGAAGAAAAAATCGAAGAAGTTCCTCTCTCTCGATGTGAATGGTTTGAAGACTTCAATCCGGCGATTGAAGTTTTTTACCACAGCACTGGTAGAAGAAATAACAACGCACCACTGGCTCTATATGCCGCCCACTACATTGCAGTGAAGTTCAAGAGGTTGTTCGATTCTCTAACTGGTCGTAAGTTGTTTGTTTCAGTAGTTACTGCCTTGGAGCCTGAGACTGTACATGAAGCTCTCAAATATGCAAAGGAGATTCTGAAGTGGGAGGAAGAGGAGCCTGACTGCACTAACATTGAGTCAACTGATTATGAAGAGTCAACTGATGACGAAGCAAGCTCATCATGGTGATTTTTCTTTTCGGGTTTAATTTTGCTTATCCATCCTCAGTTACACAAAACATTAGAAAGGATTTTTTCTTTTCTTTTTTTTCCCAAAGGTAGAAGAATATCAGAAGAAAATACCTAGGGTTAAGCACATGCTTGTGTATACTAATCCAGTTTTGCATGGAAGTTAGGTAAATTAAGATTCATTCATAGAGCTGTAAAGAATTGTTGTCTTGCCATTTCAATTAAGATTTAGCAAAAAAAAGAAGAATAAATACTTTGCACAATGAGACACATCGCTGACAAGCTTGCATAAATACAAACGGACATGGAATTCATTTTCGTTGCCTGAATTTAACTTACGGATTACATATCTTGTCTACAAACAAACATGAAAAAGGACCATTTTAACTACACAAGGCGTCACAGAAAGATTGAATATACATCACCAAGGCACAAACCGGTCCATAAGCAAACAGATAGTAGTCTCTGATATTGTACTTTCATCTTCAACCTCTTTGGTGCTCTCCTTTTTAACTTCTTTCCCGTGTACTTGTTCTTTCTTAGCTCTTAACACAAACAGCTTCCTGCCTTTAACCTTCTCTCCCAGCTTCGCAAGCTCACCCATGCATATCTCCACAACTGCCGACATTTTCACTACTATAACCAAGAACCCACTTGGAAATTTCAGCTGGCTCTCTCTTTCTTGTTGATCTTTCTTTATTGAATATGAAGTGAGAAGCAACGTGGGGTGGGGTTTATGAAGAAGAGAAGGCGAGCAAAAGTCCACGTAGAATTTGGCGGGTTCTGAAGAACCGCTGGTTTTGACTATTGGGGAGAAAAATCCATGTGTGATACCCACAGATGCCGTTCAGGAACCTTGTGTTCCATTTATATTTCTTTGGATATTCCCGGGTTTGCAAAGAAATATCCTTTTGCGTGACAGTTCTAATGTGTGACTACTCACACATTAATTATGAATGCTCAGTTTCAAAACTAACCTCTAGTCTTAACTTGGAAGTATTGATCAAACGGCGAGCTAATAATATCTTATATTGTTTTATTAATCTACAGTTACATCTTAAAATGATCTATTATTTGAACTACACAATAACTAAAAAAGTATTAAATTCGTTTTCTTAGTAATATTGAGGACACCTGTTCGATTCTCTACTGATGCCCTTCTCTCCTTTCTGTATTAGATCTCTAAATTAGTTTCATTCGATTGTTAAGCAATACTTGTTTAAAAATGCGTTTGGAATTGAGGTCTTATAGATTTTAACTCTGATTATTGTAAAAAAAGAAGCGTAATTATAAAATAAAAGTTAATAATATGTAATAAATATAAATTTTAAATAATAATTTTGATAAAATTATTAAAAATATAATAGATTTTTATTATATAAAAAAATTATATTAATATAACTTTCAACGTACGGGAATTAGTGTTTACAAATATTTTAGTGTTATATCTTTTAAGTTAAAGCGAACTAATCAATCTCAAACGCACCCTAAATTGTAACAGTCAAATCAAAGAATCCAAAAGATTGAAAAATAATAACAAAAATACAGTGATATGGTATGAGCAAAACCATACGGTGGATTTCCCATTTTGTCCATTAGCAAGACGCCACATGTTCCCACTTGAGGACGAGTTGGCCACGGACACGCAATGTTCACGTCACGTGGCCTAATAGCTGCCTGCTCTCCGGAAAAGTCCACCATTCACAATTATTGAGATTTTGGCCCACCGCCTTCTCGTGTTCCGCTGTGGATCATTCATTTGAATTTTTTTTTGGCCCTTCAATTATTTGACTCAAATATTCGGGACTAAAATTATATACCAAACCAAACTTTTATTTTTTAATTTGTTATATAATTTAAGGATATATTGCAATATCCGTCTATAGGAAGTCTAAATACATATGAAGGCTCAGATTTAACTTCTATTCAAAAAAATTTTCCGACAAAAATAAGAGAAAATAGTTGTTGTCCTTAATATTTATTGGGGGCATGAATCCATTATTACACTTTGAACAAGAAGTCTTATATAACTATACTTAACCAAATTTATTGTATAAAAATCAATTTAATCAGTAAAGTGAAAAACATCATTTTAATTATGCAGTCCAAAATAGATAAATCAAAATCCCTATCTTGACAAAAATGTGATGGCGACAAAAGGAAAGGGAAGTTCAAAGCGAAATTGCAAAAATATCTTAAGATTGCTTCTGAGGATATTTTTTAAGGCAATTGGGTTGTCGATATTTTGAGATCTTGAAAGATATTATAGTGTAGATGACAAAAATCACGTTTTAAAAAGGTTTTTTTTTTTTTTTTCATTTTTGTACATTCGTGCTTCACATTTTATTGGCGAGAGAAACAACTGAAGATTTGGGTTGGCAAAGGTTAACATGGAGAAAGTTTGATAATGTGCTTGCTTTTTATGAGGTAAAAGTTGACGTTTGTCGTAAAAAAAAAATACAAGCAAAGGAATGCTTTTTTTTTTTTTTGGTTTAATTTCGTGGGAAGTGTAATATTAAGATGATTAGGGTTAAGAGTGACTTAATAATTCCTAGATTTGATCCGATAATCAAATGCACGAACCTGAATTTATGCTGCAAATTAACGATGATCACAGCCACATGTATTGAAATCCAATCACCAATCTCAATAGAAATTCCCAATTGCATATTTGCAAAACCCAAACCAGCAACACATTAACCAAACTTAGAACAACATTTCACAATTTAAGCACATAAAATCCAACCATGATGGAGGAGATGAACCAGCTATACTCTACTCATTCTTGGGTGTGGGTCTGTGTGTTTTTTTAATATTACGCACAAATTTTATTATATATTTTAATTAGAAATTTCTGGAATCAGTATTGATCAACACAATGTCAAGAAGTAGAACTACAAAAAGGAGCTTTGAAATTTAGCCCATTTTACTTTTTATTGCCCTAATTCTTATGCTTGAATAGAGGAATTTTCTCATTTTAAATATTGTCTTGTTATCTTATGTTAAAGGAAGTTGAGCTGTAGAATATCCATAGAATACGTAGTCCATATTGTCAAATATTAGAGATTGATTTTCTATTATTTCTTTCCTTATCTGTATCTGATTTAGCTTAATCATAGGCTATAGAACAGGATTAATGTGTATCAACACCAGTATATATATACCTGTAATATTCATTCGTCTAATATAGAGAAATATTCACCATACTATTTTATCTCATTTTCATGGTATCAGAGCGCAGATCTGGGCATTAAAACAAACCATAATACTGCTTCCTAGTCGACTTCCATGGGAGACGATAAACCAAGAGGCACGACTTCAGGAGCAAAATGGGACAATCCCAATCATCAACTTTATCTTCACCATTCGGATCAACCCGGTGCCATTCTTGTGCCACAACCTTTGGTCGAAGACAACTATAGCACATGGAAACAATCCATGACTATGGCTTTGACGGTCAAAAACAAGATTGGACTCATAGATGGTTCAATTAATGAGCCAAGTGAAAAGGATTTAGATGAGCATCAACAATGGAATCGCTGCAACAATTTGGTGAAAACTTGGTTGCTGGGATCTATGTCTAAAGAGATTGCTGGCAGTGTAATCAATTGCAAAAACGCTAGACAGATATGGCTCGAACTGCAGGAGAGGTTCTCACAAGTGAACGTGGTTGAGCTATACAACATTGAAAACGAAATTCATAATTGTGTGCAAGGCAGCATGTCTGTGGGATCTTATTTTACAAAACTGAAGGGACTATGGGATGAGCGTGAAGCAATCTGTACTTTTCCTATATGCACTTGTGGATCAATCAAAGAGGTGGCTGCATATTTGGAAACACAGAAAACCATGAAATTTCTCATGGGTCTCAATGAATCATATGCAGGTGTTCGGAGTAATACCCTATTACTAGATCCATTACCCACGGTAAATAAAGCATACTCCCTAGTACTCCGTCATGAGAAACAAGCAGAAGTGACAACTGGAAAGAGTCAAGGCCAACCAGAAGCAGCTGTCTTTGCCGTAAAGAATTCAAATCGCAGGACTGAAGATGAGCAAAAGTGCACAAAGTGTAACAAGACAAATCACACCACCAAAAACTGTCGTGCACATCTCAAATGCATTTTTTGTGGCTGGAAAGGACACACAGTAGAATATTGTCGTAAGAAGAAGGCAGCAACTGAGGATGATAATAATGCTACGATTTCAAAGGGAAATCAAGCTACGTATCTAACTGAAAAGAAAGAGACGAGCTTTCCATTCACAGCTGAAGAGTGCAGACAAATACTAGAAATGCTGAGATCTAAATCCTCTTCTGCAAATCATGTTAGTAGTTGCTCAACTCATGATGAACTTTCAGGTAAAGCTTTTTCACTTATTCTTAATGGCAAAAGAAATACTTGGATATTTGATAGTGGGTGTACAGACCATATGGTTTATGATCAGAACTTATTTACACACTCGAGGCCTGTCAAAAATCGTACTGTGGAATTACCAAACGGTTCAATGGCACAAGTGACCCATATTGGCACAGTAGCTCTATCTCCAGATTTTATTCTTGACAATGTTTTGTGTATTCCATATTTCCATTTGAATTTGATTTCAATTAGCAAGCTGACCTGCAATTCATCTCATATAGCCATTTTTTTCAACAATATTTGTTTTGTTCAGGACCTACGCTCGGGGAAGACGATTGGGACGGGAATTGAACGAGAGGGCCTTTACTATCTCGATCAAGCCAATAAAGGAATGTGTAATCACACCCAAGCCTCAAACCCGTCTCTTTGGCACCAACGTCTGGGGCATCCATCTTCTAAAGTCACTCCATTATTTATTTCTTCATGTTTCCGAAATAAAGCTTGTAATACAGACAAGTGTTTGATTTGTCCTCTGGCAAAACAAACAAGACTTCCTTTCCCTTCAAGTTCTATCACTACTGAATCTAGTTTTGCTTTGATACACGTTGACATTTGGGGTGGTTATAAAGTTGCCTCCATTTCAGGTGCACACTATTTTCTTACTATTGTTGATGACTATACTAGATGCACATGGATTTACCTTATGAAACATAAATCAGATGCTGGACATCTTTTGGTCAATTTCGTCAACATGGCTGAAAATCAATTCAATTCCAAAGTGAAGATCATTCGTAGTGACAATGGCCCAGAATTCAGACTTGAAAATTTTTATACACAAAAGGGCATAATTCACCAAACCAGTTGCATAAATACACCACAGCAAAATGGTGTCGCTGAACGGAAACACAGACACTTGTTAAATATGGCACGTGCCCTCCTTATTCAAGCTGATCTTCCTAATCATTTTTGGGGGGATGCCATCCTTACTTCGGCCTATCTCATAAACCGAACACCAACTCCTCTCCTCAAAGGCAAAACCCCATATGAAAAGCTGTTTAACAAAGTTCCAAACTACTCACATTTACGAGTATTTGGTTGCTTGTGTTTTGTTTCCACACCTACACAAAATCGTTCTAAATTTGATCCTCGAGCATCACGCTGCATTTTTCTTGGATATCCTTATGGGAAAAAGGGGTATCGTGTTTTTGATATTACCCAGAAAAAGGTATTGGTTTCAAGAGATGTTATTTTCTTTGAAGATATTTTTCCTTTCCACAATTCTAAACATTCCGCTGCACCACAACAAGATTCAGAATTTTTGTTTCCAAATCAAGACCCAAACCTTGATTTTGATCCTTTACCCGAGTCACCAAACATAAATGACTCACCAAACCTTGACATAACCATAAATGAGCCTTTTTCTCCCAACATTTGTTCACCAAACATACCACTACCATCATCTCCAAATACAACAAGTATACCAGTTGTTACACCACTCCGACGTGGAAGTCGAGCCACTAAAGCGCCACGATATTTACAAGACTTTCATGTCGAGATGGCCCTCCCTTCAAGGACTGAACCAACATCCTCTACGAGCTTGGTTAAACATTCAGGTATTGTTCATCCACTTTCCCATTTTTTATCTTATGAAAAACTTTCCCAAGCTCATAAAGCATATGCTACTAAACTTTCTCTTCTCAAAGAACCTACTAGTTATTCACAGGCTGTTAAAGATCCAAAATGGTGTGCGGCCATGCAACAAGAAATTTCTGCTTTGCAAAATAATGGGACTTGGAGTTTAGTATCACTGCCATCTCATAAGCACCCAATCGGCTGCAAATGGGTGTACAAAATCAAATTGAAGGCTGATGGGACAGTGGAGAGATACAAAGCACGATTGGTGGCTAAGGGTTACAGTCAAATTGAGGGAATTGATTACAGGGAAACTTTCGCACCTGTGGCTAAAATAGTTACCGTTCGTGTCTTGCTTAGTGTGGCAGCCTTGCGTGGTTGGCATCTACATCAATTAGATGTTAATAACGCATTTTTGAATGGTGAGCTTGATGAAGAAGTATACATGTCTTTGCCTCCTGGTTTCGGACGAAAGGGGGAGACTCGTGTTTGTAAACTTCATAAATCACTATACGGATTGAAACAAGCCTCTCGACAGTGGTTTATAAAGCTATCCAATGCACTCAAAGCTACAGGATTCCACCAGTCCCTTTCCGATTATTCTTTATTCGTCCGACAACGGCAAGGTACCTTTTTGGCATTACTTGTGTATGTTGATGATGTGATATTGGCTGGAGATAATTTGCAAGATATAGAAGATACTAAACTTTTCTTATCCAAGCAATTCAAACTTAAAGACTTGGGAAAGCTTAAATATTTCCTCGGCATAGAGGTTGCAAGGTCAAGGCAAGGAATCAGTTTGTCACAACGAAAATATGCTTTGGAAATTTTAGAAGATGTCGGGTTCTTAGGTGCTAAACCTTCTCGTTTTCCGGTAGATCAAAATTTGTCACTCACGCAATCAGATGGAGAACTTTTAGATGATGCATCAACATACAGAAGATTAGTAGGGAGGTTAGTTTATCTCACCATAACTAGACCAGACCTTACTTATATCGTTCATGTGTTGAGTCAGTTTATGGACAAACCTAGACAACCACACTTGGAGGCAGCACATAAAGTTCTTAGGTATATCAAACACACTCCTGGACAAGGTATTTTATTACCATCCACAGGTTCTCTTCAACTAAGAGCATTTTGTGATGCTGATTGGGCTCGTTGCAAGGATACAAGAAGGTCAATTACAGGTTATTGCATCTTGCTTGGTCAAGCACCAATTTCTTGGAAGACAAAGAAACAAACAACGGTATCTCGTTCAAGTGCTGAAGCAGAGTATCGATCTATGGCTACTACATGTTGTGAGATCACATGGTTGAAAAACATTTTGAACGACTTGGGAGTAAGCCACACGCAGCCAGTGAATTTGTATTGCGATAATCAAGCAGCCATACACATAGCCTCAAATCCAGTCTTTCATGAGCGAACTAAACACATAGAGATAGACTGTCACTTAGTGCGTGAAAAGATTCAAGACGGAATGATTCAGACTGCTCACATTCACACTTCAGATCAGCCAGCAGATTTATTTACTAAGCCTTTGAGCACTGTGCAGTTTGAAGTTTTACTTAGCAAGTTGGGTGTCATTAACATACACTCCAACTTGAGGGGGAGTGTTAAAGGAAGTTGAGCTGTAGAATATCCATAGAATACGTAGTCCATATTGTCAAATATTAGAGATTGATTTTCTATTATTTCTTTCCTTATCTGTATCTGATTTAGCTTAATCATAGGCTATAGAACAGGATTAATGTGTATCAACACCAGTATATATATACCTGTAATATTCATTCGTCTAATATAGAGAAATATTCACCATACTATTTTATCTCATTTTCATCTTAGGAATTTTATTTTGCAAATAAATGAGGTCTAAAATAAATTCTGAAATTAAGTGAATATAATTAATCACAGGCAGACAGATACGTAGCAAAATTGAACTAAAATCTTAATAATAAATTCATAACAAATTCTTCCACTCGTGCATTTTATATAGATATATGCAGAACATTACGAAAACAAGGACCAAAAACACAAAGCAAAAAAGCAGACGTAGGCAGAGGTAGAGTTGATAAATTACAGTAATATTTCTTCGATCAAGGGCTAAAGCAGTCAACAAGCATGGAAACTGAAGCTTCAAATAGGGCACACAAGTGAATGAACCCTTATTATTTCCCCAAATTATTAATAATATTGAACAACATTAGTTCTTAATAGTTAAAGAGTGCGTTTGCTTATGTTTTTAGTTTGTTATTTTTATTTTGTGAAAAGGAAAACAGATAAAACTTGTTTGGTGGGCTCATTTTTAGGAGAATGTTACAGTAAATAAAAATAAATCATTTCAATTCTTTAAAATTTGTGAAGAAAATTAGAAAACACCACATCGGCGTTCTTAAATTTTTGTCCTTTGCTAGTGGTCTGACAAATTTGACTTTGTACGATCACTGCAATAAATTTCGTATGTGCAACGGGTCACTTGTCACTTAATTATTAGCCACTTAATTATTACCAGGTTAATGATCGGTGACACATGACTCCCTCATTCTTCCTTCATACATGCTAGAGAAATCGCTAAAGTTTTTCAATGAAGAGGTGAGCAAAGAAGAAGCGAATGTAACCCACGGAAGATTTTTGTGTGATTGTGACAACGACATATTTTTGTTCATGTAATTAGATCGTGTTAAGTAAATGATAGTATCAACGAATCGTGTAATTAAATAATATCAACGAGTCAAATTTTACTTTTTAAATAATAGTGTGAAGTAGGAATCTTCTCGAAACTATATGTATTGTATCATATTCACAAAAAGATTGGAATATCCAACTCCATAACATTCAAACGCTTGATGCGTAATTGGAGGATACAAACGTTGCTAATCCGAAAGGGCCCCCAATCTTTTTCCCAAATACCAAAAAAACCCCTAAAATTAATTTTCCCTTTTAACGAACTTTGGCGATCTGGCGCGAAAATCCCTCCAACGTGGCGACTCACCATTGGGTAATCTACGTCTTTGATTGAAATCCTATTCTGATTTTGAATTCTTGTAAGATTTTGAACTTTTGCAATTGTGTTTTACTTATTGCGTATTGTATGATCAGAATTTAATTTAGTTCAGGAATCCTGTTCCTTTTCCAAAGGTCCATGCCTGCATCAGTAGAAGCAACGTGTTTCATCATCATTGGTTCGAACACTATCGCAATGAACAAGAATACAAACACTATAAGTAGCTCGCCCCTTCAAGCTCTTTTCGCTCCACTCGAAAACAGAGAGAGCAGAGGAAACGCAAAAGCAAAACAATGAAGATGAAGAGCAAAGCATTAGCTATCTTGCTCCTCTTTGCTTTACGTAAGTGCTTTCTTCTTTCTGTTTTGCTAAAGAAACCTTTATTTCCGTATTTCGTTTGTTTATGCTCTGTTTTCTTCTGGCTGAATTTTGCTAAAACCTTCTTTTTTTCCCGCTTTTTCCTATTAGAATTCTCGTTGGGTTTAGCTGCAGCGGATGAGACTGCAGCGAAGCTAGGGACGGTGATTGGCATTGATCTGGGGACTACGTATTCTTGTGTGGGTGTATACAGAAACGATCGCGTAGAGATTATAGCGAACGACCAAGGCAACAGAATCACCCCATCATGGGTTGCATTCACCGATACTGAACGTCTGATCGGAGAAGCCGCAAAAAATCAAGCGGCCTTTAACCCAGAGCGCACAATCTTTGATGTTAAGCGCCTCATCGGAAGAAAGTAAGACAGTCACTCTCTTTGTTCTATTTTTTTTTTTTTTTTGGTGTGTGTTTGGAAGTGATTTTGTGACCCGTGTTGTAATAAAATTAAAGTTGCTTTTAGTGCTTCCCTAGAAAAGCACTTTCAAACTCGCTTGTTCGCTTTTGATGCTGTAGGTTTGATGATCCTGAAGTACAAAGAGACATCAAGTTCTTGCCTTATAAGGTTGTGAACAAAGATGGCAAGCCTTATATTCAAGTCAAAGTGAAAGGAGAGACCAAGGTCTTTAGCCCTGAGGAGATCAGTGCCATGGTACTTCAAAAGATGAAGGAGACAGCCGAGGCATTCTTGGGGAAGAAAATTAAAGATGCTGTCGTTACCGTTCCAGGTATGTGTACATGTATGAGGATTTAACATTCTTGTTCTGTTCCGTTTGCATATCTTTTATAGTCTAATGGGTGTTTTTTCTGTTGTTGATTTTAGCTTATTTCAATGACGCGCAAAGGCAGGCAACGAAGGATGCAGGGGTCATAGCCGGGCTCAATGTGGCTCGGATAATCAATGAGCCTACAGCCGCGGCTATTGCCTATGGTCTGGACAAGAAAGAGGGAGAGAAGAACATTTTGGTCTATGATCTTGGTGGTGGTACATTTGACGTTAGTATCTTGAATATTGACGATGGTGTGTTTGAGGTTCGTGCCACACGCGGAGACACTCACTTGGGAGGAGAGGACTTCGATCACAGAGTCATGGACTATTTCATTAAGTTGATAAAGAAAAAGTACAGCAGAGATGTAAGCAATGATAACAAGGCTCTTGGGAAGCTTCGAAGGGAATGTGAGAGGGCCAAGAGAGCTCTGAGCAGCCAGCACCAAGTTAGAGTGGAGATTGAATCACTCTTTGACGGCGTTGATTTCTCGGAGCCATTGACAAGAGCAAGATTCGAAGAGTTGAACGTGGACTTGTTTAGGAAGACAATGGGGCCTGTGAAGAAGGCATTGGAAGATGCTCGATTGCAGAAAACTGACATTGCCGAGATTGTACTTGTCGGAGGAAGTACTCGAATCCCCAAGGTTCAGCAATTGTTGAAGGACTTGTTTGATGGGAAGGAGCCTAACAAGGGCGTCAATCCAGATGAAGCTGTTGCATATGGCGCAACAGTTCAAGGTGGGATTCTTAGCGGCGAAGGGGGTAAAGGTAAAAGATCCACTATTTTTTTTTTTTTTTCTCAATCTTCTCTTTTATCAGGATGCAATTGATTAATTAGAATAGCTAAGTATACAAAGCTTTTTGTTTGTTGCAGACCTTCTTTTGCTCGATGTGACTTCCTTGAGTCTTGGTATTGAAACTGTGGGTGGTGTTATGACCACCCTGATTCCCCGGAACACTGGTATCCCCACTAAGAAATCTCAGGTTTTTTCCACTTACCAAGACCAGCAAAGTACAGTGACTATTAAGGTATCACAAGTGATGTGCATGATTGCATTCGCGGCTAAACTGATGCTGCACGTTCATTCTTTCTTCTTTTGGGCTAACATCTACTTGAAAATTGAAACAAAAATTCAGGTGTACGAAGGTGAAAGAAGCTTGACGAAGGATTGTCACGAGCTTGGACGATTCGATCTATCTGGCATTCCACCTGCTCCAAGGTAAACTACATTTCAACATATGTATTTGATATGTTGAAGATTGTTCTGGATACTTAAGCTGCTCTGAATGTTGTTACAGGGGAGTTCCTCAAATTCAGGTCACATTCGATGTTGATGCCAATGGTATCCTACATGTGACCGCTGAAGACAAAGCAGCGAAGAACAAACAATCCATCACCATAACCAATGAGAAGGGCCGTTTCAGCGAGGAAGAGATTCAGAGGATGGTGAAGGAGGCTGAGGAATATGCGGAGGACGATAAGAAGTCAAGGGAAAGGATTGATTCCAGGAACAAGTTAGAAAGTTATATCTACAACATGAGGAGCACTATCAACGACAAAGATAGTAATAAGCTTGCTGACAAGATCGATTCTGATGATAAGGAGAAGATCGAGGGCACACTGAAGGATGCTCTTGAATGGTTAGATGACAATCAGAATGCTGAGAAGGATGATTTTGATGAGAAGCTAAAGGAGGTGGAAGCTGTATGCAATCCCGTGATCAAAGAGGTTTATGAGAAGAGTGGGGGAAGTTCATCAGCTGCCGATTACTCAGAAGATGAGGAACCAGATGATGATTTGTAAAAAGCTTGAGAATTCAATTTTCTTTTGTTGCCATTCTTTTTTTGGTTTATTTTGCAGTGTTGTCAACTACTTTCCCAAAGACAACATAAATGTTATTCTGATAGTTACCATCAATTTTTCTTAAATGACATTTAATTTTTAAATCAATTTTGAGAGTATTGGTTTCTTATAATTACAATCAAATAACAACATTGAACTTAATATCATTAGGAATTCTGATGCCTTTACAAAGAAACAAGAAACAGAAGCAAATTATATAAGCAAAAGCATAAGTAGATAGAGAGTAGCTGATAAATTACTGTAACTAATGTTTAGTCTTCAAGCGCTAAAGAAGTCAATAAGCATGGAAACTGAAGCTTCAGAGTAAAGTGAACGAGATCTCATTTCTCGTATAAAAGCAGAGACTTTCCCAGCGTTAGGAAAGTTATTGCCGTGTTCTTTAGCTTCAACGGCCTGGCTGCTGCTTGTTCCCAAATGGTTAGGCCCTTTTCACGCAGCTTGGCCAACTCACTTGTCCATATATCCACAAGTGTAGACATTTTTGTTGCTAACTAAATTTTGAAGAAGATATTTGGAATGTAAGATGTTTCGAGATATCAAGACCTTGATGGCTGACTGGGGGGGTTCGGGTTTATAAAGTATCAATCTTTGATGGTTTTGTTTAATTTTCAACGGCGTGCACATTTAAATTTTGTTGCATCTCTCTGTGGGCTATAAGATAAATTAAATAATGTGATTTTCAATGGGTCCCTTTCTCATTGTGGTATGGCTCAATACCGCTGGAATGATTGTGGTATGGCTCGATACCGCTGGAATGATTGTGGTATGCTTAGCCAAAGAATCCGATTAAAATAAAAAAAATAAATTAAAAATAGGAAAGATATTTTTACTTTTAAGATTACTCAGCAAGTGAGAAACCAATCCTTGAAAACGTCATCACCATAAACCTATTGCAAGATTTCTGTCAAGTACTCATTTTCACTTGTTTCATATTAAATTTATTCTTTTATCTATATCCTTAGGCTCTGCTTAATATTGCAGTGTTTGGCTTTAAAAATTACAGCTTTTGTAAAAAAAAAAAAATTACTTTGAAATTAAAATTGATAGAATATATTAAATACGATATTTAAATAATAATTTTAGCAAAATTCTCACTATGTTATAATTTTTTTAAAAGTATGAAATAAAATCAACTTAACTTCTAAACTGTAACAATTGTTTACTAAACATATTATTACTGTAGTTTACAACTGCCCAACCATTATACTTAATTGGGTGTTAATCAAATTTGTTTCTTTCATGATTTAGTTACCTAGAGTTTATTTGAGAAACTATAAAATCATCTATTTCAGTGTCACTACCTCCAATGAATTGTAACATTTGACCAAAAGTAGAGATTTGAAGAAACAGGGTGCGTTTTTGGATTGATGTTGGGCATTTTAGTTTTTAAGTTTACTAAAGACTAAAGTGTTTAGTAAACACTAAGCTCATCTGTGGAAGTTATATTAATATGATTTTTCACTTATATAATAGAAAATATATTATATCTTTAATAATTTTATTAAAATTATTATTTAAAATTTATATTTACTACATATTATTAATTTTTATTTCATAGTCACAGCTTTTTTTTTCACAAAGAAATATCTTTAAAAGTTAAAAGACTCTATCTCAAATGCATCCATAATGACCAGAGTTGGAAGAGTTTAATATTTAAAAACTGCATCCATTTTGTTTGCATATATATATATATATATATATATATATATATATATATATATATATATATTTGATGTTTGTGATTAACATCATGGTATTAACACAAATAATTCTGTAAATCAAGATTTTGATGGCTAAATGGGGTTTATAAATGACATGATTGATTGTTGGTTTAGTTTTGTTTTTCTATGGCGCACACATTTTGTTGTATATGGCGATCAAGTTCGTATGTCTCTCCTGTGGGCTTTTTAGCCTTCAATATCAAGTAAATTAAATATATCATTTTCGGTGGGGACATGGACATGCCTAAATACCGCAGCAAGGTTAGTGGCAATTGTCATGGAAGGGGCATTTTGAGAGAAGGGTAGAAACTGTCCATTGGAAATGAGCATTGGGGATACAAAAAGCAGTTTTGTACCGTTCAGAAGGTTCAATGCCTAATTGCCAAAAACCTGATTTTAAATCAAATTTTGAAAAGATCTGGGCATTTTTGAGAAAAGTAAACATGCTTTGTCTTTTGGGCAATGGGAATTTATCATCTTGTAAAAACATGTTTAATGGCTGGTAGTCAATGACTAAGCGTTTCTTCCTGACAATCTCAGAATGTTTTTCAACATAAAAGGCTTGGCAAGCCCATTGAGAATGGGTAGGTTCTATAAGACCTTGGGCTAACAATTGGGAACACTCTGTTTGGGCTAGGACTAAGTCAGAAGGACTCATTCCTGGATGAGTGGCTTTTGTGGGATTAATATCTTCATTTAGTTTGAAGGGTAACTTAATGAAGAAAGACTGATTTTTCCAAAGTGGGTTTGGATGGGTGAACTCAGAATGGGATTCTGGACAATATTGTAAAAGCTTGGTTGAAATGTCGTGGTAAGATGGGGGTGTTTCAGACAAATTGTAAAGTTTCAAGATGTCTGTGAAAGGTTTGAACATGGACTTGACTCGGATTCCAGTAGGAATGATCTGGAGGTGTTTGATCTGGTGAATTATGTCAAAACCTAACAAGATATCCTTATTAGGCAGATTGGATCCGATAACTTTGGTCCAAATGACACAATTAGGAAAAAGTTGAATACCAATGGGTTTTTTGGTAATCAATTTGGTAGTGAAGAATTTTCCACTTGCAACCCGGAAATGTTCTTCGTAGTGGGTCCAGCTTTCAGGGGGAAGAATGGCTGGATTTAACATACTTCTGGGCTCCAGATCTAAAAGACCAATTCTTTGGAATGGGCCTGTGGAATTTTGAAGGTAAGATTTGGAGTTTAATGGAAGGAATGGGAACAGAAGTGTCGAGAGACAACAACTGTTGATGGAAAATGTTTTGAGGCTCATCATTTTCTGAATCACTAGATGAGTCTTCCAGTGCGAACACTGTTTCATCAGTGGGTTCTTCTTGTTCAGAGAAATAGAATTCAAGCTCTTCTTTTTCAGGAGAATAATCAGTGGTGGCCTGAAGGTGTTCAACTAGCCGAATAGATTTTTCTCGTTTGTTGGGACAATCTTTGGCATAGTGACCTTTTTTCTTGCAGATAAAACATCTGCTTGATTTTCTCCGTTTCTGATCTCTGAATGAACTTGATTTTTTCCTGAAGAATCTGTAAGGCTTTCTGGATTTGCGAGGCTTTGAAGAATATTCTGGATTGCTGAATTTCCGGAAATGCCTTTTCTTTTTGGAACTGCAATCACAATCCTTTTTCTTTTTGCACTTGATCTGGAGATAAGGTTTTTTGCAAGCACTGCGGAATGGCTCTTTGTCTTTTAACAGTTCTTTGAAAAACTGTTTTTGCTCACAAAGTTTATCAAGGCATGTCTTAGCAATCTGAAAGATTTTGCCAAGAGATATAGTGTCAAGACTAAGATTGTGAGTTTTGAGCTGCCTTTGGATGTCTGGTTGTAGTTCATCTGGTAGAGAAGCCAGAAAGACATGCTTCAATGTAGGTTCATTGAATCCATTAAGCTTGTAGTACAAGAGAGACATTCTTTTGTAATGGAATTCAAGATCTTTAGCATTGAGAGAGCAGCATTTCATATTGAGATAGTCTCTGCGTGCAGCTTCAAAACTGCATTTGGATCGCCTAGAAACTGATCATGAATAACTGCAAGAGCAGTTGAGACTTCTGGTAATTGAACAAATTGCAGTTGCCTGTACTGGCCTAATGAATCAAACCAATCTCTTAGGGCACCCGTAAAACGAGTAGCAAATTCCCTAAGGACGGAATGAGTAGTTGCTCCTGACCGTAACATTTGGAGATCAATCCAGGCAGACATTTCAGTAAGTCTGTCTCGCCATTTATGAGATGGAATATCATCAAATGTAAACCATGGACCATTGGATGGTTTTTCACTGGTTTGACCGCGAGGGGGTTGAGTTGTGGCAGAAGATTCAGCTGGAGGTTCATCCTCAATATCTGAGGGAATGTCAAAATATGGTTCGGGTGGTCTAGAGGTTTGGCCTTGTTCGGGTGGATTGTCAGCCATGAGGATTCGGGTAATATCGGCATAAGACTTTTCAGAATCTTTGGATGTAAATGGGGAAGAAGAGGTTGTGTCAGTAGAAGGTTCTGAAACAGCTAGGTTTGAATCAGAAGTGGATTCATCAGGTTCGGAAGATGGATCGGCTACTTGAGCACTGTATTGATGCATAGGGGTTTTATCTTTAGACTGTGTTTTATCTTTTGTTGTGTTGGTGGTGGAGAAATTTGTGGTGATGTTGGGGTGTGAGTTGGAGAGTGGTGCTCTGGAATAGTTAATGAGCTATAATTCCTATAAGACATGCCCAAGCTAAAGACTATCTATAAATCCTCGAAATCACTGTCCAATCAATCTCCTCAAGCTCAAAAGAAACATACCTTCCCATAATCTCTACAAATGAGGTTAAGGTATAGGATGCGGGGATACAAGGGTTGCATCTTGGAGCTATCCAGATAGGAATACAACCACGTTTCTTTTTGGAAAAGACATTACATGCTTTATTGCCATCCTAGTACACCAAAAGATAATGATCGTGATCCGGATGAAACAGATTGGTCCTCCAAGACGACTACATGAATCTCCGCTCTCCATAAAGTAGTTTGTCTTGTTGCAATAATTAAAGTAGCTTGTCTTGTTGTAATAATTATGTTTGCTTTATGATTTTGTCTTGTTGTAATCATTAAAGCTTGCTTTTACTTTAAGCTTTTACTTTTGTAAAAATCATGTCCACGTCATGCTTTAAGTCTTTGTAGCTTGTAATAATTAAAGGAGTGTCATAAGTGTGTCTTTTACTTTTCAAAAGCAAAAGATAAGGTCTGTCTTATCTTTACGCTTTGGAATCCTTATATAAAGGATTTCTCTCCTCCTTGTAACATATATTGAATCATCGGCTCTCAAGCATTATCAATAAACCTCTCGTGTTTTCTAAGCTATGACTTTCTAAACTCTTCTCTCTCTCGCAAATGAAGTTCTAAAGAAAAGAAAAGAATAAAGGTTTTATCTGTTCATTTTGAAATCTCAAGGAAGTATGCTCTGCACTTGCCTTTTGTGAGGATCCTGTGCATCGAGAAAACTTGATAAATTTTATCGGTTTGGTACCTGTTTTAGACTAAAAGGAAAGTCTGTTTTGGGTTGTAAAACCTACAAAATTGTTTTAAGGATTTTGATGCTCGCACTTGCAAACAAAGCGTGGTGAAAATAATATATTGTATTAGTATGTATTATGTACTCTCCTCAAGAGATAAGGATAAGTAAAGAGTGAGTGTGACATAAAGAGTGAATGTGATATAAAGTAAAGTAGATTCCTTTACTTTATATAAAGTAAGGAGTGAGTTGTAAAGTAGATTCCTTAGCGATAAGGATCAACAATGTACACAGTGTGTAATAGTGCTTCCCTTGTGCCTATAAAAGGGAAGGTTTGGTTAGAGTCGAGGCATCGAGTCTTGGAGCCTCTTATTGTATTGCAAATCTCTCATTCTTATTAATGAATTAACCAACCTTGTTGGTAGTTTTATAAATTTGGTATCGAGCCATATTTCCCAAAAGGAAACCCCTGGGTGTGCAACAATATTATGCTCTGTGGTTGCTGAAGTTCTTCGGATCCTCCACATCGAGAAGGTTGTTGGATACTGATCTAGTTGAAAATTTTTCCATACTAAAACACTACAGAGTAATTCTGAAAGGTGTGGCGCCCCTTTGTTAAGGCTAGGATTGCCGTTTGTTCGTGGCTTATCACCCCAAAGAAAATCCCTCTGATTTCTTTTAGCCATGGAAAACCAAAACAGTAACCGATCAGAAAACCAACAAATTTCTGACCAAGCATCCACCTCGGCCATCAGAGTCCCAACTGATAGTTCACCCGCCATAAATTTTCATTATGAAACCCGAGAGGATGAAAACAGTGAGAAGCGGTTGATCCTTCAGACTTGATCCGTTAGACCCTTATAGATACTACCATATTAGCCCCACTTTAAACCATCTTAGAGCTATAATTCCCATAAGACAGCCCAAGCTAAAGACTATCTATAAATCTTCAGAAATCACTGTCCAGTCCATATCCTCTAGCTCAAAAGAAACATACCTTCCCATAATCTCTACAAATGAGGTTACAAGGTATAGGATGCAGGGATACAAGGGATTCCATCTTGGAGCTATCCAGATAGGAATACAACCATTTATTCTAGCTGGAAAAGATATTACATGCTTCATTGCCATCCTAGATACTAGGGTGAGACATTTGAAAAGGCCTTGATCACCTTTGTTGAAGCAGAACTCAATCGTGGTCATGTTGTTCTCCAAGTTGAGCCAAACTTCACCTCGATATAAACAAGCCATCCCTCATGAGATCTTATTAAGGTATCGATTCAGGTGAATGGGTTAACCATGAAACCTGATGAATCTGCCTTAGCAATTCACCACTCCATGACCTATAAAGTCCAAACCCACATGTTCTCTATGAGCAATACTGGAAAGCCAATTACCAGATTTCTTGCTGGTGATGGTAGAGTCTTTCAACTCAGGACTTATAGGCAAAACCAACTCATTTTTCCTCCACAATGGATTAATGAGTATGAGAAAAACAACAGGCCACAGCAGATCCATGAAGTTCCAAAATCAGCAAAGTCAAAGAAGGAAGGGTATCAGTTTCTTTTCCTACAGAAACTAAAGCCCTTTATCCATGTGAAAAATGCCAACTTGATGGAAGACATCCATCCTTGTGCACACACATGCCAAGGAGAACAACCTCCTGTAGAATCATGGGTCCAGTCAATATGATTACTACCCCAGACCTTGACAATGAATTCGTCAGGGATGTTCCGGGTGGTATCTATGCCGCCAAATGGGTAGTACAAAAGAGCAATCCAACCGAATTTGGTCCAATAGAAAAGGCTCTCAATTGGTCCAATATAAATCTTTGTGGAACAAAACCAAGTTACCGGGAGATATCATGGTCACACAACAACAGATTCTTGCCGATTTAGCTGTTATCAGAAAACAGCTAAAGAAAACAAGAAAGCAACATAATGTGACTACCAAAGAAGCTTTTCACAATCGCATGATGATAATCGCGAATCGTAAACATGATAGTCATGACATGAGCAGCAGATGAGGATGAAATGGAAAGAACGAGAGAGTGCTACACCAGAAAAAAGGTGTCTAGACACTGGAAAAGCAAACCCACAAAACCACGGCACATCTGGGAGGAAAATGGATCTGGAAATTGTCAGAAAGCATTTTGGAGAAGCTATGCTCCACCTCCTCAATACCCATGGCCCCAGAAGGCAACAGGATGTGAAAGCGATACTGATGATACAACAAGTATCTCAACAACAGATACTTCTGAGGCTGAGAACCCTCCTGTACCTATTCTTATGCAGAGAGCAAATCCTGCAAATCCATTCTATGTGGATACAAGAGCAAGATTGCCGCCTCAACACATGAGCAAGGACAAACCTCCAATCCAAACCAGCCAACTCAACATCCGTCCGGAACAACTCAATTTTTATCGCACTGAATTCTTTGGACAAGCATGAACCACAACCAGCAGCATCGGGAGTAGAATCTTCTCGCCCGCATGTGCACCACATATTGACGAGGTGTCTCAAGGAGAAGAATGGGAAACCAGGTGCAATTAGGACACTAACAATGGCAAAATGTTCGAACATTGACTAACGGAAAAGCCTAAAGAAAGATTGGCTTATTTTGAAAAAATAGTGGCTTGGTACGAAGGAGAATGCCAAAGGGCTCCTCAATTGAGCAGAAGATCGGCTGCCCTTAGACTTATAGCAGGATTCGTTGGATCACTAAGAAGATGGTGGGGAAAAAAGCTCACAAGAGAACAGCGACAGCATATCCTCAGCAGAGAAGATCCTTGTGGAAGTCTTTTAGAAAATCTATCTCTAGATTTCCTAGAACAGTACACAAAGGAAGAAGAGGTTGCAGAAAAGCAATTTCTGCAAAACAAATGCTGTGATGTACGAAAGATGGAAGAATACTACTTGGAGCAAGAAAGGTTATACTATACCTTTGACAAATCATCTTGACAAATCATCAGACACCATCCACAGGACATTTGTGCTGAATATGCCAGGACCAGTTGCAGAAATGATGGAGGCAAAACTCAAAGCTGATGCAATTACTGATCTCTCACAACTCAGTATTGCACAACTCTATCAAATGGCGATGGAATTAATCCAGAGTCATTGCAGGTCTTAGGATTTAAGAAAGCACATGAAGCACCTTGAAAAATCCTCTTTTTGAGTAAATTTCAGAATGAGGAACCCAACAAATTCGGGTGCCAGCATACAGAGAATGTGCTCTTGCAACAATGGCAAGAAAAGAAAAGAAAAGAAGCCCTGGAAACCTTACAAAGGAAAGAAATACCGCTTCCTCAAAAAGCGGAAACAAAAGAAGGGCTCAGGCAGATGTTTCATTTGTGGAAAGAAAGGGCACTATGCTAAACAATACAAGTCCAAAAGAAAGCTACCGGTGAAGCTCCTCCAACTAGTACAGCAAGAAGACTTTGATGATGAAGTCTATACTTGGTCGCAAAATCCAATGGGAGCTGTCTACACCATAGAGGATTATTCTATCTCAGAAACTGACGATGAGGAATCTATCATTAGTGACGATGACACTAATGATGATCCTATTTTAACAGTCCAGGAACCTCTACAGGTTAATCTTGCTGTGCCATCACCCCTCTTTAGGCCACACATAAAGGTGATACTTAACCCTTCAGAAGATTCCAAAGTAGCTTTGACTGCCCTCATTGACACTGGAGCAATGTGCTCATTCATCAAGGAAGCATGTGTCCCAAAGAAATTTTATGTCCCTACCAAAGTTTCTTTTGGTTCGACCAGTGGCAAAGACTTCTACAGCAAAAAGATCACTCAACCTATAGAAATGACCCCAACCTCAACAATTACCTTTCCCAACTCAACCACCGACTCCACCTCATAGGATATCTTCCACACATCCCTCGCCCACAACATGACATGATTATGATTCCCACTCCATCAGCCATATCCAAACCAAAGTCCACCAGTATCATCATCAAGGAAGAAAACCAGACTACACTCGACTTCCTTTACCAAGACTCTCAAGACCATGGGAAGACTTCTTTCCACTCAACCCAACACCTTCAACAATTTCCAGATTTTGCCAAGAGATATAGTGTCAAGACTAAGATTGTGAGTTTTGAGTGCCTTTGGATGTCCGGTTGTAGTTCATCAGTAGGGAAGCCAGAAAGACATGCTTCAATGTTCTTTTCTTTGCTTCTTTTGCCAGTGTTGCAAGAGCACATTTTATCGCATGTTGGCACCCGAATTTATTGGGTTCCTCATTCTGAACTTTTCAGAAAGAGGATTTTTGGATTGCTCTTTGTACTACCCATTTGGCAAAAGATAGATACACACTGGAACATCCTGACGAATTCATTGTCAAGGTCCAGGGTAGTAATCATATTGACTGGACCCATGATTCTACAGGAGGTTGTTCTCCTTGGCATGTGTGTGCACAAGGATGGATGTCTTCCATCAAGTTGGCATTTTTCACATGGATAAAGGGCTTTGGTTTCTGTAGGGAAAGAAACTGATACCCTTCCTTCTTGCAACCTGCTGATTTTGGAACTTCATGGATCTGCTTTGTGGCTGTTGTTTTTCTCATACTCATTAATCCATTGTGGAGGAAAAATGAGTTGGTTTTGCCTATAAGTCCTGGGCTGAAAGACTCTGCCATCACCAGCAAGAAACCTGGTAATTGGCTTTCCAGTATTGCTCATAGAGAACATGTGGGTTTGGACTTTATAGGTCATGGAGTGGTGAATTGCCAAGGCAGATTCATCAGGTTTCATGGTTAACCCATTCACCTGAATCAAGCACTTTAATAAAGATTCTGTGAGGATGGCTTGTTTATATCAAGGGTGAAGTTTGGCTCAACTTGGAGAACAACATGACCACTGATTGAGTCGCTTCAACAAAGAAGTGATCAAGGCCTTTTCAAATGTCTGCCACCTAGTATCTAGGATGGCAATGAAGCATGTAATATCTTTTCCAGCTAAGAATAAAGGTTGTATTCCTATCTGGATAGCTCCAAGATGCAAGCCTTTGTATCCCTGCATCCTATACCTTGTAACCTCATTTGTAGAGATTATGGGAAGGTATGTTTCTTTTGAGCTAGAGGAGATGGATCGACAAAGTGATTTCGAAGATTTATAGATGGTCTTTAGCTTGGGTGTCTTATGGGAATTATAGCTCTAAGATGGTTTAAAGTGGGGCTAATATGGTAGTATCTATAAGGGTCTAACGGATCAAGTCTGAAGGACTGAACCGCTCTCTCACTGTTTTCATCCTCTTGAGTTTCATAATGAAAATTTATGGCGGGTGAACTATCAGTTGGGACTCTGATGGCCGAGGTGGATGCTTGGTCAGAAATTTGTTGGTTTTCTGATCGGTTACTGTTTTGGTTTTCCATGGCTAAAAGAAATCAGAGGGTTTTCTTTGGGGTGATAAACCCCAACAAACGGCAATCCTAGCCTTAACAAAGGGGCGCCACACCTTACAGAATTACTCTGTAGTGTTTTAGTATGGAAAAGTTTTCAGGTAGATCAGTATCCAACAACTTTCTGATGTGGAGGATCCGAAGAACTTCGGCAACCACAGAGCATAATATTGTTGCACACCGGGGGTTTCTTTTTGGGAAATATGGCTCGATACCAAATTTATAAAACTACCAATGAAGGTTGGTTAATTCATTAATAAGAATGAGAGATTTGCAATACAATAAAAGGCTCCAAGACTCGATGCCTCGACTCTAACCAAGGGTTCCCTTTATAGGCACAAGGAAGCACTATTACACCCTATGTACATTATTGATCCTTATCACTAAGGAATCTACTTTACAATATAAAGACTTACTTTATATAAAGTAAAGGAATCTACTTTACTTTATATCACACTCACTCTTTATGTCACACTCACTTCTTTATTTATCCTTATCTCTATGATACATCCTAATACAATATATTATTATCACCAATGCTTCTTGTAGGGTCCACTAAACTTCCGCTGATCCCGAGTTTCCACTTGTTGGTGTGCTTCGTCCTGACCTGTGATTCCATCGTTCTTCAGAAGCTGCCTCCATATCATCTGCAAGCTTCTGCCAATCTATATTTTCTGGTTGGGGATTTAAGTCTTCGTGGGGCCATTCCTGGTGGTCTAACCAATACCATTTCTTCAAGCTCGTTCCTCCATCTCACAATTTCTCGGTGTTTCGGATAATCGACCTCTCCCTGGTCTGCCATGTCGAGTGAGGTAATCATTATACCTCTGTTGCATGTCAGCTGCTTCTCCTTCATCTCCATGGAGCTTGAGATTCCTGATCTCTTCACGATAATAGAGATCTGGAGTGTTGCAGACTTGTGGGGATACAGGACTATGGGTATTATACATGGGAACAGTCCCGTATACTTCTGCAAGCGCCTTTCTTGCATTCCAGCAACCCGTCCACATGGAATCAATTTCTTCCTGAGAGTGGTCGTGCTGGACGACTTGGATCATGGGCCTTTTGTATCGTCCCCATATATCTGTCAGCTTTACTATCACGATAGTAGTCTGGGTGATGTAGTATCCGTTGATGAGCTTTAATGTCAAGATGTCTTCGAAGATTGGGGCAAACATCCTATCGAACCATCTTCCCTTATTATATCTTCGGCTGGTGTGGATCAGGTTGGGCTCGAACAGGATTGCTACCGGATAGATGTTTAGCCAGTACCATGTTATGTAGTAGGCTTGTGGGGTTATGTCACAGATAACATAATGTCCCCAATTGGAGTTTTCATTTATCACGTAGTGAAAAGTACACTTTATCTTCAAGATCTGTTTCACGATCATCGATCGAGATTAGGATGTGGATCAAAAGCTCTCTGACATCTTTTGTTGTGGGCAGGTCTGTGTTCCTGCATGGCCATGAGTTGCCATACTCGCCATGTTAGAGCTTGATCTTCTGGATCTCTTTTGTGGCTTATGACTTTCTCAAAGATATCTTCCTGAACTTCGGAAGGAAGCCAAGCTATGAAAGTGTTGAGGTTCTTGAGAAAGTGTGCTCTGGTTTCATGAGCACTTGAGCTGCCTTCTTCCCATCTCTTTGGAAGGCTTCTTCTTCTGATCATGTTGATTGGTCTGGATAGGAAATCTGCTACAGTGTTGGATTCTCCTTTAATATGTCTCACTTCGAATTTGAATCGAGAGAGAGACTCAGACCATCTTGCAAGCTGTGGGTCTGGGATTTCTCCTTCCTTTCTTCTGAGTAATCCCTGGAGGTACTTATAATCTGTTTCAATCACAAAGGGGGTTAGTGAAAGAAAGAATTGGAATTTCTTTATCCCTTTGACAACTGCTAAGACCTCTTTCTTTGAAGAAGGGTAGTGGCTTTGGGCATCGTTGAACTGGCCAGATTTATAGCCACAGATTCTCCTGTTTCCCTCGGATTCCTCTATTGATGCACCCCAATAATGATCACTTGCGTCGGTCTGCAAGATGAGCTGTCCTTTATCAGGTATCTTTAATGGCGGAAGTGACTGGCACTTTTGCTTTAAGTCTGTCACGGCTTTTGTCGCTTCTTCCGACCATTGTGGGGTATTCTTCTTTAAATGTTTGGATATCTGACTCGTCATCTTTGTCAGGTCTTGCACATGATCTGCTGCATAATTGATTATCCCGAGGAACTGCTGGATCTGTTTTCTGGATGACAACTGGTCTGGGAATTGGGATATTTTCTCAGCAATGTGTGGCTGAGGAATAATGAATCCCTGTTTGATATGTAATCCCAAAAAATCAACCTCATCAAGGCCTATTTTCATCTTTGGTTCTGATAGGGCTAAACCGTGTTTATAGGTTAGGGCCTTGAATTGAGACAAGTGGTCGGCATGTTCTTCCTCACGGTTGCTGAAGATAAGAGCATCGTCAATATAGATAAGGCAGAATCCTGAAATAGATTTGTACACCTCATCCATTCTGTTCTGGAATTCTGACGGTGCATTTTTTAAGCCGAAAGGCATCACGCTCCACTCATAATGCCCATGGGACCACAAATGTGCCGCCTTGTCTTATGTCCTCTCTTCTTCTTTGATTCCAATCGCCAAAAGCCCGACTTCATGTCAAACTTCGAGAACACTTGCTCCGCCTATCCGCTTTAAAAGGTGCAAGGTCCTCCGTGGAATGGGGTATCTTATGTCCCGCAAGCAATCATTCGTTTCGTAGTCTATCACCAATCGCTTTTTCCCACGATTTGTTTCAATGCTTGTTAACATAGAATCGGGCCGCCCAATGAGACTTAGAGGCTCGATAAGTTTTAGATCCAGTAAGGCTTGGATCTCTGTTTTGCACAGTTCTTCATCATGGGGCATGCCTGGATGAGAAGCAGTTTGGTGAGGCATGGTCCATCCATCTTTATGGGTAGAGAAACAAAGTGTTGTTTCTCAGCCCAATCGGTTGGACTTCGCACAAAGAATCAAATAGCTCTCGATCTGGGGCTCATATTTTCGGATAGAGTAATTTTTATCTTATCACCCTCTCCAAAATGGAATGTTTTTCAACCCAAGGACTTGGAAAGAATGACTCGCACCATCCAAAGGACTCGGATGGTATAAGAGAATCCTTCGGGAAAAAGGCAAAGGGGCTACAAGACTTAAAAAGTCTGTTCCCAACATGATATCTTCACCAGAATGATCAAAGGAAAAGAATCCATGCCTGATCATGAAGGGTTGAAGTTCTATTGGTTGAGTGATCTTTTTGCTGTAGAAGTCTTTACCACAGGCGGATCCAAAAGAAACTTTAGTAGGGACATAAAATTTCTTTGGAACACATGCTTGTTTGATGAATGAGCACATAGCTCCGGAGTATCGATGAGGGCAGTCAAAGCTACTTTAGATTTCTTTGCAGGATTAAGTATCACCTTTATGTGTGGCCTAAAGAGGGGTGATGGCACAGCAAGATTAACCTGTAGAGGTTCCCGGACTGTTAAAATAGGATCATCATCAGTGGTGTCGGCCACTAATGATAGATTCCTCATCGTCAGTTTCTGAGATAGAATAATCCTCTATGGTGTAGACAGCTCCCATTGGATTCTGTGACCAAGTATAGACTTCATCATCAAAGTCTTCTTGCTGTATTAATTGGAGGAGCTTCACCGGTAGCTTTCTTTTGGACTTGCATTGTTTAGCATAAGGCCCTTTCTTTCCACAAATAAAACATCCGCCGAGCCCTTTCTTTTGTTTCCGCTTTTTTTTGAAGGTATTTCTTTCCTTTATAAGGTTTCTCTGTGGCTTCTTTTTTTCTTCTTTTGCCGGTGTTGCAAGAGCACATTTTATCTCGCATGTTGGCACCCGAATTTGTTGGGTTCCTCATTCTGCAATTTCAGAAAGAGGATTTTTCAAGGTGCTTCATGTGCTTTTTTAAATCTTGAGACTGCAATGACTCGGATTAATTCCATCGCCATTTGATAAAGTTGTGCAATACTGAGTTGTGAAAGATCAGTAATTGCGTCAGCTTTGAGCTTTGCCTCCATCATCTCTCGAATCGTCTCGCATATTTAGCACAAATGTCCTGTGGATGGTGTCTCGATGATTTATCAAAGGTATAGTATAACCTTTCTTGCTCCAAGTAGTATTCTTCCATCTTTCTGGACATCACAAAGATTTGTTTTGGAGAAATTGCTTTTCCGCAACTTCCTCTTCCTTTGTGTATTGTCCTAGGAAATCTAGGATAAATTTTCCAAAAGACTTCCACAAGGATCTTTCTCCGAGGATAAATCGTCGCTGTTCTCTTGTAAGCTTTTTCCCACCATCGTCGGAGTGATCCAACGAATCCTCGCTATAAGTCTAAAGGCAGCCGCTTCTTTTGCTCAATCGAGGAGCCCTTTGACATTCTCCTTCGCACAAGCCACCATTTTTTCAAAATAAGCCAGTCTTTCTTTGGGCTTCATTCCGTCAATGTTCCAGAACATCTTGCCAGTTGTTGAGTGTCCTAATTGCACCCTGGTTTCCCATTCTTCTCCTCGGGACACCTCGCCAATGTGTGGTGCCTGCTTCGCGAGAAGATTCTACTCCGATGATCGCTGTGGTTGTGGTTCGCCGACCAAGAAGTGAGCAGTGAATTGAGTTGTTCCAGACGGATGTTGAGTTGGCTGGTTTGGACGAGGTCCGTCCTGCTCATGTGTTGAGGCGGCAAATCTTGCTCTTGTATCCACATAAAATGGATTTGCAGGATTTGTTTCTAAGAATAAGAACAGGTGAGGGTTTTCGCTCAAGTATCTGTTCTTGAGATACTTATTGTATCCTCGACGCTTTCCCATCCCGTTGCCTTCGGGGCCATGGTATTGAGGAGGAGGAGCATAGCTTCTCCAAAATGCTTTCGACAATTCAGGATCCGTTTTCCTCCCAAATATGCCATGGTTTTGTGGTTTGCTTTTCCAAAGGCTCGGACACCTTTTTTTTCCGTGATAAAGACTCTCTCGTTCTTTCTATTTCATCATCATCTCACGCTTCCCGTCATGACTATCATATTTATAGTTCTCGTAGCATCATCATCATGCAGATTTGTGAAATCTTTGGTAGTCACCTTGTGTTGTTTTCTTGTTTTCTTTAATTGTTTTCGATTATAGCTAAATCGCCAAGAATCATTGTTGTTGTGTGACCATGATATCTCCCAGGCGCTTGGTTTTGTTCGACAAAGATTTATATTAGAACAATTGAGAGCTTTTTCAATTTTGATCAATAGACTTCAGGAGCAGAGAGAATTTCTAAATCATGGCATCATCTTCATCTTCAACTTCAACTCCTTCTAATCCTATTACTCTTTCTTCTACACTTTCTTTACCCAAATCCTGCACTTCTCACGCTACCAATAAAATCGAAAATCTTGTCGAATACTCCTATATTCCTGAATCTGCCCAAATCAGTGAATCCTCCTACCCTCTTATCAGTCCTTACCAGCTTGTACAAACGACCCGCTTCTTTTACCCGAAGCATCGAACTCTCATATCCACTAAAAGGCCTCACCCGAAAAGAATACATCCATTTTCTAGACTTGACAGTTGTTCACTCCAAGCAACCACGCCGAGCAATATGTAACTCGAAATCCCTTCGAGTTAATCTCAAACTGAAAAGAGAAGGTTATACTCATCTCCATCTCTGAGGAGTACGATTAATCCTCACCCTTCATGGGAGAAAAGGATTACGGCACACGCCCGATTGCTATGCTAGATACCTGCCTCAAGCAAAGATTTCAAGATGTCGTTATAGGTACTGCCCTCACAACCTCCATGCAGAAGTGTTCTACTCACTTTCTATCCAAATTTCAACCTTTTCTTCAAGATACCAACCTTCCAAATGCCTTGAAAGTTTAAGTCCAAATTCAAGGTGCAGAAACAAATTTCTTCACCAAAATTGCTACTCTCCATCATCAATTGGTCTATAGGCTCCAAAATCATGCCTTAGATCTACCCACACCGAACATCACTCGACACCCTCATGGTATTAGCAGTAATCAGATCGATCCCAACCATTATCCAGATCCCAAGAAAATACCTCGACATGAGCTCATCCAAACTTATGCCTCTTGAATGGATCTCAACCATGAAATAGCTTCCATAATAATACAACTCCTATTCGACATCGAAAGCATGTTTGAAAGACGACACGATGGAACCGTTCAGATGACTTTCAAACCACCTCCAAGTGCTCCACAAGAGCCTCCCGGCATTTCTCTTTCACTTATTCCTCCATGATCACAAACTGCTCGCATGCCTCAAGAAGATCTCGCCAATCATGTGGTTCATTCTCGATGGTTATCCCGTATATCCAGCCAAACAAATGGACATTTCTATGGGATGTCCCGGATCAGAATGTGCGACCCAAATTGTCCCGTTGGGATGATTGGGAAGAGGACGATGATTATGACACCAAAAGGAAAAGAAAACCCAAAAAGAAAACCTTCCCCTCGTCCCATGTAAACACCGTGAACCCAAACCACCAAAAGACTTCTCCACCTCCACCAAGTCCACTACCCATTTACAAAAAGAACTCAAATGGATTGCAAGAAATTGCAAATCAAGTTCCTCATTTTCTCATAACTCCACACCAATCGCATAACCATTGGCTTGTATGATGTTTTCTCCACCTCTTCGACTATTCTTCATCTTTTCCTCCTTTGACACCATACCGATTCACAACGCAATGTTGTGTCTAAACCTTTTATTCCTTCAAAGCTATTACCTCAACCGGCCATCTTCAACCTCCTAAACCTTTTGAATCCGCTCCTCAACGGGCAAACCCAAAATGCCGAGCACAAAACGATACCTTGTTGAATATCCATTCCAAGGTTGAAAAATCGGGCCATTTAACCGAACAGATCGAGACGAAAGTTGATTCAATGCTACCAAATGGAGCAGATCCACCGTAATCTTAAATCCGTAATTGTTCAATTGATTCGAGCTCCAACCATGCTTGCTCAACGATACAATGGCCCAGAGTTTGACCAAAAAGAAAGAGAGATCAGACGCTTACAAACTGAGCTTGCCCAGATTGAATCTGAAAAACAAAGATCTACCTTGTTTCCCACATCACCACCTATACCCACCATAAGTCCACCTTACCACCCATTTGCTTCTATGCTTTCTCCAATCCGATCTTATGATCCATCCAAATTATTTGGCATGACCCATACTCTATTCAGAGACCACCCTATTCCACCAGCACCAAAACCCAAATCAAAACCAAAACCCAAACCTCACCTCTCCTCTGGGCCGTAACCTACAAATCCTCATTAACTATTCCAGAGCACCACTCTCCAACTCACACCCCAACATCACCACAGCCTCCACCACCAACACAGCCTAAAGATAAAACCCCTATGCATCAATACAGTGCTCAAGTAGTCGATCCATCTTCCGAACCTGATGACTCCACTTCTGATTCAAACCTAGCTGTTTCAGACCCCTCTACTGATACAGCATCCTCTTCACCATTTACATCCAGTGATTCTGAAAAGTCTTATGATATTACTCGAATCCTCATGGTCGATAATCCACCCGAACAAGGCCAAACCTCTAGACCACCCGAACCATATTTTGACATTCCTCGTATATCGAGGATGAACCTCCACCAATCTTCGCCACAACTCAACCCTCATGGTCAAACCAAAGAAAACCATCCAATGGTCCATGGTTTACATTTGATGATATTCCATCTCATAAATGGCGAGACAGACTTATCAAATGTCTCGCCTGGATTGATCTCCAAATGTTACGGCCGTGAGCAACTACTCATTCCGCCTTAGGGAATTTGCTACTGCTTTTTACGGTGCCCTAAGAGATTGGTTTGATTCATTAGGCCAATACAGTAAATCGCAATTTGTTCAATTACTGTAAGTCTCAATCGCTTCGCAGCTATTCATGATCGCTTTCTAGGCGATCCAAACATAGCTAAGTTTCGCACGCAGAGACTATCTCAATATGAAATGCCGCTCTCAATGCTAAAGATCTTGAATTCCATTACAAAAGAATGTCTCTCTTGTACTACAAGCTTAATGGATTCAATGAACCTACATCAAGCATGTCTTTCTCGGCTTCCCTACCGATGAACTACAACCAGACATCCAAAGGCACTCAAAACTCACAATCTTAGTCTTGACACTATATCTCTTGGCAAAATCTTTCAGATTGCAAGACATGCCTTGATAAACTTTGTGAGCAAAAAAAGTTTTTCAAAGAATCGTTAAAAGATAAAGAGCCATTCCGCAAAGTGCTTGCAAAAACCTTATCTCCGCATCAAGTGCAAAAAGAAAAAGGATTGTGATTGTAGCCAAAAAGAAAAGGCATTTCCGAAATTCAAGAATCCGTAATATTCTTCAAAGCCTCGCAAATCCGTAAAGCCTTACATGATTCTTCAGAAAAAATCGAGTTCATTCAGAGATCATAAACGGAGAAAATCAAGCAGATGTTTTATCTGCAAGAAAAAAGGTCACTATGCCAAAGATTGTCCCAACAAACGAGAAAATCTATTCAAGCTAGTTAACACCTTCAGCCACCACCGATTATTCTCCGAAAAAGTTAAGAGCTTGAATTCTATTTCTTTCGAACAAGAAGAACCCATCGATGAAACGTGTTCAGACCGAAGACTCATCTAGTGATTCGTAAAATGATGAGCCTCAAAACATTTTCCATCAATGCTTGTTGTTGTCTCGACACTTCGCTCCCATTCCTTCCATTAAACTCCAAATCTTACCTTCAAAATTCCATGTGCCCATTCCAAAGAATTGGTCTTTTAGATACGGAGCCTGTGAGAAGTATGTTAAATCCACCATTCTTCCCCGAAAGCTGGACCCACTACGAAGAACATTTCCGAGTTGCAAGTGGAAAATTCTTCACTACCAAATTGATTACCAAAAACCCATCGTATTCAACTTTTTCCTAATTGTGTCATTCGACCAAAGTTATCGGATCCAATTTGCCTAATAAGGATATCTTGTTAGGTTTTGACATAATTCACCGATCAAACACCTCCGATCATTCCCAATGGCATCCGAGTCAAGTCCATGTTCAAACCTTTCACAGACATCTTGAAACTTTACAATTTGTCCAAACACCCCATCTTACCACGACATTTCAACCAAGCTTTTACAATATTGTCCGTAATCCCATTCTCGAGTTCACCCATCCAAACCCACTTTGAAAATCGCCTTTCTTCATTAAGTTACCCTTCAAACTAAATGAAGATATTAATCCCACAAAAGCCACTCATCCAGAATGAGTCCTTCCGACTTAGTCCTAGCCCAAACAGAGTGTTCCCAATTGTTAGCCCAAGGTCTTATGTAACCTACCCATTCTCAATGGGCTTGCCAAGCCTTTTATGTTGAAAAACATTCTCGAGATTGTCCGAGGAAAGAAACGCTAGTCATTGACTACCAAACAATTAAACATGTTTTTACAAGATGATAAATTCCCATTGCCCAAAAGACAAAGCATGTTTACCTTTCTCAAAAATGCCCAGATCTTTTCAAAATTTGATTTAAAATCGTTTTTGGCAATTAGGCATCAACCTTCGAACGGTACAAAATCGCGTTTTTTGTATTCCTAATGCTCATTTCCAATGGATGCTTTTACCTTCGGCCTCAAAAACGCCCTTCCATTTTCCAAAATCCATGGTCAAAATCTTTGAACCTATTTTGCATCATGCATTGATTTACATTGACGATAATTTACTGTTTTCAGGAACACATAATGAACATCGCCAATTGTTAAATCATTTTTCGATATTATCCAAACCATGGTATCATGTTGTCGCAAAGAAAGAAAAGCACCATTGCAACGGATAATATTGAATTCCTTGGTATGATCATTAAAGACGGACACTACCAACCAGAAAGCACATTGCCCAAGAATTGCTTCACTTTCCGATCAAGAACTTTCCAAAAAGCAAGTCCAACAATTTTGGCATTGTCAACTACATCGAGACTTTATCCCACATGTCGACCATTACACTCATCACCTTTCGCTTTATTGAAAAAGAAGCCCAGAGTGGAATTCGCATTACACACAAGTGCCGCCACTACTCTAAAGCAACTTGCGCAAGATCGCCACCATTAAAGTGATGATCACGATGGCAAACGATATTGCAAATGATGCTAGTGATAATCACGGGTGCCATCCTTCAAGAAATCAATGGAAAAGAACACTTTATCGCCACGCTAGTGGACAATTTTCTCGACACACGTAAGCACTACCATAGCTTTTCAAAGAGATCTTAGCGGTAAAGAATGGCATCAAAAATTTGAGTTTCATCTCATCGACATCATTTTCATCCGAATGGGAGCTTCAAACTTTTTCCCAATATCCTCAATTTCAAAGGTAATACTGTTCCTCAAAAGATGTTACTCAAAGTTAAAAGATTGGTTTTCTAAATATGATTTTCTCACAACATATAAAAGGATCTCAAAACCTCATCCCCGATATGCTATCCCGACTTCAAAACTGTAAATGCCCTCTAGCCCTTGTTTCCACCAAATATCACTTCCCAATTATTCTCATGGCTACTTCACTTCCTTTCAAGCCATCACCAAAAAGACATTTCCCTTGGCAAAACCTTCACCTCGCCTTTGCCCTCCAAGAATTTGCAAAAAGGCTATGTTTCGATTCTTCATGAAAGCTTACCTTTTAGCAGATTCATTTCCTTTTCAACCTTCCATCCAAAAACATGTTTTTATCGGGTTTAACACTTGATCCACCCAATGAAATTACCGAAGATGAGTTATGGTACATCCTGGTGCCTAATCGTCTTATATGCTACTAAGTTGGTTTTACCAGTTCATTCAACCTTGTCCCATCTCCTTAATCCGTAAAAATCCACCTCTTATCCGACCTTCTTCGAGTGGTTCTCCCCATTCCCCGGTGGAGAAAGAAATTACAAAGAATTAATCAATTATACAATCTTGATCGAATGCCTCGATCTCAAGCCAAAATGTTCACATCTCGTGTTCATTATCCATCGCCCATATTTCCAACATCCGCACACCAACCTTTTCTCGACTCAAGATCGTGTATATGAATATTTCTCACCACTCTCATCCTGCCCTCATTGAAAATGAATTCCAGCCCAACCTCAACAATTACCTTTCCCAACTCAACCACCAAACTCCACCGCATAAGGATATCTTCCACACATCCCTTGGCCCTCAACATGACATGATTATGATTCCCACTCCATCAGCCATATCCAAACCAAAGTCCACCAGATCATCATCAAGGAAGAAAACCAGACTACACCGACTTCCTTTACCAAGACTCTCAAGACCCATGGGAAGACTTCTTCCACTCACCCAACACCTTCAACAGCTTCCCACAACCATCCATGCATGAACCAGATCATCATCTCAACCTCCGCCTCGTAAAAAGACAAAGAACCAAATACATCACCTCAACAATTACCACCTAAGCTACAGGAGAGATTGTCCTTATCCACCTTGCCGTGGTCCCCGCAGAAGCATCCAAAGCTCTCCAAGACATTTTTCCCAAAAGATAATGATCGTGATCCAGATGAAAGATTGGTCATCCAAGACGACTACATGAATCTCCGCTCTCCATAAAGTAGTTTGTCTTGTTGCAATAATTAAAGTAGTTTGTCTTGTTGTAATAATTATGTTTGCTTTATGATTTTGTCTTGTTATAATCATTAAAGCTTGCTTTTACTTTACGCTTTTACTTTTGTAAAAGTCATGTCCACGCATGCTTTAAGTCTTTGTCGCTTGTAATAATTAAAGCGAGTGTCATAAGTGTGTCTTTTACTTTTCAAAAAGCAAAAGATAAGTGGTCCTGTCTTATCTTTACGCTTTGAATCCTTATATAAAGGATTTTCTCCTCCTTGTAACATATATCGAATCATCGCCTCTCAAGCATTATCAATAAACCTCTCGTGTTTTCTAAGCTATGACTTTTAAACTCTTCTCTCTCTCTCGCAAATGAAGTTCTAAAGAAAAGAAAAGAATAAAGATTTTATCTGTTCATTTTGAAATCTCAAGAAAGTATGCTCGCACTTGCCTTTCCAGGATCCCGTGCATCGAAAACTTGATAAATTTTATCCGGTTTGGTACTGTTTTAGACTAAAAGGCAAGTCTGTTTTGGGTTGTAAAACCTACAAAATTGTTTTAAGGATTTTGATGCTCATACAAGTATATCGGCCGGAAACTGTGACTTGCGGGCATCGCCCAAAGTACGCTTCTAATCACAGACTGGTGTAAATAACGCCACGTACTAATATGGTATCGATTTAAATTATCTGAGTTTTACTTACCTTGAAAATTTTTGTTTTCAAAACTTTGTAAAGATTTCATTTCACCAAAATGGTATGATTAAAATCTTTATTCCATTTTGATCAAAGTTTTGAAAACAAAAATTTTCAAGGAGCAGAGATAATTTCTAAATCATGGCATCATCTTCATCTTCAACTTCAACTTCTAATCCTACAACAGTTAGAATCTGACTTTGGGCCAAGAGTCTGCAAGTCCCGGTTTCCACTGATATACTTGTATGAGCATCAAAATCCTTAAAACAATTTTGTAGGTTTTACAACCCAAAACAGACTTTCCTTTTAGTCTAAAACAGGGTACCAAACCAGATAAAATTTATCAAGTTTTCTGATGCACAGGATCCTTGCTGAAAGGCAAGTGCAGAGCATACTTCCTTGAGATTTCAAAATGAACAGATAAAATCTTTATTCTTTTCTTTTCTTTAGAACTTCATTTGCAGAGAGAGAGAAGAGTTTAGAAAGTCATAGCTTAGAAAACACGAGAGGTTTTTATTGATAATGCTTGATAGTTGATGATTCGATCTGTGTTACAAGGAGGGGAGAAATCCTTTATATAAGGATTCCAAAGCGTAAAGATAAGACAAGACCCTTATCTTTTGCTTTTTGAAAAGTAAAAGACACACTTATTACACTCCTTTAATTATTACAAGCGACAAAGACTTAAAGCATGACTTGGACATAACTTTTACAAAAGTAAAAGCGTAAAGTAAAAGCAAGCTTTAATGATTACAACAAGACAAAATCATAAAGCAAACATAATTATTACAACAAGACAAACTACTTTAATTATGCAACAAGACAAACTACTTTATGGAGATGAGATTCATGTAGTCGTCTTCGATGACCAACTGACTTCATCCTGGGTCACGATCATTATCTTTGGGGAAAAAAATGTCTTGAGAGCCTAGAAATGCTTGAACTGGGGACCACGACAAGGTGGTGGGGATAAGCCTTTGGACAAAGTCTGGGTGATGATGACTTGGATCCTGGGGCTTGGTGATTCGGGTTGCTTTGTCTTTTTCTCGAGGCGAGGTGAGATGATGATCCCGGGTTCATACATGGATGGTGTGGGAATTGTCAAGGTGTTGGCCGAGTGGAAGGAAGTCTTCCCACGGGTCTCGGAGTCTTGCAGTAAAGGAAGTCAGTAGTCCGGTTTTTCTTCCTCGATGATGATACGGGGACTTTGGTTTGGATATGGCCTGATGGAGTGGGAATCATAATCATGTCATGTCGAGGGCCCGGAGGATGTGAAAAATATCCTTATGAGGTGGAGTTGGTGGTTGAGTTGGGAAAGGTAATTGTTGAGGTTGGGCCGAATTCATTTTCAATGAGGCAGGATGAGGAGTGGTGAAATATTCATATACCCGATCTTGAGTCCGTAAAAGGTTGGTGTCCTGGATGTTGGAAATACGGGCGATGGATAATGAACACGATGTGAACATTTTTTCGTGATGCGTGCATTCGATCAAGATTGTATACTTCAGTTAATTGCTGTAATTTCTTTCTCCACCAGTGAATGGGGGAGAACCACTCGAGAAGGGTCCAGATAAGAGAGGTGGATTTTTCTCGATTAGCGAGATGGGACAAGGTGAATGAATCGGTAAAACCAACTTAAGAAGATATAAGATGCTTAGGCACCAGATGTACCATAACTCATCTTCTGTAATTTATTGGGTGGATCGTTGTTAAACCAAGAAGAAACATGTTTTCTCGATGAAGGTCGAGAAAGGAAATGAATCGCTAAAAGGTAAGCTTTCATGAAGAATCGAAACATAGCCTTTTTTTGCAAATTCTTGGAGGGCAAAGACCGAGGTGAAGGTTTTGCCAAGCGGAAATGTCTTTTTTGGTGATGGCTTCGTAAGGAAGTGAAGAGCATGAGAATAATCGGGAAGTGATATTGGTGGAAACAAGGCAGAGGTCGCTCGGGTTTTGAGAGTCGGGATAGCATATCGTGATGAGGTTTTGAGATCCTTTTATATGCTTGACAGAGAAATCATATTTAGAAAACCAATCTTTTAACCCGAGTAACATCTTTCGGGAACAAGATACCTTTGAAATCGAGGATATCGGGAAAGGTCGAATCGCCCATTCTGATGAGGAAATGATGTCCAATGAGATGAAACTCAAATTTTTTGATACCATTCTTTACCGCTAAGATTTCTTTGAAAACGCTATGGTAAAGGCTTCCAGGTGTCGAAATTGTTCACTAGTGTGAGCGATAAAGTGTTCTTTTCCATTGATTTCTTCAAGAAGGATGGCACCCCATGATTCATCACTAGCATCTGTCTGCAATATGCGTTTGCCATCTGTGATCAACTTTAATGGTGGCAGATCTTCGCAAGTTGCTTTAGAGTAGGACAAAGACTTTGTGTGGTCCGAATTCCATTCCTGAGGCTTCTTTTTCAATAAAGCCGAAAGGTGATGAGTGTAATGGTCGACATGTGGGATAAAGTCTCGATGTAGTTGACAATGCCAAGAAATTGTTGGACTTGCTTTTTGAAAGTTGTCGATCCGAAAATGAAGCAATTCTTGGGCAATGTGCTTTCCCGGGTTGGTAGTGTCCGCTTTAATGATCATACCAAGGAATTCAATATTATCCGCTGTAATGGTGCTTTTCTTTGCCGACAACATGATACCACGGGTTTGAATAATGTCAAAGAATGATTTAACAACTGGCGATGTTCATCATGTGTCCCTGAAAACAGTAAAATATCGTCAATGTAAATCAATGCATGATGCAAGATAGGTTCAAAGATTTTGACCATGGATTTTTGGAAAATGGAAGGGGTTTGAGACCGGGCGGTAAAACTGCCCATTGAAATGAGCATTCGGGAATACAAAAAGCGCTTTGTACCGCTCGTAATGTTCAATGCCTAATTGCCAAAAACCTGATTTTAAATCAAATTTTGAAAAGATCCGGGCATTTTTGAGAAAAGTAAACATGCTTTGTCTTTTGGGCAATGGGAATTTATCGTCTTGTAAAAACATGTTTAATGGTCGTAGTCAATGACTAAGCCGCTTTCTTCCTGACAATCTTAATGTTTTTCAACATAAAAGGCTTGGCAAGCCCATCGAGAACGGGTAGTTCTATAAGACCTGGGCTAACAATCGGGAACACTCGTTTTGGGGCAGACTAAGTCGTCAAGGACTCATTCCTGGACGAGTGGCTTTTGTGGGATTAATATCTTCATTTAGTTTAAAGCGGCAACTTAATGAAGAAAGATCGATTTTTCCAAAGTGGGTTTGATGGGTGAACTCGAACGGGATTCGGACAATATTGTAAAAGCTTGGTTGAAATGTCGTGGTAAGATGGGGGTGTTTCGCATAAATTGTAAAGTTTCAAGATGTCCGTGAAAGGTTTGAACATGGACTTGACTCGGATGCCATTGGGAATGATCTGAGGTGTTTGATCCGTGAATTATGTCAAAACCTAACAAGATATCCTTATTAGGCAAATTGATCCGATAACTTTGGTCCAAATGACACAATTAGAAAAGTCAATACCAATGGGTTTTTTGGTAATCAATTTGGTAAAGTGAAGAATTTTCCACTGCAACCCGGAAATGTTCTTCGAATGGGTCCAACTTTTGGGGAAGAATGGCCGGATTTAACATACTTCTCTGGCCCAAGATCTAAAAGACCAATTCTTTGGAACGGGCCTCGTGGAATTTTCAAGGTAAGATTTGGAGTTTAATGGAAGGAATGGGAAAAGTAGTGTCGAGAGACAACAACCGCTGATGGAAAATGTTTTGAGGCTCATCATTTTCTCAATCACTGATGAGTCTTCCGTGCGAATAACACGGTTTCATCAGCTGGGTTCTTCTTGTTCAGAGAAATAGAATTCAAGCTCTTCTTTTTCTTGAGAATAATCAGTAGTGGCCTGAAGGTGTTCAACTAGCCGAATAGATTTTTCTCGCTTGTTGGGACAATCTTTGGCATAGTGATCTTTTTTTGCAGATAAAACATCCGCTTGATTTTCTCCGCTTTTCGATCTCTCGAATGAACTTGATTTTTTCCCAAGAATCAGAAGGCTTTCTCGGATTTGCGAGGCTTTCAAGAATATTCTCGATTGCTGAATTTCCGGAAATGCCTTTTCTTTTTCGAACCGCAATCACAACTTTTTCTTTTGCACTTGATCCGAGATAAGGTTTTTTGCAAGCACCTTGGAATGGCTCTTTGTCTTTTAACAGCTTCTTTTGAAAACTTTTTGCTCACAAAGTTTATCAAGGCATGTCTTAGCAATCAAAGATTTTGCCAAGAGATATAGTGTCAAGACTAAGATTGTGAGTTTTGAGTCGCTTTGGATGTCCGGGGTTGTAGTTCATTGGTAGGAAGCCAGAAGACATGCTTCAATGTAGGTTCATTGAATCCATTAAGCTTGTAGAACAAGAGAGACATTCTTTGTAATGGAATTCAAGATCTTTAAAGATTGAGAGAGCAAAGATTTCATATGAGATAGTCTCGCGTGCAGCCTTCAAAAACTGAATGGATCGCCTAGAAATCGATCATGAATAATCGCAAGAGTTGAGACTTCGTAATGAACAAATTGCAGTTGCTCAGTATTGCCTAATGAATCAAACCAATCTCTTAGTGGCACCAGAAACGAAAAGAAATTCCCAAGCGACGGAATGAGTAGTTGCTCTCGATCGTAACATTTGGAGATCAATCAGTGAGACATTTGAGAAGTCTGTCTCGCCATTTATGAGATGGAATATCATCAAATGCAAACCATGGACCATTGGATGGTTTTTCTTTGGTTTTGACCGCTGAGGGTTGAGTTGTGTGAAGATTCACCGGAGGTTCATCCTCAATATCCGAGGAATGTCAAAATATGATTCGGGTGGTCTAGAGGTTTGGCCTTGTTCGGGTGGATTGTCACCATGAGGATTTGGGTAATATCAAGATAAGACTTTTGAGAATCACTTGGATGTAAATGGTGAAGAAGAGGTTGTTTTAGTAGAAGGTTAAACAATGACTAGGTTTGAATCAAGTGGATTCATCGAGGTTCGGAAGATGGATCGGCTACTTGAGCCTTTGTATTGATGCATAGGGGTTTTATCTTTAGACTATGTTGGTGGTGGAGGTGTGGTGATGTTGGGGTGTAAGTTGGAGAGTGGTGCTCTGGAATAGTTAAGGAGGATTTGTAGGTTGATTTGGAGGAGGAGGCCGAGGTTTGGGTTTTGGTTTTGATTTAGGTTTTGGAAATTTGGTGGAATAGGGTGGTCTCCGAATAGAGTATGGGTCATGCCAAATAATTTGGATGGATCATAAGATCGATTGGAGAAAGCATAAGCAAATGGGTGGTAAGGTGGACTTATGGTGGGTATAGGTGGTGATGTGGTAAACAAGGTAGGTCTTTGTTTTTCGATTCAACTGGGGCAAGCTCGGTTTGTAAGCGTCGATCTCTCTTTCTTTTTGGTCAAACTCGGGCCATTGTATCTTTGAGCAAGCATGGTTCGAGCTCAATCCAATTGAACAATTCCGGATTTAAGATTGATGGATCCGCCTCCATTTGAGTCAGAATTGAATCAACTTTAAATGCTCGATCTGTTCGGCCAGAATCGATTTTTTCAACTTGGAATGGATATTCAACAAGGTATCGTTTTTTGTGCTCGCATTTTGGGTTTGCCATTGAGGACCGATTCAAAAGGTTTAGGAGGTTCAAGATGACCGGTTGAGGTAATAGTTGAAGGAATAAAAGGTTTAGACACAACATTGCGTTGTGAATCGTATGGGTGTCAAAAGGAGGAAAAGATGAAGAATAGTCTCAAGAGGTGGAGGAAAACATCATACAAGCCAATGGTTGTACGATTGGTGAAAGTTATGTTAGAAAATGAGGAACTTGATTTGCAATTTCTTGCAATCCATTTGAGTTCTTTTTGTAAATGGGTAGTGGACTTGGTGAAGGTGGAGAAGTCTTTTGGTGGTTTGGGTTCACAGAGTGTTTACATGGGACGGGGAAGGTTTTCTTTTTGGGTTTTCTTTTCCTTTTGGTGTCATAATCATCGCCCTCTTCCCAATCATCCCAACAGGGACAATTTGGGTCGCACATTCTCGATCCGAGGGACATCCCATAGAAATGTCCATTTTGTTTGGCTGATATCTGGGGGTAAACATCGAATTGAACCTGTGATTGGCGGATCTTCTTGAGCTGTCACAACAAATGTGATCATTGAGGAATAAGTGAAAGAGGCGAGGCTCTTTGTGGAGCACTTGGAGGGGTTTGAAAGTCATACGAACGGTTCCATCGTGTCGTCTTTCAAACATGCTTTCGATGTCCGAATAGAGTCAGTATTATTATGGGAATCGCTTATAGGTTGAGATCCATTCAAGAGGCATAAGTTTGTATGAGCTCATGTCGAGGTATTTGTCTTGGGATCTGGATAATGGTTGGGATCGATCTGATTCATTAATACCGTGAGGGTGTCGAGTGATGTTAAGGTGTGGGTAGATCTAAGGCATGATTTTGGAGCCTATAGACCAACCGATGATGGAGAGTAGCAATTTTGGTCAAGAAATTTGTTTCGCACCTTGAATTTGGACTTGAACTTTCAAGGCTGTGGAAGGTTGGTATCTTGAAGAGAAAGGTTGAAATTTGGATAGAAAGTGAGTAGAACACTTCTCGCGCATTTGGAGGTTGTGAGGACATGTACCTATAACAAAGATTCGCGTGCTTGAATCGTGTATCTACCAACGAAGGTTGGTTAATTCATTAATAAGAATGAGAGATTTGCAATACAATAAGAGGCTCCAAGACTCGATGCCTCGACTCTAACCAAGCCTTCCTTTTATAGCACAAGGAAGACTATTACACACTATGCATTGTTGATCCTTATCGCTAAGGAATCTACTTTACAACTCACTCCTTTACTTTATATAAAGTAAAGGAATCTACTTTACTTTATATCACATTCACTCTTTATGTCACACTCACTCTTTACTTATCCTTATCTCTGGTGAGAGTACATAATACATACTAATACAATATATTATTTTCACCAATGCTTCGCCAGCGTAGGTCCACTAAGCCTCCGCTACGCCTCCCGAGTTTCCACTTGTTGGTGTGCTCCGCCCCGACTCGTGATTCCACCGTTCTTCGAAGCCGCTCCATATCATCTCGCAAGCTTCGCCACCTATATTCTCTCTGTCGGGATTTAGGTCTTCTTGGGGCCATTCCCGGTGGTCCAACCAGTCAGCCATTTCTTCAAGCTCGTTTCTCCATCTGTCAATTTCTGGTGTTTCCAGATAACTGACCTCTCCTCGGGTCTCTGCCATGTCGAGTGAGGTAATCATTATACTCGTTGCATGTCACCGCTTCTCCTTCATCTCCATGGAGCTTGAGATTCCGATCTCTTCACGATAATAGAGATCCTGAGTGTTCGAGACTTGTGGGGATACAGGACTACGGGTATTATACATGGAACAGCCCCGTATACTTCTGCAAGTGCCTTTCTTGCATTCCAGCAACCCGTCCACATGGAGTCAATTTCTTCATGAGAGTGGTCGTGCTGGACTACTTGGATCACGGGCCTTTTGTATCGCCCCCATATGTCTCTGCTCGCCTTCACAATCACGATAGTAGTGTCTGGGTGATGTAGTATCCGTTGATGAGCTTTAATGTCAAGATGTCTTCAAAGATCGGGCAAACATCCTATCGAACCATCTTCCCTTATTATATCTTCTTGGTGTGGATCAGGTTGGGCTCGAACAGGATTGCTACCGGATAGATGTTTAGCCAGTACCATGTTATGTAGTAGGCTTGAGGGGTTATGTCACAGATAACATAATGTCCTCAATTGGAGTTTTCATCTATCACGTAGTGAAAAGTACACTATCTTCAAGATGTTTCATGATCCGATCGGATTAGGATGTGGATCAAAAGCTCGACATCTTTTTTGTGGCAAGTGTGTCCGTGTTCTCGCATGGCCATGAGTTGCCATACTCGCCATGTTAGAGCTTGATCTTCTCTGGATCTCTTTTGTGGGTCGATGACTTTTCAAAGATATCTTCCGAACTTCGGAAGGAAGCAAGCTTTATGAAAGTGTTGAGGTTCTCGGAAAGTGTGCTCGGTTTCGTGAGCACTGAGCCGCCTTCTTCTTCCCATCTCTTTGGAAGGCTTCTTCTTTCGATCATGTTGATTGGTCCGGATAGGAAATCGCATGGTGTTGGATTCTCTTTGATATGTCTCACAATTTGAATCGGAGAGAGACTCACCATCTTGCAAGCCGCTGGTCCGGGATTTCTCCTTCCTTTCTTCTCCGAGTAATCCCCGGAGGTACTTATAACTGCTTCAATCACAAAGGGGTTAGTGAAAGAAAGAATTGGAATTTTTTTATCCCTTTGACAATGCTAAGACTCTTTCTTTCAATGGTAGTGGCTTTGGGCATCGTTGAACCGCCGATTTATAGCCACAAACTCTCCTATTTTCCTCGGATTCTTCTATAAGCAGTGCACCCAATAATGATCACTGCGCGGTCTGCAAGAGATAGTGTCTTTTGTCGTATCTTTAATGGCGGAAGTGATCGCACTTTTGTTTTAAGTCTCACGGCTTTTGTCGCTTCTTCCACCATTGTGGGCATTCTTCTTGCTTGGATATCTCGACTCGCCATCTTTGTCGATCTTGCACATGGTCCTGCGTAATTAATTATCCCGAGGAATTCCGGATCGCGCACGATGATACGGTCCTGAATCGGGATATTTTTTCAAAGAATGTGTGGTCGAGGAATGATGAATCCTCGTTGGATGTGTAATCCCAAAAATCAACTTCATCAAGGCCTATCTTCATTTTTGGTTCGACAAAGCTAATCCATGCTTATAGGTTGAGCCTGAATCGAGACAAGTGGTCGGGCATGTTCTTCTTCATTATTCTGTCAAGATAAGAGCATCGCCAATGTAGATAAGGCAAAATCCCGAGATAGATTTGTACACCTCATCCATTCTATTTTGGAATTTCGACGGTGCATTCTTTTCGAAAGGCATCACGCTCCACTCATAATGCCCTGGGACCACAAATGTCGCTTTGTCTTGTGTCTATCTTCTTCTTTGATTCCAATCGCCAAAAGCCCGACTTCATGTCAAACTTTGAGAACACCTTTGCTCCGCCTATTCGCTTTAAGAGGTGTGTCCTCCGTGGAATGGGGTATCTTATGCCCCGCAAGCAATCATTCGGCTTCGTAGTCTATCACCAATCGCTTTTTCCACGACCTGCTTCAATGCTTGTTGACATAGAATGCGGGGCCGCCCAATGAGACTTAGAGGGCTCCGATAAGTTTTAGATCCCAGAGGCTTGGATTTGCTTTGCACGCTTCTTCATCGTGGGGCATGCCGGATGAGAGGCGGTTTGATGAGGCATGGTCCATCCATCTTTGTAAGGTAGAGACACAAAGTGTTGTTCTCAGCCCGTAATTTGGGACCTCTCGCACAAAGATTCTAATAGCCTCGATTCGGGTTCATATTTGGATAGAGTAATTTTTTATCTTATCACCCTCTCCAAAATGGAATGCTTTTCAACCCAAGGAACTTGAAAAGAATGACTGCACTCATCCAAAGGATTTCGAATGGTATAAGAGAATCCTTCGGGAAAAAGGCAAAGGGCAACAAGACTTAAAAAGTTTGCTCAACATGATATCTTCGCGAGAATGATCAAAGGCAAAGAATCCATGCCTAATCGCTAATGGTGGAGTTCTATAGGTTGAGTGATCTTTTTGTAGTAAGTCTTTACATCGGTCGAACCAAAAGAAACTTTGGTAGGGACATAAAATTTCTTTGGGACACATGCTTCCTTGATGAATGAGCACATTGCTCCAGTGTCAATGAGGGCAGTCAAAGCTACTTTGGAATCTTCTGAAGGGTTAAGTATCACCTTTATGTGTGGCCTAAAGAGAGGTGATGGCACAAAGAAGATTAACTCGTAGAGGTTTCTGGACCGTTAAAATAGGATCATCATCGGTGGTGTCGGCCACTAGTGATAGATTCTCATCATCGTTGTCTCGAGATAGAATAATCCTCTATGGTGTAGACAGCTCCCATTGGATTTTGCGACCAAGTATAGACTTCATCATCAAAGTCTTGTTGTATTAATTGGAGGAGCTTCACCTGTAGCTTTCTTTTGGACTTGCATTGTTTAGATAAGGTCTTTCTTTCCACAAATAAAACATCATGTCAAGTCCTTTTGTTTCCGCTTTTGATGAAGCGGTATTTCTTTCCTTTATAAGGTTTCTGTGGCTTTCTTTTCTTTGCTTTTGCCGGTGTTGCAAAGAGCACATTTTATCCGCATGTTGGCACCCGAATTTATTGGGTTCTCATTACTGAGAATTTCAGAAAGAGGATTTTTCAAGGTGCTTCATGTGCTTTCTTAAATCCTAAGACCTGCAATGACTCTGGATTAATTCCATCGCCATTTGATAGAGTTGTGCAATACTGAGTTGTGAGAGATCGCAATTGCGTCGCCTTTGAAGCTTTGCCTCCATCATCTCTCGCAGAATCGGTCTCCGGCATATTCAAGACAAATGTCCTATGGATGGTGTTTGATGATTTATCAAAGGTGTAGTATAACCTTTCCTGCTCCAAATAGTATTCTTCCATCTTTCGTACATCACAGCATTTGTTTTGCAGAAATTGCTTTTCTGCAACCTCTTCTTCCTTTGTGTACTGTTCTAGGAAATCTAGAGATAGATTTTCTAAAAGACTTCCACAAGGATCTTCTCTGCTGAGGATAAACTGTCGCTGTTCCCTTGTAAGCTTTCTTCCCCACCATCGTCGGAGTGATCCAACGAATCCTGCTATAAGTCTAAGGGCAGCCGATCTTTTGCTCAATTGAGAAGCCCTTTGACATTCTCCTTCATACCAAGCCACCATTTTTTCAAAATAAGCCATTCTTTCTTTAGGCTTCATTCCATCAATGTTCCAGAACATCTTGCCAGTTGTTGAGTGTCCTAGTTGCACCCTGGTTTCCCATTCTTCTCCCTGAGACACCTCGTCAATGTGTGGTGCCTGTTCTGGACGAGAAGATTCTACTCCTGATGCTGCTGGTTGTGGTTCATGCTGTCCAGTGAATTCTAGAGCAGTAAATTGAGTTGTTCCGGACGGATGTTGAGTTGGCTGGTTTGGATTGGAGGTCCGCCCTGCTTTCGGCCGAGGCGGCAAATCTTGCTCTTGTATCCACATAAAATGGATTTGCAGGATTTGTTCTTCGCATAAAACAGTGCATGGAGGGTTTTTCGCTTGTAGTATCGCTGCCGAGATACTTGTTGTATCATCAGTATCGCTTTCACATCCTGTTGCCTTCTGGGGCCATGGGTATTGAGGAGGTGGAGCATAGCTTCTCCAAAATGCTTTCTGACAATTTCCAGATCCATTTTCCTCCCAAATATGCCATGGTTTTGTGGTTTGCTTTTCCAGTGCCTCGGACACCTTTTTTTCTCAGTGTAGACTCTCTCGTTCTTTCTATTTCATCATCATCACGCACTGCTCCTGTCATGACTATCATGTTTACAGTTTTGGCAGCATCATCATGCAGTTGTGAAAACTGCTGGGTAGTCACCTTATGTTGCTTTCTTGTTTTTTTAATCAAGTTTTCGATTATAGCTAAATCAAGAAGAATCTGTTGTTGTGTGACCATGATATCTCAACGCTTGGTTTTGTTCACAAAGATTTATATTGGACCAATTGAGAGCCTTTTTCTATTCGACCAAATTCGGTCTTGATTGCTCTTCAGACTACCCATTTGGCAAAAGCATAGATACCACACGGAACATCCCCGATTTAATTCATTGTCAAGGTCTGGGGTAGTAATCATATTGACTGGACCCATGATTCTACAGGAGGTTGTTCTCCTTGGCATGTGTGTGCACAAGGACGGATGCCTTCCATCAAGTTGGCATTTTTCACATGGATAAAGGGCTTTGGTTTCGTAGGAAAGAAACCGATACCCTTCCTTCGCAACCTCTTTGATTTTTGGAACTTCATGGATCTGCGTGGGCTCGTTGTTTTCTCATACTCATTAATCCATTGTGGAGGAAAAATGAGTTGGTTTTGCCTATAAGTCCTCCGGGTGAAAGACTCGCCATCACCAAAGCAAGAAATCTGGTAATTGGCTTTCCAGTATTGCTCATAGAGAACATGTGGGTTTGGACTTTATAGGTCATGGAGTGGTGAATTGCTAAGGCAGATTCATCAGGTTTCATGGTTAACCCATTCACCTGAATCAAGCACTTTAATAAAGATCTCATGAGGGATGGCTTGTTTATATCAAGGGTGAAGTTTGGCTCATCTTGGAGAACAACATGACCCTGATTGAGTCCTGCTTCAACAGCAGTGATCAAGGCCTTTTCAAAAGTTTGCCATCTGGTATCTAGGATGGCAATAAAGCATGTAATGTCTTTTCCAGCTAAGAACAATGGTTGTATTCCTATCTGGATAGCTCCAAGATGCAATCCCTTGTATCCCTGCATCCTATACCTTGTAACCTCATTTGTAGAGATTATGGGAAGGTATGTTTCTTTTGAGCTAGAGGATATGGACTGGACAGTGATTTCTGAGGATTTATAGATAGTTTTTAGCTTGGGCTGTCTTATGGGAATTATGGCTCTAAGATGGTTTAGAGTGGGGCTAATATGGTAGTATCTATAAGGGTCTAACAGATCAAGTCTCAAGCACATCAACCGCTTCTTCTTATTTTTCATCCTCTCGGGTTTCATAATGAAAATTTATGGCGGGTGAACTATCGGTTGGGACTCTGATGGCCGAGGTGGATGCTTGATCAGAAATTTGTTGGTTTTTCGATCGCCATTCGCTTTATATCTACGGAAACTGGGACTTGCGGCCATCGCCCAAAGTACGCTTTTAATCATTGTAGACTGTGTAAACAACGCCACGTACTAATATGGTATCAGAGCCATATCGGAGTTTTACTTACCTTGAAAATTTTTGTTTTCAAAACCTTGTTCTTCATTTCACCAAAATGGTATGATTAAAATCTTTATTCCATTTTGATCAATAGACTTCAGGAGCCGAGAGAATTTCTAAATCATGGCATCATCTTCATCTTCAACTTCAACTCCTTCGAATCCTATTACTCTTTCTTCTACCCTTTCTTTACCCAAATCCTGCACTTCTCACTACCAATAAAATCGAAAATCTTAGAATACTCCTATATCCCCGAACCGCCCAAATTAGTGAATCCTCCTACCTCTTATCACCCTACTAGCCTTGTACAAACGACCAGCTTCTTTTACCCAAGCATTAGAACTTTTATCTCCACTAAAAGGCCTCACCAAAAGAATACATCCATTTTCTAGACTCGATCGTTGTTCACCCAAGCAACCATCTGGCCGAGCAATATGTCACTCTAGAAATCCCTTCGTAGTTAATCTCAAACCGAAAAGAGAAGGTTATACTCATCTCCATCTCTGAGGAGTAAGATTAATCCTCACCCTTCATGGGAGAAAAGGATTAATGGTCACAACAATTGCTATGTTAGATACTCCTGCTCAAACAAGACCAAGATGTCTTTGTTATAGGTACTGTCCTCACAACCTCCATGCAGAAGTGTTCTACTCACTTTCTATCCAAATTTCAACCTTTTCTTCAAGATACCAACCTTCCAAAGCCTTGAAAGTTCAAGTCCAAATTCAAGGTGCGTAACAAATTTCTTCACCAAAATTGCTACTCTCCATCATCAATTGGTCTATAGGCTCCAAAATCATGCCTTAGATCTACCCACACCTGAACATCACTCTGACACCCTCATGGTGTTAGCAGAATCAGATCAGATCCCAACCATTATCCAGAACCCAAGACAAATACCTCGACATGAGCTCATCCAGCTTATGCCTCTTGAATGGATCTCAACCCATGAAAGCGCTTCCATAATAATACAGCCTCCTATTCGACATCAAAGCATGTTTGAAAGACGACACGATGGAACCGTTCAGTATGACTTTCAAACCACCTCCAAGTGCTCCACAAGAGCCTCTCTCGCTCTTCTTTTCACTTATTCTCAATGATCACAAACTGCTCGACAGCTCAAGAAGATCTCGCCAATCATGTGGTTCAATTTCGATGGTTACCCAGTATATCCACCAAACAAAATGGACATTTCTATGGGATGTCTCGATCAGAATGTGCAACCCAAATTGTCCCTCGTTGGGATGATTGGGAAGAGGACGATGATTATGACACCAAAAGGAAAAGAAAACCCAAAAAGAAAACCTTTCTCGCCCCATGTAAACACCGTGAACCCAAACCACCAAAAGACCTCCACCTCCACCAAGTCCACTACCCATTTACAAAAAGAACTCAAATGGATTGCAAGAAATTGCAAATCAAGTTCCTCATTTTTCATAACTCCACACCAATCGCACAACCATTGGCTTGTATGATGTTTTCTCCACCTCTTCGACTATTCTTCATCTTTTCCTCCTTTTGACACCCATACCGATTCACAACGCAATGTTGTGTCTAAACCTTTTTATTCCTTCACTATTACCTCAACCGGCCATTCAACCTCCTAAACCTTTTGAATCAGCTCCTCAATGCAAACCTAAAATGCCAGAGCACAAAACGATACCTTGTTGAATATCCATTCCAAGGTTGAAAAATCAGTTTACTTAATCAACAGATCGAGACGAAAGTTGATTTCAATTACAGCTCAAATGGAGCAGATCCACCGTAATCTTAAATCCGTAATTGTTCAATTGGATTCGTGAGCTCAACCATGCTTGCTCAACGATACAATGGCCCGTAGTTTGACCAAAAAGAAAGAGAGATCGACGCTTATAAACCGAGCTTGCCCAGATTGAATCAAAAACAAAGCACCTACCTTGTTTACTACATCACCACCTATACCCACCATAAGTCCACCTTACCACCCATTTGCTTCTATGCTTTCTCCAATCAGATCTTATGATCCATCCAAATTATTTGGAATTATGCTTTCTCCACCACCAACACACTCAAAGATAAAAACAAATCTAAAGATAAAACCCCTATGCATCAATACAATCCTCATTAACTATTCAAGTAACCGATCCATCTTCCGAACTTTAAAGATGAATCCACTTCGATTCAAACCTATTGTTTGTAACCTTCTACTAACAGACCTCTTCTTCACCATTTACATCCAAAGTGATTTCAAAAGTCTTATCGATATTACCCGAATCCTCATGGTCGACAATCCACCCGAACAAGGCCAAACCTCAGACCACCCGAACCATATTTTGACATTCCTCGATATGAGGATGAACCTCCACCTGAATCTTTCGCCACAACTCACCCCTCGCGGTCAAAAGTGAAAAACCATCCAATGGTCCATGGTTTACATTTGATGATATTCCATCTCATAAATGGCGAGACAGACTTCTATCAAATGTCTCGCTCGATTGATCTCCAAATGTTACGGTCATGAGCAACTACTCATTCCGTCCTGTAGGGAATTTGCTACTGTTTTACGGGTGCCCTAAGAGATTGGTTTGATTCATTAGGCTAATACAGTAATCGCAATTTGTTCAATTACTGTAAGTCTCAATCGCTTGCAGCTTATTCATGATCGCTTTAGCGATCCAAATAGCAGCTTTTCGCACGCAGAGACTATCTCAATATGAAATGCCGCTCTCAATGCTAAAGATCTTGAATTCCATTACAAAAGAATGTCTCTCTTGTACTACAAGCTTAATGGATTCAATGAACCTACATCAAGCATGTCTTTCTCGGCTTCCTACTGATGAACTACAACCAGACATCCAAAGGCAAACTCAAAACTCACAATCTTAGTCTTGACACTATATCTCTTGGCAAAATCTTTCAGATTGCTAAGACATGCCTTGATAAACTTTGTGAGCAAAAACAGCTTTTTCAAAGAATGTTAAAAGATAAAGAGCTATTCCGGCAGTTGCTTGCAAAAACCTTATCTCCAGATCAAGTGCAAAAAGAAAAGGATTGTGATTGCAGTTCCAAAAAGAAAAGGCATTTCGAAATTCAAAGAAATCAGAATATTCTTCAAAGCCTCGCAAATCCGTAAAGCCTTACATGATTCTTCAGAAAAAATCAAGTTCATTCGAGATCGAAACGGAGAAAATCAGCAGATGTTTTATCAAAGCAAGAAAAAGGTCACTATGCCAAAGATTGTCCCAACAAACGAGAAAAATCTATTCTAGCTAGTTCAACACCTTCGTGCCACCACCGATTATTCTCCTAAAAGGAAGAGCTTGAATTCTATTTCTCTGAACAAGAAGAACCCACTGACGAAACAGTGTTCGCACTGGAAGACTCATCTAGTGACTCAGAAAATGATGAGCCTCAAAACATTTTCCATCAACAGCTTGTTGTCTCTCGACACTTGCTCCCATTCCTTCCATTAAACTCCAAATCTTACCTTCAACATTCCACAGCCCATTCCAAAGAATTGGTCTTTTAGATACTCGGAGCCTGCAGAGAAGTATGTTAAATCCACCATTCTTCCCTTTCTTGGACCCACTACGAAGAACATTTCCGAGTCAGGTAAGTGGAAAATTCTTCACTACCAAATTGATTACCAAAAACCCATCGTATTCAACTTTTTCCTAATTGTGTCATTTGGACCAAAGTTATCGGATCCAATTTGCCTAATAAGGATATCTTGTTAGGTTTTGACATAATTCACCGAGATCAAACACCCAGATCATTCCCAATGGCATCCGAGTCAAGTCCATGTTCAAACCTTTCACAGACATCTTCAAACTTTACAATTTGTCCGAAACACCCCATCTTACCACGACATTTCAACCAAGCTTTTACACTATTGTCCGTAATCCCATTCTCGAGTTCACCCATCCAAACCCTTTGAAAAATCGTCTTTCTTCATTAAGTTACCCTTCAAACTAAATGAAGATATTAATCCCACAAAAGCCACTCATCTAGAATGAGTCCTTCGACTTAGTCCTAGCCCAAACAGAGTGTTCCCAATTGTTAGCCAAGGTCTTATAACCTACCATTCTCAATGGGCTTGCCAAGCCTTTTATGTTGAAAAACATTCGAGATTGTCCAGGAAGAAACGCTAGTCATTGACTACCACCATTAAACAAGTTTTTACAAGATGATAAATTCCCATTGCCCAAAAGACAAAGCATGTTTACTTTTCTCAAAAATGCCCAGATCTTTTCAAAATTTGATTTAAAATCAGGTTTTTGGCAATTAGGCATTGAACCTTCTGAACGGTACAAAACTGCTTTTTGTATTCCCAATGCTCATTTCCAATGGACAGTTTTACCCTTCGGCCTCAAATGACCCCTTCCATTTTCCAAAAATCCATGGTCAAAATCTTTGAACCTATCTTGCATCATGCATTGATTTACATTGACGATATTTTATTGTTTTCAGGAACACATGATGAACATCGCCAGTTGTTAAATCACTTCTTTGACATTATCCAAACCCATGGTATCATGTTATCAAGAAGAAAAGCACCATTGCAACGGATAATATTGAATTCCTTGGTATGATCATTAAAGACGGACACTACCAACCAGGAAAGCACATTGCCCAAGAATTGCTTCACTTTCCAGATCAGCAACTTTCCAAAAAGCAAGTCCAACAATTTCTTGGCATTGTCAACTACATCAGACTTTATCCCACATGTCGACCATTACACTCATCACCTTTCGGCTTTATTGAAAAAAAGCCTCAGAATGGAATTGGACCACACAAGTGTCATCGCCACTACTCTAAAGCAACTTCGCAAGATCGCCACCATTAAAGTTGATCACAGATGGCAAACGATATTGCATGCGGATGCTAGTGATGAATAAGGGTGCCATCCTTGAAGAAATCAATGGAAAAGAACACTTTATCGCCACGCTAGTGGACAATTTTTCGACACACCAAGCACTACCATAGCGTTTTCAAAGAGATCTTAGCGGTAAAGAATGGTATCAAAAATTTGAGTTTCATCTCATTGGACATCATTTCTCATCGAATGGACAGTTCACCTTTTCCCAATATCCTCAATTTCAAAGGTATCTGTTCTAAAAGATGTTACTCGGGTTAAAAGATTGGTTTTCTAAATATGATTTCTCACAAGCATATAAAAGGATCTCAAAACCTCATCCCCGATATGCTATCCCGACTTCAAAACCTAATGCCTCTCGCCTTGTTTCCACCAAATATCACTTCCCAATTATTCTCATGGCTACTTCACTTCCTTCAAGCCATCACCAAAAGACATTTCCTTGGCAAAACCTTCACCTCGTCTTTGCCCTCCAAGAATTTGCAAAAAGGCTATGTTTCGATTCTTCATGAAAGCTTACCTTTTAGCAGATTCATTTCCTTTTCAACCTTCCATCCAGAAAACATGTTTTTACCTGGTTTAACACTTGATCCACCCAATGAAATTACCAAGATGAGTTATGGTACATCGGTGCCTAATCGTTTTATATGCTACTAAGTTGGTTTTACCGGATTCATTCAACCTTGTCCCATCTCCTTAATCGAGAAAAATCCACCTCTTTATCGGACTTTCGAAAGTGGTTCTCCCCATTCCTCGGTGGAGAAAGAAATTACAAGCAATTAATCGAATTATATAATCTTGATCGCATGCTCGAATCAAGCCAAAATGTTCACATCTCGTGTTCATTATCCATCGCCCATATTTCCAACATCCAGACACCAACCTCTTCGGACTCAAGATCGTGTATATGAATATTTCACCACTCTCATCCTCGCTTCATTGAAAATGAATTCCAGCCCAACCTCAACAATTACCTTTCCCAACTCAACCACTGCAGGACTCCACCTCATAAGGATATCTTCCACACATCCTCGCCCACAACATGACATGATTATGATTCCACTCCATCACCATATCCAAACCAAAGTCCACAGATCATCATCAAGGAAGAAAACCAGACTACACCGACTTCCTTTACCAAGACTTCAAGACCTATGGGAAGACTTCCTTCCACTCACCTAACACCTTCAACAGTTCCCACAACCAACCATGTATGAACCGGGATCATCATCTCAACCTCACCTCGAGAAAAAGACAAAGCAACCCAAATACCAAGCCCCTGATCCAAGTCATCATCACCCAAGACTTTACCAAAAGGCTACAGCCCTATCCACCTATTTCTGGTCCCCACAGAAGTTTCTAGCGCCCACCATTTCCCACCAAGATGGGTGACTGCAGATCGGGTCGATTGGTCATTCAAGACGACTACATGAATCTCCGCTCTCCATAAAGTAGTTTGTCTTGTTGCAATAATTAAAGTAGTTTGTCTTGTTGTAATAATTATGTTTGCTTTATGATTTTGTCTTGTTGTAATCATTAAAGCTTGTTTTTACTTTAAGCTTTTACTTTAAGCTTTTACTTTTGTAAAAGTCATGTCCACGTCATGCTTTAAGTCTTTGTCGCTTGTAATAATTAAAGGAGTGTCATAAGTGTGTCTTTTACTTTTCAAAAGCAAAAGATAAGGGTCCTGTCTTATCTTTACGCTTTGGAATTCTTATATAAAGGATTTCTCTCCTCTTGTAACATATATCAATCATCATCTCTCAAACATTATCAATAAACCTCTCGTGTTTTCTAAGCTATGACTTTCTAAACCTTCTCTCTCTCGCAAATGAAGTTCTAAAGAAAAGAAAAGAATAAAGGTTTTATCTGTTCATTTTGAAATCTCAAGGAAGTATGCTCGCACTTGCCTTTCAAAGAAGGATCTGTGCATCGAAAACTTGATAAATTTTTATCTGGTTTGGTACCCTGTTTTAGACTAAAAGGAAAGTCTGTTTTGGGTTGTAAAACCTACAAAATTGTTTTAAGGATTTTGATGCTCATACAAGTATATCGGCCGGAAACCGGGACTTGCAGATCTCATCGCCCAAAGTACGCTTCTAATCATTGTAGACTGGTGTAAACAACGCCACGTCATTGGTTGGTTAATTCATTAATAAGAATGAGAGATTTGCAATACAATAAAAGGCTCCAAGACTCGATGCCTCGACTCTAACCAAGGGTTCCTTTTATAGGCATAAGGAAGAACTATTACACCCTATGTACATTATTGATCCTTATCACTGAGGAATCTACTTTCCAACATAAAGACTTACTTTATATAAAGTAAAGGAATCTACTTTACTTTATATCACACTCACTCTTTATGTCACACTCACTCTTTACTTATCCTTATCTCTATGATACCTCCTAATACAATATATTATTATCACCAATGCTTTCACATTGTAGGGTCCACTAAGCTTTCCGCTACTGGTCCCGAAGTTTCCACTTGTTGGTGTGCTTCGATCGACACCGTGATTCCACCGTTCTTGAAAGCGCTCCATATCATCTGCAAGCTTCTGCCAATCTATATTTTCTGGTTGGGGATTTAAGTCTTCGTGGGGCCATTCCTGGTGGTCTAACCAGTCAGCCATTTCTTCAAGCTCGTTCCTCCATCTGTCAATTTCTAGTGTTTCAGGATAATGACCTCTCTCTCTGCCATGTCGAGTGAGGTAATCATTATACCTCATTGCATGTCACCGCTTCTCCTTCATCTCCATGGAGCTTGATTCCGATCTCTTCACGATAATAGAGATCGGAGTGTTGCAGAACTTGTGGGGATACAAGACTATAGGTATTATACATGGGAACAGTCCGTATACTTGCGCGCTTTCTTGCATTCCAAAGAACCCGTCCACATGGAATCAATTTCTTCCTGAGAGTGGTCGTGCTGGACGACTTGGATCATGGGCCTTTTGTATCGTCCCCATATATCTGTCAGCTTTACTATCACGATAGTAGTCTGGGTGATGTAGTATCCGTTGATGAGCTTTAATGTCAAGATGTCTTCGAAGATTGGGGCAAACATCCTATCGAACCATCTTCCCTTATTATATCTTCGGCTAGTGTGGATCAGGTTGGGCTCGAACAGGATTGCTACCGGATAGATGTTTAGCCAGTACCATGTTATGTAGTAGGCTTGTGGGGTTATGTCACAGATAACATAATGTCCCCAATTGGAGTTTTCATCTATCACGTAGTGAAAAGTACAGCCTATCTTGAAGACTGTTTCATGCATCTGATCAGGATTAGGATGTGGATCAAAAGCTCTCTGACATCTTTTGTTGTGGGCAGGTCTGTGTTCCTGCATGGCCATGAGTTGCCATACTCGCCATGTTAGAGCTTGATCTTCTGGATCTCTTTTGTGGCTTATGACTTTTCAAAGATATCTTCCGAACTTCGGAAGGAAGCCAAGCTATGAAAGTGTTGAGGTTCTTGAGAAAGTGTGCTCTGGTTTCACGTGAGCACTTGATTTCGCTTTCTTCCCATCTCTTTGGAAGGCTTCTTCTTTCGATCATGTTGATTGGTGCGGATAGGAAATCTCTACTGGTGTTGGATTCTCCTTTAATATGTCTCACTTCGAATTTGAATCGAGAGAGACTCGGACCATCTTGCTATAAGCCGTGGAGTCCGGGATTTCTCCTTCCTTTCTTCTCGAGTAATCCCAGGAGGTACTTATAACTGCTTCAATCATAAAGGGGGTTAGTGAAAGAAAGAATTGGAATTTTTTTATCCCTTTGACAAAGCTGCTTAAGACCTCTTTCTTTGAAGAAGGGTAGTGGCTTTGGGCATCGTTGAATGGCGGTTATAGCCCTGATTCTCCTGTTTCCTCGGATTCTCTATCAATCGTTGTGCACCCCGATAATGATCACTTGCGTCGGTGCAAGATGAGTTGTTCTTTATCGGTATCTTTAATGGCGGAAGTGATCGGCACTTTTGCTTTTAAGTCTCCACGGCTTTTGTCGCTTCTTCCCGACCATTGTGGGGCATTCTTCTTTAAGTGCTTGGATATCTGACTCGTCATTTTTGTCAGATCTTGCACATGGTCTGCTGCATAATTGATTATCCCGAGGAATTGCTGGATCTGCTTTCTGGATGACAGCTGGTCTGGGAATTGGGATATTTTTTCAGCAATGTGTGGCTGAGGAATGATGAATCCCTGTTTAATGTGTAATCCCAAAAAATCAACTTCATCAAGGCCTATCTTCATCTTTGGTTCTGACAAAGCTAATCCATGCTTATAGGTTAGGGCCTTGAATTGAGACAAGTGTTTGGCATGTTCTTCTTCACTGTTGCTGAAGATAAGAGCATCGTCAATGTAGATAAGGCAGAATCCTGAGATGGATTTGTACACCCCATCCATTCTGTTTTGGAATTCTGACGGTGCGTTCTTTAAGCCGAAAGGCATCACGTTCCACTCATAATGCCCATGGGGGACCACAAATCTTTGTCTTATGTCCTCATCCTCTTCTTTGATTCCAATCTGCCAAAAGCCTGACTTCATGTCAAACTTCGAGAACACCCTTGCTCATTATTATTCGCTTTAAAAGGTGCGTCCTCGTGGAATGGGGTATCTTATGTCCCGCAAGCAATCATTGGTTTCGTAGTCTATCACCAGTCGCTTTTTCCCACGTATCTGTTCTGAATGCTTGTTAACATAGAATGCTGGGCTGGCCCAATGAGACTTAGAGGGCCTGATAAGTTTTAGATCCAGTAAGGCTTGGATCTCTGTTTTCTGTGATTCTTCATGGGGCATGCACGGATAAGAAGCCGAGTTTGGTGAGGCATGGTCCATCCATCTTTATAGGGTAGAGAAACGAAGTGTTGTTCTCAGCACCAGGCGGTTAGGGACTTACGACAAAGCAATCTAATAGCTCTCGATGCGGGGCTCATATTTTCGGATAGAGTAATTTTTATCTTATCACCCTCTCCAAAAATGGAATGCTTTTCAACCAAGAGGACTTGGAAAGAATGACTCGTACCATCCAAAGGATGCGGATGGTATAAGAGAATCCTTCGGGAAAAAAAGGCAAAGGGGGCTACAAGACTTAAAAAGTCGAGTCAAACATGATATCCTCGCCAGAATGATCAAAGGCGAAGAATCCATGCCTTATCATGAATGGTTGGAGCTCGATAGGTTGAGTAACCTTTTTGCTGTAGAAGTCTTTACCACTGGCGGATCCAAAAGAAACTTTAGTAGGGACATAAAATTTCTTTGGAACACATGCTTCCTTAATGAATGAGCACATAGCTCCGGTATCGATGAGGGCGATCAAAGCTACTTTAGATTCTGTGAGGATTAAGTATCACTTTTATGTGTGGCACGAAGAGAGGTGATGGTACAAAGAAGATTAACTGTAGAGGTTCTTGGGACGGTCGAATAGGATCTTCATCGGTGTTGTCACCACGGTAATAGATTCTCATCTCGTTCAAAAGAATAATCCTCATGGTGTAGCAGCTCCCATTGGATTACGTGACCAAGTATAGACTTCATCATCAAAGTCTTCTTCTTTGTATTAATTGGAGGAGCTTTCTGGTAGCTTTCTTTTGGACTTGCATTGTTTAGCATAGTGCCCTTTCTTTCCACAAATGAAACATCTGAGGAGAGCCCTTCATTTCGCTTTTTGATGAAGCGGTATTTCTTTCCTTTATAAGGTTTCAGGGCTTTTCTTTTCTTCTTTTGCGGTGTTGCAAGAGCACATTCTCTGTATGCTGGCACCCGAATTTGTTGGGTTCCTCATTACAGAATTTCTGTAAAGAGGATTTTTCAAGGTGCTTCATGTGCTTTTTTAAATCTTGGGACCTGCAATGACTCTGGATTAATTCCATCGCCATTTGATAAAGTTGTGCAATACTGAGTTGTGAAAGATCAGTAATTGCGTCAGCTTTGAGCTTTGCCTCATCATCTCTGCAGAATCTGGTCTGGCGCATATTCAGCCAAATGTCTGTGGATGGTGTCTGATGATTTGTCAAAGGTATAGTATAACCTTTCTTGATCCAAGTAGTATTCTTCCATCTTTCGGACATCACAGCATTTGTTTTGGAGAAATTGCTTTTCTGCAACTTCCTCTTCCTTTGTGTATTGTCCTAGGAAATCTAGGGATAGATTTTCCAAAAGACTTCCACAAGGATCTTTCTGCTTTGAGGATAAAGCGCCATTTGTTCTCTTGTAAGCTTTCTTCCCACCATCGTCGGAGTGATCCAACGAATCTGCTTTATAAGTCTAAGGCGGCCGCTCTTTTGCTCAATTGAGAGCCCTTTGACATTCTCCTTCGTACCAAGCCACCATTTTTTCAAAATAAGCGGTCTTTCTTTGGGCTTCATTCCGTTCAATGTTCGAACATCTTGCCGGTTGTTAGTGTCTAATTGCACCCTGGTTTCCCATTCTTCTCCTTAGGACACCTCGTCTATGTGTGGTGCCATTGCAGGCGAGAAGATTCTACTCAGGATCTGCTTTGGTTGTGGTTCATCTTGACGAGTGGTGCAGTGCGATGAATTGAGTTGTTCCGGACGGATGCTGAGTTGGTTTGGTTTGGATTGGAGTGCTGTCCTTGCTCGTGTGTTGAGGCGGCAAATCTTGCTCTTGTATCCACATAAAATGGATTTGGGGATTTGTTCTCTGCGTAAACAGTACGGGAGGGTTTTTACGCTTGAGTATCATTCTTGAGATACTTATTGTATCCTCAGTATCGCTTTCCCATCCTGTTGCCTTCTGGGGCCATAGGTATTGAGGAGGAGGAGCATAGCTTCTCCAAAATGCTTTCGACAATTCCCGAGATCCGTTTTCCTCCCAAATATGCCATGGTTTTGTGGGTTTGCTTTTCAGTGCTGGACACTCTTTTTCAGTGTAGCACTCTCTCGTTCTTTCTATTTCATCATCATCTGCTTTGCTCATGTCATGACTATCATATTTATAGTTCGGTAGCATCATAAATGCGATTGTGGCTTCTTTGGGTAGTCACCTTGTGTTGTTTTCTTGTTTTCTTTTATTTTTTCGATTATAGCTAAATCGGCAAGAAATCATTGTTGTGTGACCATGATATCTCCCGCGCTTGGTTTTGTTCGGACGGCATTTATATTAGACCGATTGAGAGCTTTTTCAATTGGACCAAATTCGATTGGATTGCTCTTCGTACTACCCGTTTGGCGGCATAGATACCACGGAACATCACAGCGAATTCATTGTCAAAGTGCAGGGTAGTAATCATATTATTTGGACCCGTGATTCTACGGGGAGGTTGTTCTCTTGGCATGTGTGTGCACAAGGACGGATGCCTTCCATCAAGTTGGCATTTTCACATGGATAAAGGGCTTTGGTTTTCGTAGGAAAGAAAGCGATACCCTTCCTTCTTGCAACTTTCTTTGATTTTGGAACTTCATGGATCTGCTTTGTGGCTTTGTTGTTTTTCATACTCGTTAATCCGTTGTGGAGGAAAAATGAGTTGGTTTTGCCTATAAGTCCTGGGCTGAAAGACTCTGCCATCACCAGCAAGAAACCTAGTAATTGGCTTTCCAGTATTGTTCATAGAGAACATGTGGGTTTGGACTTTATAGGTCATGGGTGGTGAATTGCTAAAGCGAGATTCATCGGGTTTCATGGTTAACCCATTCACCGAATCGACCTTAATAGATCTGTGAGGGATGGCTTGTTTATATCGAGGGTGAAGTTTGGCTCAACTTGGAGAACAACATGACCACGATTGAGTCTGCTTGTGGCGGTGATCAAGGCCTTTTCAAATGTCGCCACCTAGTATCAGGATGGCAATGAAGCATGTAATATCTTTTCCGGCTAGGAGCAGTGGTTGTATTCTATCTGGATAGCTCAAGATGCAATCCCTTGTATCCTCGCATCTATACCTTGTAACCTCATTTGTAGAGATTATGGGAAGGTATGTTTCTTTTGAGCTAGAGGATATGGGTGGATAGTGATTTCGAAGATTTATAGATAGTCTTTAGCTTGGGCTGTCTTATGGGAATTATAGCTCTAAGATGGTTTAAAGTGGGGCTAATATGGTAGTATCATAAAGTCAACGGATCAAGTCGAAGGATCTGAACATTTCTCTCATTGTTTTCATCCTCTCGGGTTTCATAATGAAAATTTATGGCGGGTGAACTATCGGTTGGGACTACGATGGCGAGGTGGATGCTTGGTCAGAAATTTGTTGGTTTTACGATCGAGTTCTTGTTTTATATCGGGTGGAAACCAGGACTTGCAGACTCTTGGCCCAAAGTACGATTTTTATTGTAGACACAGTGTAAACAACGCCACGTACTAATATGGTATCAGAGCCATATCGGAGTTTTACTTACCTTGAAAATTTTTATTTTCAAAACTTTGTTCTTCATTTCACCAAAATGGTATGATTAAAATCTTTATTCCATTTTGATCAATAGACCGGGGAGCGAGAGAGAATTTTAAATCATGGCATCATCTTCATCTTGACTTCAACTCCTTCGAACCCTATTACTCTTTCTTCTACACTTTCTTTACCCAAATCTTGCACTTACTCACACTACCAATAAAATCGAAAATCTTGTAGAATACTCCCATATCACGAATCCGCCCAAATTAGTGAATCCTCCTACCCTCTTATCGGTCTTTACCGGTTGTACAAACGACCCGATTCTTTACCCGAAGCATTAGAACTTTTATCTCCACTAAAAGGCCTCACCCGAAAAGAATACATCGGTCTTCTAGACTCGATCGAGTGTTCACTCCAAGCAACCCCTTTCTTGAGCAATATGTCACTCTAGAAATCCCCCGAGTTAATCTGTTGGAAAAAGAAGGTTATACTCATCTCCATCTCGGAGGAGTAAGATTAATCCTCACCCTTCATGGGAGAAAAGGATTAGGTCACTGTAGCAAGTGCTATGCTAGATACCGGTTCAAAGATGTACCAAGATCTTTGTTATAGGTCTGTCCTCACAACCTCCATGCGGAAGTGTTCTACTCACTTTCTATCCAAATTTCAACCTTTCTCTTCAAGATACCAACCTTCCAATGAGCCTTGAAAGTTCAAGTCCAAATTCAAGGTGCGAGAACAAATTTCTTGACCAAAATTGCTACTCTCCATCATCGGTTGGTCTATAGGCTCCAAAATCATGCCTTAGATCTACCCACACTTTGAACATCACTCGACACCCTCGTGGTATTAGCGAGAATCAGATCGGATCCCAACCATTATCCAGATCCCAAGACAAATACCTCGACATGAGCTCATACGACTTATGCCTCTTGAATGGATCTCAACCTATGGCGAGTTCCATAATAATCGACTCTATTCGGACATCGAAAGCATGTTTGAAAGGCGACACGATGGAACCGTTCGTATGACTTTCAAACCACCTCAAGTGCTCCAAGAGCCTCGCCGGCTCTCTTTCACTTATTCTCAATGATCACGGTACATTCGAGACGGCTCGAGAAGATCTGCCAATCACAGGGTTCAATTCGATGGTTACCTGTATATCGAACAAAATGGACATTTCTATGGGATGTCCTGGATCGAGAATGTGCGACCCAAATTGTCCCTGTTGGGATGATTGGGAAAGGGCGATGATTATGACACCAAAAGGAAAAAAAACCCAAAAGAAAACCTTCTGTCCCATGTAAACACTTTGTGAACCCAAACCACCAAAAGACCCTCCACCTCCACCAAGTCCACTACCCGTTTTACAAAAAGAACTCAAATGGATTGCAAGAAATTGCAAATCTGAAGTTCCCTCATTTTCTCATAACTCCACACAAATCGTACAACCATTGGCTTGTATGATGTTTTCCTCCACCTCTTCAGACTATTCTTCTTCTTTTCCTCCTTTTGACACCCATCTTGATTCACAACGCAATGTTGTGTCTAAACCTTTTATTCCTTGGCTATTACCTCAATAGGTCATCTTGAACCTCTAAACCTTTTGAATCGGTCTCTCGTTGGCAAACCCAAAATGCGAGCACAAAAGCGATACCTTGTTGAATATCCATTCGAGGTTGAAAAAATCAGTTCTGGCTGAGCAGTCGAGGCGAAAGTTGATTCAATTCTGCTCAAATGGGCGGATCATGAGAATCTTAAATCCGAATTGTTCAATTGGATTGAGCTCGAACCATGCTTGCTCAACGATACAATGGCCCGAGTTTGACAAAAGAAAAGAGATCGACGCTTACAAGTGAGCTTGCCAGTTGAATCGAAAAACAAAGACCTACCTTGTTTACTACATCACCACCTATACCCACCATAAGTCCACCTTACCACCCATTTGTATGCTTTCTCGATCAGATCTTATGATCCATCCAAATTATTTGGAATGACCCATACTCTATTCGAGAGACCCCTATTCCACCAAAGACCAAAACCCAAATCAAAACCAAAACCCAAACCTCGGCCTCCTCCTCCCGGTCGAACCTACAAATCCTCATTAACTATTCCAGCACCACTCTCAACTCACACCCCAACATCACCTGACCTCACCACCAACACGTCTAAAGATAAAACACGGTCTAAAGATAAAACCCCATGCATCAATACGGTGCTCAAGTAGCCGATCCGTCTTCCGAACTTTGATGAATCCACTTACGATTCAAACCTGGCATTTGTTTGAACCCTCTACTAACACACCTCTTCTTCACCATTTACATCCGGTGATTAAGAAAAGTCTTATCTTTGATATTACCGAGAATCCTCATGGTGACAATCCACCCGAACAAGGCCAAACCTCAGACCACCCGAACCGTATTTTGACATTCCGCCGGATATTGAGGATGAACCTCGGTGAATCTTACGCCACAACTCAACCCCCTCAGCGGTCAAACCCGGTGAAAAACCATCCAATGGTCCATGGTTTACATTTGATGATATTCCATCTCATAAATGGCGAGGCAGGACTTCTTTGAAATATGCTGGATTGATCTCAAATGTTACGGTCATGAGCAACTACTCATTCGTCCTTGGGAATTTTTCTTTCGTTTTACGGGTGCCTACAGAGATTGGTTTGATTCATTAGGCAATCTGGGCAAGCTGCAATTTGTTCAATTACCGGAAGTCTCTTGCTCTTGCGAGTCATTCATGATCGATTTTAGGCGATCAGTGCGGTTTTTTTGAAGCTGCGTTTGAGACTATCTCAATATGAAATCTTTGCTCTCTCAATCTTTAAAGATCTTGAATTCCATTACAAAAGAATGTCTCTCTTGTACTACAAGCTTAATGGATTCAATGAACCTACATTGAAGCATGTCTTTCGGCTTCCTGCGGATGAACTACCCCGGACATCAAAGGCGGCTCAAAACTCACAATCTTAGTCTTGACACTATATCTCTTGGCAAAATCTTTCAGATTGCTAAGACATGCCTTGATAAACTTTGTGAGCAAAAACAGTTTTTCAAAGAAGCTGTTAAAAGATAAAGAGCCATTCAAAGTGCTTGCAAAAACCTTATCTCGGATCAAGTGCAAAAGAAAAAGGATTGTGATTGCGGTTCGAAAAGAAAAGGCATTTAGGAAATTCAGCAATCAGAATATTCTTCAAAGCCTCGCAAATCGAGAAAGCCTTCTGATTCTTGAGGAAAAAATCAAGTTCATTCGAGAGATCGAAGCGGAGAAAATCAGCGAGATGTTTTATCTGCGAGAAAAAAGGTCACTATGCAAAGATTGTCCCAAGCGAGAAAAATCTATTCGGCTAGTTGAACACCCTTGCCACCTGCTTGATTATTCTCGAAAAAGAAGAGCTTGAATTCTATTTCTCACGAACAAGAAGAACCCATTTGATGAAAGCCGTGTTACGCCTTTGGAAGACTCATCTAGTGATTCGAGAAAATGATGAGCCTCAAAACATTTTCCATCAGCAGTTGTTGTCTCTCGACACTTGTTCCCATTCCTTCCATTAAACTCCAAATCTTACCTTGACATTCCACGAGGCCCATTCGGCAATTGGTCTTTTAGAATCTGGAGCCAGAGAAGTATGTTAAATCCGGCCATTCTTCCCCGAAAATTTGGACCCATTTCGAAGAACATTTCCGGGTTGCAAGTGGAAAATTCTTCACTACCAAATTGATTACCAAAAACCCATTGGTATTGACTTTTTCTAATTGTGTCATTTGGACCAAAGTTATCGGATCAATTTGCCTAATAAGGATATCTTGTTAGGTTTTGACATAATTCACCGGATCAAACACCTCAGGATCATTCCCGATGGCATCGAGTCAAGTCCATGTTCAAACCTTTCTGAGACATCTTGAAACTTTACAATTTATGCGAAACACCCCCATCTTACCACGACATTTCAACCAAGCTTTTACAATATTGTCGAATCCCGTTACGAGTTCACCCATCAAACCCACTTTGGAAAAATCGGTCTTTCTTCGTTAAGTTGCCCTTCAAACTAAATGAAGATATTAATCCACAAAAACCACTCATCGGGAATGAGTCCTTACGACTTAGTCAGCCCTGACAGTGTTCCCGATTGTTAGCCCAAGGTCTTATAGAACCTACCCATTCTCGATGGGCTTGCCAAGCCTTTTATGTTGAAAAACATTCGAGATTGTCAGGAAGAAAGCGCTTAGTCATTGACTACCGGCCATTAAACATGTTTTTACAAGATGATAAATTCCCATTGCCAAAAAAGACAAAGCATGTTTACTTTTCTCAAAAATGCCCGAGATCTTTTCAAAATTTGATTTAAAATCGGGTTTTTGGCAATTAGGCATTGAACCTACGAGCAGTACAAAAGCGCTTTTGTATTCCCAATGCTCATTTCAATGGGCAGTTTTACCGCCCGGTCTCAAAATGCCCCTTCCATTTTTCAAAAATCCATGGTCAAAATCTTTGAACCTATCTTGCATCATGCATTGATTTACATTGACGATATTTTACTGTTTTCAGGAACACATGATGAACATCGCCAGTTGTTAAATCACTTCTTTGACATTATCAAACCGTGGTATCATGTTGTCGCAAAGAAAAGCACCATTGCAACGGATAACATTGAATTCCTTGGTATGATCATTAAAGACGGACACTACCAGCCAGGAAAGCACATTGCCCAAGAATTGCTTCACTTTCGGATAAGTGACTTTCAAAAAGCAAGTCGACAATTTCTTGGCATTGTCAACTACATGAGAGACTTTATCCCACATGTCGACCATTACACTCATCACCTTTCGGCTTTATTGAAAAAGAAGCCTCAGAATGGAATTCGGACCACACAGAAGTCTTTGTCCTACTCTAAAGCAACTTGCGCAAGATCTGCCACCATTAAAGTTGATCACGGATGGCAACGCATATTGCAAGACGGATCTTAGTGATGAATCATGGGGTGCCATCCTTCTTGAAGAAATCAATGGAAAAGAACACTTTATCGCTCACGCTAGTGACAATTTTCGACACACGGAAGCCTTTACCATAGCGTTTTCAAAGAGATCTTAGCGGTAAAGAATGGTATCGAAAAATTTGAGTTTAAATCTCATTGGACATCATTTTCTCATCAGAATGGACGATTCGGCCTTTCCCAATATCCTCGATTTCAAAGGTATCTTGTTCTAGAAAAGATGTTACTCAGGTTAAAAGATTGGTTTTCCAAATATGACTTCACTGTCAAGCATATAAAAGGATCTCAAAACCTCATCCCTGATATGCTATCTCGACTCTCAAAACCGAATGACCTCAGCCCTTGTTTCCACCAAATATCACTTCCCGATTATTCTCGTAGCTACTTCACTCCCTTCTGAAGCAATCACCAAAAAGACATTTCCCCTTGGCAAAACCTTCACCTCAGTCTTTGCCCTCCAAGAATTTGCAAAAAAGGCTATGTTTCGATTCTTCATGAAAGCTTACCTTTTAGCGATTCATTTCCTTTCTCAACCTTCCATCCAGGAAAACATGTTTCTTCTTGGTTTAACACTTGATCCACCCATGATGAAATTCTAGAAGATGAGTTATGGTACATCGGTGCCTAAGCTGTCTTATATCTTTCTAAGTTGGTTTTACCGAGTTCATTGACCTTGTCCATCTCTTAATCGGAAAAATCCACCTCTTATCGGACCGCTTCTCAAGTGGTTCTCCCGTTCCTGGTGGAGAAAAAATTACTGACAATTAAGCTGAATTATATAATCTTGATCGCATGCACGAATCGAAGCCAAAATGTTCACATCGTGTTCATTATCCATCGCCCGTATTTCCAACATCCAGGACACCTGACCTCTTACGGACTCAAGATCGGGTATATGAATATTTCACCACTCACTCATCCTGCTCTCATTGAAAATGAATTCATTGACCTCAACAATTACCTTTCCCAACTCAACCACCGGACTCCTCATAAGGATATCTTCCACACATCCGTCGCCCGGCCCGACATGACATGACATGATTATGATTCCCACTCCATCACCATATCAAACCAAAGTCCACGGTATCATCATCGAGGAAGAAAAACCGGACTACTGACTTCCTTTGCAAGACTACCGAAGACCCGTGGGAAGACTTTCCTTCCACTCGGCCAACACCCCAGCGGTTCCCACGACCAACCATGTATGAACCCGGGATCATCATCTCGACCTCGGCCTCGGAAAAAGACAAAGCAACCCAAATACCAAGCCCCGAGATCAGTCATCATCACCCAAGACTTTACCAAAAGGCTAGGAGCCCCAATCCCACCTATTCTGGTCCCCCAGAAGTTTCTAGCGCTCCCAGCCATTTCCCCAGATAATGAAGGTGACCCCGGATGAGTCAGATTGGTCATCGAAGGCGACTACATGAATCTCCGCTCTCCATAAAGTAGTTTGTCTTGTTGCAATAATTAAAGTAGTTTGTCTTGTTGTAATAATTATGTTTGCTTTATGATTTTGTCTTGTTGTAATCATTAAAGCTTGCTTTTACTTTACGCTTTTACTTTACGCTTTTACTTTTGTAAAAGTTATGTCCAAGTCATGCTTTAAGTCTTTGTCGCTTGTAATAATTAAAGGAGTGTAATAAGTGTGTCTTTTACTTTTCAAAAAGCAAAAGATAAGGGTCTTGTCTTATCTTTACGCTTTGGAATCCTTATATAAAGGATTTCTCCCCTCCTTGTAACACAGATCGAATCATCAACTATCAAGCATTATCAATAAAAACCTCTCGTGTTTTCTAAGCTATGACTTTCTAAACTCTTCTCTCTCTCTGCAAATGAAGTTCTAAAGAAAAGAAAAGAATAAAGGTTTTATCTGCATTCATTTGAAATCTCAAGGAAGTATGCTCTGCACTTGCCTTTCGTGCCAAGGATCTGTGCATCGAGAAAACTTGATAAATTTTATCTGGTTTGGTACATATTTTTAGACTAAAAGGAAAGTCTGTTTTGGGTTGTAAAACCTACAAAATTGTTTTAAGGATTTTGATGCTCATAAAAGTATATCGGTTGGAAACCAGGACTTGCGGGCTACTGGCCCAAATCGATTCTAGCTGTTGTAGACTGGTGTAAACAACGCCACGTCTTGGTTGGTTAATTCATTAATAGCAATGAGAGATTTGCAATACAATAAGAGGCTCAAGACTCGATGCCTCGACTCAACAAGGGTTCCTTTTATAGGCATAAGGGAAGAACTATTACACCCTATGTACATTATTGATCCTTATCATTTAAGGAATCTACTTTACAACATAAAGACTTACTTTATATAAAGTAAAGGAATTTACTTTACTTTATATCACACTCACTCTTTATGTCACACTCACTCTTTACTTATCCTTATCTCATGATACATCTAATACAATATATTATTATCACCAATGCTTCTGCTTTGTAGGGTCATTAAGCTTAAGCTTCTGGTCCAGGAGTTTCCACTTGTTGGTGTCTTCGTCGACTGTGATTCGTTCTTGAAAGCTGCCTCATATCATCATGCAAGCTACGCAATCTATATTTTACGGTTGGGGATTTAAGTCTTCGTGGGGCCATTCACGGTGAATTACAACGATCGACCATTTCTTCAAGCTCGTTCTCCAAATCGATTTCGGTGTTTCGGATAATGACCTCTCCGGGTCTGCCATGTCGAGTGAGGTAATCATTATACCTCTGTTGCATGTCATCTTGCTTCTCCTTCATCTCCATGGAGCTTGATTTCGATCTCTTCACTATAATAGAGATGCGGAGTGTTGCGAACTTGTGGGGATACAAGACTATGGGTATTATACATGGGAGCAGTCCGTATACTTACTGCAAGCGCCTTTCTTGCATTCGACCAAAGAATCCACATGGAATCAATTTCTTCCGAGAGTGGTCGTCTTTGGACTACTTGATCATGGGCCTTTTATGCGGCCCGTATATATCATCGGGTTTACTATCACGATAGTAGTGCGGGTGATGTAGTATCCGTTGATGAGCTTTAATGTCAAGATGTCTTGAAGATTGGGGCAAACATCTGTCGAACCATCTTCCCTTATTATATCTTGCTAGTGTGGATCGGGTTGGGCTCGAGCGAGTTGCTTCAGGATAGATGTTTGCTTGATACCATGTTATGTAGTAGGCTTGTGGGGTTATGTCACGAGATAACATAATGTCCCCGATTGGAGTTTTCATTTATCACGTAGTGAAAAAAGTGACTATCTTGAAAATTGTTTTATGTATCATCGATCGGGATTAGGATGTGGATCAAAAGCTCTCGACATCTTTTGTTGTGGGCGGTGTGTGTTCTGCATGGCCATGAGTTGCCATACTCGCCATGTTAGAGCTTGATCTTCGGATCTTTTTGTGGCTTATGACTTTCTCAAAGATATCTTCCGAACCGGAAGGAAGCAAGCTATGAAAGTGTTGAGGTTGAGAAAGTGTGCTCTGGTTTCGTGAGCACTTGAGTGCCTTTCTTCCCATCTCTTTGGAAGGCTTCTTCTTACGATCATGTTGATTAGTCCGGATAGGAAATCTCTTCGGTGTTGGATTCTCTTTAATATGTCTCTCGCAATTTGAATCGAGAGAGACTCGAGACCATCTTGCAATTTGTGGAGTGCAGGATTTCTCCTTCCTTTCTTACGAGTAATCCGGAGGTACTTATAATCTGTTCAATCATAAAGGGGGTTAGTGAAAGAAAGAATTGGAATTTTTATCCCTTTGACAAGCTCAAGACCTCTTTCTTTGAAGAAGGGTAGTGGCTTTGGGCATCGTTGAGCGGCGGTTATAGCCCAATTCTCTGTTTCCCTCGGATTCTCTATCGTGAGTGCACCCGATAATGATCACTTGCGTCGGTCTGTGCAAGATGAGTTGTTCTTTATCGGTATCTTTAATGGCGGAAGTGGTGGCACTTTTGCTTTAAGTCTGTCACGGCTTTTGTCGCTTCACGACCGTTGTGGGGCATTCTTCTTTAAGTGCTTGGATATCGACTCGTCATCTTTGTCGATTTTGCACATGGTCTGCTGCGTAATTGATTATCCAGGAATTCTTTGGATCTGCTTTTGGATGACGGTGTCGAGGTGGGATATTTTTTCAGCAATGATGTGTGGTGAGGAATGATGAATCCTGTTTAATGTGTAATCCCGAAAAAATCAACTTCATCAAGGCCTATCTTCATCTTTGGTTACGACAAAGCTAATCCACGCTTATAGGTTAGGGCCTTGAATTGGAGACAAGTGGTTGGCATGTTCTTCTTCATCTTTTGTTCTTTGAAGATAAGAGCATCGTCAATGTAGATAAGCGAGAATCGAGATGGATTTGTATACCTCATCCATTCTGTTTTGGAATTACGGCGGTGCGTTCTTTAAGCCGAAAGGCATCACGTTCCACTCATAATGCCCGTAGGGGGACCGCAAATCTTTGTCTTATGTCATCTCTTCTTTGATTCCAATCGCCAAAAGTCGACTTCATGTCAAACTTCGAGAACACCTTTGCTCCAATTTATTCGCTTTAAAAGGTGCGTCCTCGTGGAATGGGGTATCTTATGTCTATGCAAGCAATCATTCGTTTCGTAGTCTATCACCAATCGCTTTTCCCACGTATTTGTTCAGAATGCTTGTTAACATAGAATCTTTGGTGCCCAATGAGACTTAGAGGGCGATAAGTTTTAGATCGGTAAGGCTTGGATCTCTGTTTTGCATGATTCTTCATCATAGGGCATGCACGGATAAGAAGCGATTTGGTGAGGCATGGTCCATCCATCTTTATAGGGTAGAAAGCGAAGTGTTGTTCTCAGCCAGGCTGGTTAGGGACTTACGCACAAAGAATCTAATAGCTCTTGATCGGGGCTCGTATTTACGGATAGAGTAATTTTTTATCTTATCACCCTCTCCAAAAATGGAATGTTTTTCAATTGAGGACTTGGAAAGAATGACTCGTACCATCAAAGGATTGCGGATGGTATAAGAGAATCCTTCGGGAAAAAAAGGCAAAGGGGCTACAAGACTTAAAAAAGTCGAGTCCCAGCATGATATCTTCACGAGAATGATCAAAGGCAAAGAATCCATGCCGTATCATGAAGGGTTGGAGCTCTATAGGTTGAGTAACCTTTTTGCTATAGAAGTCTTTGCATTGGTGATCAAAAGAAACTTTAGTAGGGACATAAAATTTCTTTGGAACACATGCTTCTTTAATGAATGAGCACATAGCTCGGTATCGATGAGGGCGGTCAAAGCTACTTTAGATTCTGTGAGGATTAAGTATCACTTTTATGTGTGGCACGAAGAGAGGTGATGGTAAAACAAGATTAACTGTAGAGGTTCTTGGGCCAGTCGAGAATAGGATCTTCATCGGTGTTGTCACCACCTGGTAATAGATTCTCATCCTCGGTTCAAAGAGAATAATCCTCATGGTGTAGGCGGCTCCCATTGGATTACGTGACCAAGTATAGACTTCATCATCAAAGTCTTCTTCTTGTATTAATTGGAGGAGCTTTAGGTAGCTTTCTTTTGGACTTGTATTGTTTAGCATAGTGCCCTTTCTTTCCACAAATGAAACATCTGCCTGAGCCCTTCTTTTGTTTCCGCTTTTTGAGGAAGCGGTATTTCTTTCCTTTGTAAGGTTTCCAGGGCTTCTTTTCTTTTCTTTTCTTGCCATTGTTGCAAGAGCACATTCTCTGTATGCTGGCACCCGAATTTGTTGGGTTCCTCATTACAGAATTTCTGTAAAGAGGATTTTTCAAGGTGCTTCATGTGCTTTCTTAAATCCTAAGACCTGCAATGACTCTGGATTAATTCCATCGCCATTTGATAAAGTTGTGCAATACTGAGTTGTGAAAGATCAGTAATTGCGTCGGCTTTGAGTTTTGCCTCCATCATTTCTGCAACTGGTCCTGGCATATTCAGCACAAATGTCCTATGGATGGTGTTTGATGATTTATCAAAGGTGTAGTATAACCTTTCCTGCTCCAAGTAGTATTCTTCCATCTTTCGGACATCACAGCATTTGTTTTGGAGAAATTGCTTTTCTGCAACTTCCTCTTCCTTTGTGTACTGTCCTAGGAAATCTAGGGATAGATTTTCCAAAAGACTTCCACAAGGATCTTCTGCTTTGAGGATAAGCGTCATTTGTTCTCTTGTAAGCTTTCTTCCCACCATCGTCGGAGTGATCCAACGAATCATTTATAAGTCTAGGCGCAGCTCTTTTGCTCAATTGAGGAGCTCTTTGACATTCGCCTTCGTACCAAGCCACCATTTTTTCAAAATAAGCGGTCTTTCTTTGGGCTTCATAAAGTCAATGTTCGAACATCTTGCCGGTTGTTGAGTGTCCTAATTGCACCTGGTTTCCCATTCTTCTCCTTGGGACACCTCGTCTATGTGTGGTGCACATTGCAGGCGAGAAGATTCTACTCAGGATCTTTCTTGGTTGTGGTTCATGCTTGACCCGTAGAAATGCAGGAGCTTGATGAATTGAGTTGTTCCAGACGGATGTTGAGTTGTTTGGTTTGGATTGGAGGTCATCCTTGCTCGTGTGTTGAGGCGGCAAATCTTGCTCTTGTATCCACATAAAATGGATTTGCGGGATTTGTTTCTGCGTAAAGAGCAGTGCGGGAGGGTTTTTCGCTTGAGAAGTATCATTCTTTGAGATACTTATTGTATCTCGATGTCGTTTTCCCCGTCTGTTGCCTTCTGGGGCCATGGGTATTGAGGAGGTGGAGCATAGCTTCTCCAAAATGCTTTCTGACAATTCCCAGATCCGTTTTCCTCCCAAATATGCCATGGTTTTGTGGGTTTGCTTTTCCAGTGCCTAGACACCTTTTTACGGAAGCACTCTCTCGTTCTTTCCATTTCATCATCATCTGCTGCTCCTGTCATGACTATCATATTTATAGTTCTGGCAGCATCATCATGCAGTTGTGAAAACTGCTGGGTAGTCACCTTGTGTTGTTTTCTTGTTTTCTTTAGCTGTTTTCTGATTATAGCTAAATCAGCAAGAATCTGTTGTTGTGTGACCATGATATCTCCCAGCGCTTGGTTTTGTTCGACAGCATTTATATTAGACCAATTGAGAGCTTTTTCAATTGGACCAAATTCAGTTGGATTGCTCTTCTGTACTACCCATTTGGCAGCATAGATACCACCTGGAACATCCCTGACGAATTCATTGTCAAGGTCTGGGGTAGTAATCATATTTTGGACCCATGATTCTACAGGAGGTTGTTCTCCTTGGCATGTGTGTGCACAAGGACGGATGCCTTCCATCAAGTTGGCATTTTTCACATGGATAAAGGGCTTTGGTTTCTGTAGGGAAAGAAACTGATACCCTTCCTTCGCAACCTGCTGATTTTGGAACTTCATGGATCTGCTTTGTGGCTGTTGTTTTTTCATACTCATTAATCCATTGTGGAGGAAAAATGAGTTGGTTTTGCTATAAGTCTGGTGAAAGACTGCCATCACCGCCAGAAACACGGTAATTGGCTTTCCAGTATTGCTCATAGAGAACATGTGGGTTTGGACTTTATAGGTCATGGAGTGGTGAATTGCTAAAGGCAGATTCATCGGGTTTCATGGTTAACCCATTCACTGAATCGATGCACCTTAATAGCATCTCGTGAGGGATGGCTTGTTTATATCAAGGGTGAAGTTTGGCTCAACTTGGAGAACAACATGACCACGATTGAGTCTCGCTTCAATGCGGTGATCAAGGCCTTTTCAAATGTCTCGCCACCTAGTATCTAGGATGGCAATGAAGCATGTAATATCTTTTCCATTAGAAGCAGTGGTTGTATTCTATCTGGATAGCTCAAGATGCAATCCTTGTATCCTGCATCCTATACCTTGTAACCTCGTTTGTAGAGATTATGGGAAGGTATGTTTCTTTTGAGCTAGAGGATATGGACTGGACAGTGATTTCTGAAGATTTATAGATAGTCTTTAGCTTGGGCTGTCTTATGGGAATTATAGCTCTAAGATGGTTTAAAGTGGGGCTAATATGGTAGTATCTATAAGGGTCTAACGGATCAAGTCGGAAGATTGAACCACTCTCTCACTGTTTTCATCCTCTCGGGTTTCATAATGAAAATTTATGGCGGGGGGACTATCAGTTGGGACTCTGATGGCCGAGGTGGATGCTTGGTCAGAAATTTGTTGGTTTTCTGATCGGTTACTGTTTTGGTTTTCCATGGCTAAAAGAAATCAGAGGATTTTCTTTGGGGTGATAAGCCCTGAACAAACGGCAATCCTAGCCTTAACAAAGGGGCGCCACACCTTTCAGAATTACTCTGTAGTGTTTTAGTATGGAAAAGTTTTCAGCTAGATCAGTATCCAACAACCTTCTGATGTGGAGGATCCGAAGAACTTCGGCAACCACAGAGCATAATATTGTTGCACACCCAGGGGTTTCCTTTTGGGAAATATGGCTCTGATACCAAATTTATAAAACTACCAATGAAGGTTGGTTAATTCATTAATAAAGAATGACAGATTTGCAATACAATAAGAGGCTCAAGACTCGATGCCTCGACTCTAACCAAGGGTTCCCTTTTATAGGCATAAGGGAAGCACTATTACACACTATGTACATTATTGATCCTTATCACTGAGGAATCTACTTTCCAACATAAAGACTTACTTTATATAAAGTAAAGGAATCTACTTTACTTTATATCACACTCACTCTTTATGTCACACTCACTCTTTACTTATCTTATCTCTATGATACATCCTAATACAATAAGAGAGATCGACGCTTACAAACCGAGCTTGCCAGATTGAATCGAAAAACAAAAGAGCTACCTTGTTTCCTACATCACCACCTATACCCACCATAAGTCCACCTTACCACCCATTTGCTTCTATGCTTTCTCCAATCAGATCTTATGATCCATCCAAATTATTTGGAATGACCATACTCTATTCAGAGACCACCCTATTCCACCAAAGACCAAAACCCAAATCAAAACCAAAACCCAAACCTCGGCCTCCTCCTCCAAAGAACCTACAAATCCTCATTAACTATTCCGAAAGCACCACTCTCCAACTCACACCCCAACATCACCACTAAACCTCCACCACCAACACGGTCTAAAGATAAAACACGGTCTAAAGATAAAACCCCTATGCATCAATACAAAGATTGCTCAAGTAGCGATCCATCTTCCGAACTCCGATGAATCCACTTCGATTCAAACCAGCTTTTAACCTTCTACTAACATGACCTCTTCTTCACCATTTACATCCAGTGATTTGAAAAGTCTTATCTTTGATATTACCCGAATCCTCATGGTGACAATCCACCCGAACAAGGCCAAACCTCTAGACCACCCGAACCATATTTTGACCAATGAAGGTTGGTTAATTCATTAATAAGAATGAGAGATTTGCAATACAATAAGAGGCTCCAAGACTCGATGCCTCGACTCTAACCAAACCTTCCCTTTTATAGGCACAAGGGAAGCACTATTACACACTGTGTACATTGTTGATCCTTATCATTAAGGAATCTACTTTACAACAACTCCTTACTTTATATAAAGTAAAGGAATCTACTTTACTTTATATCACATTCACTCTTTATGTCACACTCACTCTTTACTTATCCTTATCTCTAAGGAGAGTACAAAATACATACTAATACAATATATTATTTTCACCAATGCTTCTTCTTTGTAGGGTCCACTAAGCTTAGGTCCAGAGTTTCCACTTGTTGGTGTGCTCCCGTCGACTGTGATTCCGTTCTTGAAAGCTGCCTCATATCATCTATAACCACGCAATCTATATTCTCCGGTTGGGGATTTAGGTCTTTGGGGCCATTCTGGTGGTCCAACCGATCGACCATTTCTTCAAGCTCGTTCCCATCTGTCAATTTGGTGTTTCGGATAGCTGACCTCTCCTGGTCTGCCATGTCGAGTGAGGTAATCATTATACCTCTGTTGCATGTCAGCTGCTTCTCCTTCATCTCCATGGAGCTTGAGATTCCTGATCTCTTCACGATAATAGAGATCTGGAGTGTTGCAGAACTTGTGGGGATACGGGACTATGGGTATTATACATGGGAGCAGTCCGTATACTTCTGCAAGTGCCTTTCTTGCATTCCAGCAACCCGTCCACATGGAGTCAATTTCTTCATGAGAGTGGTCGTGCTGGACTACTTGGATCATGGGCCTTTTGTATCGTCCCCATATATGTCACCTTCACAATCACGATAGTAGTCGGGTGATGTAGTATCCGTTGATGAGCTTTAATGTCAAGATGTCTTCAAAGATTGGGGCAAACATCCTATCGAACCATCTTCCTTATTATATCTTGGTGGTGTGGATCGGGTTGGGCTCGAACAGATTGCTTCTGGGATAGATGTTTGCTTGATACCACGTTATGTAGTAGGCCTGTGGGGTTATGTCACAGATAACATAATGTCCCCAATTGGAGTTTTCATCTATCACGTAGTGAAATGTACAGCCTACCTTGAAGATGCATTTCATGCATCTGATCAGGATTAGGATGTGGATCAAAAGCTCTCTGACATCTTTTGTTGTGGGCAGGTCTGTGTTCCTGCATGGCTATGAGCTGCCATACTCGCCATGGTAGAGCTTGATCTACTGGATCTCTTTTGTGGCTGATGACTTTCTCAAAGATATCTTCCTGAACCCGGAAGGAAGCAAGCTATGAAAGTGTTGAGGTTTGAAAGTGTGCTCTGGTCTCGTGAGCACTTGAGCTGCCTTCTTCCCATCTCTTTGGAAGGCTTCTTCTTCTGATCATGTTGATTGGTCTGGATAGGAAATCTGCTACAGTGTTGGATTCTCCTTTGATATGTCTCACTTCGAATTTGAATCGAGAGAGAGACTCAGACCACCTTGCAAGTTTGTGGAGTGCGGGATTTCTCCTTCCTTTCTTCTGAGTAATCCCTGGAGGTACTTATAGTCTGTTTCAATCACAAAGGGGGTTAGTGAAAGAAAGAATTGGAATTTCTTTATCCCTTTGACAACTGCTAAGACCTCTTTCTTCGAAGAAGGGTAGTGGCTTTGGGCATCGTTGAACTGGCCAGATTTATAGCCACAGATTCTCCTGTTTCCCTCGGATTCCTCTATCAGCAGTGCACCCCAATAATGATCACTTGCGTCGGTCTGCAAGATGAGCTGTCCTTTATCAGGTATCTTTAATGGCGGAAGTGGCACTTTTGCTTTAAGTTCATCACGGCTTTTGTCGCTTCTTCTGACCATTGTGGGGCATTCTTCTTTAAGTGCTTGGATATCTGACTCGTCATCTTTGTCAGATCTTGCACATGGTCTGCTGCATAATTGATTATCCCGAGGAACTGCTGGATCTGCTTTCTGGATGACAGCTGGTCTGGGAATTGGGATATTTTTTCAGCAATGTGTGGCTGAGGAATGATGAATCCCTGTTTGATGTGTAGTCCCAAAAAATCTACTTCATCAAGGCCTATCTTCATCTTTGGTTCTGATAGTGCTAATCCATGCTTGTGGGTTAGAGCCTTGAATTGAGATAGGTGGTCGACATGTTCTTCTTCACTGTTGCTGAAGATAAGAGCATCGTCAATGTAGATAAGGCAGAATCCTGAGATGGATTTGTACACCTCATCCATTCTGTTTTGGAATTCTGACGGTTCATTCTTTAAGCCGAAAGGCATCACGTTCCACTCATAATGCCCATGGGGGACCACAAATCTTTGTCTTGTGTCTATCTTCTTCTTTGATTCCAATCGCCAAAAGCGACTTCATGTCAAACTTTGAGAACACCTTTGCTCGCTATTCGCTTTAAGAGGTGTGTCCTCCGTGGAATGGGGTATCTTATGTCTATGCAAGCAATCATTGATTTCGTAGTCTATCACCAATCGCTTTTTCCACGTATACATTACAATGCTTGTTGACATAGAATGCGGGGTGGCCCAATGAGACTTAGAGGCACGATAAGTTTTAGATCCAGTAGGGCTTGGATTTACATTTTGCATGATTCTTCATCATGGGGCATGCCTGGATGAGAGGCAGTTTGATGAGGCATGGTCCATCCATCTTTGTAAGGTAGAGACACAAAGTGTTGTTCTCTAGCCCCAAGCTGGTTTGGGACCTCGCATGCATTCTAATAGCTCCTTGATCCGGGGTTCATATTTTAGATAGAGTAATTTTTTATCTTTTCACCCTCTCCAAAAATGGATTGCTTTTCAACCCAGGGAACTTGAAAAGAATGACTCGTACCATCCAAAGGATTACGAAGGGTATAAGAAAATCCTTCGGAGAAAAAGGCAAAGGGGGCAACAAGACTTAAAAAGTCTGTTCCCAACATGATACCTTCGCCAGAATGATCAAAGGCAAAGAATCCATGCCTAATCATGAATGGTTAGAGTTCGATAGGTTGAGTGATCTTTTTGCTGTAGAAGTCTTTGCCACTGGTCGAACCAAAAGAAACTTTGGTAGGGACATAAAATTTCTTTGGGGCAAGCTTGCTTGATGAATGAGCACATTGCTCCGGTGTCAATGAGTGCGGTCAAAGCTATACCCACTACGAAGAACATTTCCGAGTTGCAAGTGGAAAATTCTTCACTACCAAATTGATTACCAAAAAACCCATTGGTATTAGGATAGATGTTTAGCTTGACCATGTTATGTAGTAGGCTTGTGGGATTATGTCACAGATAACATAATGTCCCCATGAACATCGCCAATTGTTAAATCACTTCTTTGACATTATTCAAACCCATGGTATCATGTTGTCGAAAGAAAAGCACCATTCAGCAACGGATAACATTGAATTCCTTGGTATGATCATTAAAGACGGACACTACCAACCAGAAAGCACATTGCCCAAGAATTGCTTCACTTTCCGGATCAAAGAACTTCACAACTCAAGATTGCACAACTTTATCAAATGGCGATGGAATTAATCCGAGTCATTCAGGTCTCAAGATTAAAACCTTATCTCCAGATCAAGTGCAAAAAGAAAAAGGATTGTGATTGCAGTTCAAAAAGAAAAGGCATTTAGGAAATCAAAGAATCAGAATATTCTTCAAAGCCTCGCAAATCCGTAAAGCCTTCACTGATTCTTCAGGAAAAAATCAAGTTCATTCGAGAGATCGAAACGGAGAAAATCAAGCAGATGTTTTATCTGCAAGAAAAAAGGTCACTATGCCAAATATTGTCCCAACAAACGAGAAAAATCTATTAATTTAGTTGAACACCTTCGTGCCACCACCGATTATTCTCCGAAAAAGAAGAGCTTGAATTCCTTTTATTCCTTCATTTATTACCTCAACCGGTCATCTTGAACCTCCTAAACCTTTTGAGTATAACAATTTCATGATAATAATCGAAGTGGCCAAGATCAATGTCTATTCTTGTCTTAAATCCCAAGTGGGTTACAAAACTGGCTCTATTTTCTTTTATTAAACATAATTGTAAATGAAAAAATTTCAATAGGGTTCTTCGACTATTAGATCGTGGGCGCAAAAAATCAATTCCAAGATTTACCTCAAGAGTGAGACTTTTGACACCTTTTGAAATCTTTATAAAACTCTTCCATTAAGAGCTTGATCAAGTATTGAGGTCTTTGCATTTTTTAAAATATAGTTTTTAGAAAAAAAAATCAGAAACTATAAAACATAAGTTAATATTGTGTCCTAAATATGGCTTTTAAATAAAAATTTTAATAAAAATAATAAAGATATTATAATTTTCTTCATCATACAAGTAGCATATCAAATCAACTTATCTTTTTAAGCCATATTAATTAGCGTTTACAAGGTATTTTAGTGTTGTAGAACTTTTGAAATATAATCTGCTCAATCTTTAAATCAAACAAGGCCTAAGTGCATTCCATTATCGATACACAAGCAATTCACCCCTAAACATACCTATTTTTATTCTACACATATCTTTTATTCCTATATCAACGCGTGAAAATAATTTTGATTCTCTTTTCTTCTGCATAATATATTCAAAAATATTATCAATAACTTATCCTATTCAAACTAAAGAATTTTTTTATTGGATATATTTGAACCGATCAAAATCATGATGCCCTCCTTTCCTTGCATAATCTGATTTTTGGTATCTCATCTACCTAAGGCCTTTTTGTTTCCCCCTTTTTTCTTTAATCAACAAAAATCTGAAAAAAGAAGAAACGGGTATTCATTGTTATGGAATACAATTTTCAAGGGTGGAAATGTCAATATCTAGACCTGGGATTTTATAAGGATTCTGGAGGGGTGCTGACAGCACCAATCTTTCTTGAAATGAATTAGGCCCAATCGTTTGTCTCAACCGAAGATAAGGCCTGGAAACCTTATCCTTGACAATGCCATCAGAAAATTCACCGATTTCCGGATTCTTGTTTTCTATTGATCATTCAGTGCACAAGTAATTGAATGCATGTCCAATATGTTGGCGGCCAAAGTTTAAATGAGGGCCGACGAACTTTTAGACCATTTTTTTAATTTATTTTTTTATTAAAGACCCCAAATGTGCGGAGTTAACGGGACTCTCATACATGTGGATTAAAAAAATAAATGAGAAACATCTGAAGGAGGTCAAGAACCAAAACATCCAAGTTAAAGACAACGAACAAATCAATAAGAAAAAATTATAAAAAAGCAACGGGACCAAAAACACCCAAATAAAGACAAAGCCTGTTAAGAGAACCACCACGGAGGTAGAAAAAAAAAAAAGCTAATGGAGAGACCGTCTCTTCTGATACTTGCAACCAATAACCAAAGTGATTATTTAATTATCTTAATAGTTACTTAGCACCCCGATTCTTCACCCACTTTCGAATTAAACACTTCTTTATTTTCTTCTTATAAGTTATGTGCTCTATAATCCCATTTTATTTGATATGACACGTGTTAATTAAATTTTCTCCTTAGGTAGAGTTTAGATTTTGCTTTAGTTATTGTTTTCAATTAAATAATTAATGATAAAAATCTTATGATTCAATATGGGGGCGGCGCTCCTCTCTATTCACGTATTTGTGAACTTATAAAAATCTCTTTTATCATGATATTGCTTTTAATGTCCGTGCACATGCAATCTTGCTATCATGCACGCAAATCAAATTTTCTAGATTAAAATTTATTCACATCAATGACAAAAAAATTAACTCTATGGTTTAATTTCCCCATTACCATGATCTTTATCCGCGCCATTATTATTGATTTTTCCCCTTTCTATCTACGCCATTATTACTGGACAAATTCTTTAAAATTTGGATGAACATTTTTCTCCAGGGAAAAATTTGTTCACTAGTAAATGGTAAAATTTGATCCAATTCACGGTTTAGCTTGCTTTTAGTTTGATGATTTGTTATGTGATTTCAAGTGTCTTTTTTTTTCCTCCATTGAAACTCTATTGTAGGAACCAGATGAAATCAATGATATTCGAATTGGCCACACAGCTTTCTCTCCTTGATCTCAATGTAAAGGGCAAAAAGCATGGTGAAGTTGGTAAATGATCTCTATTTTATTTTTGCTAATTAATATTTTTATTAGCTGCCGAAAATATCAGCTAATTAATTAATTAATCATCATATACATACATGCGGTTGCAGATGAAGACGAAGAACTGGCTAGAGCTATCAAAGAAAGCCTCAGATCTTCTTCAAATTCAAAACAAAGGTGAGTTATCGGAAAATCAAGTTAAAATTTTTGATAAATTGAAGAATTTTCACAATTAATTGTTAACTAAAAGCTAATTTACATGAAATTTTTGAATATATGACTTTACATTAATTGATTATTCCAGGTCTTGGTCCACGTGTATAGGAAGCTCAAGTACAATAGGTTGTGATGTTTGCAATAAGGCGGTAAGCATATGTATAACATGTTCAATTAAGGGGAAAATGATACCCCAATACTCTCACATTTTAAGAATAAATATATATAAATTCTCTCAAATTTGGACCATAATAGTTGACACTACACATGGTGCTTGTCCACTCTCATCTTGCAAAACCAATCACGCCATGGTGTAAATTTTAAAAAATATGTTGTGTTGTATATCCCAAACAAATGAAAAGGACCAAACAATGAGCTCTTTGTGTCCATTTCTGGAATATCAGAAATGTAATTTCACATTTGGGCAAGTGCCATTTTCCTAAAATTAATGAGTTTTGGTTCAAATTTCATTAATACTAAGTATTATTACATTTTCAAACAGTTATCACCAGGCATGAATTATTGTAACCCTGAATTTTGGAATTCGAATTTGGTTCAAACTAGAGTTAACGTTAACAAAAATGAATTCTCTACTTTGTGTAGCGATCGGACTTAGAATATTTTGATCTCGGTGATGGTCGAACAATCTGTCCTGATTGTTATTCTACATCAATCAAATGCACACAACAAATTGAACCTCTTCTAAATAATGTGCTGCAATTTTTCAAAGAAAAAGGCATGGAAACTCAGGGAGCAAGTTCCCGTTTTCTTGGTCACAAGAATGGAGATGAGTAGACATACAAGTCAAGGAACAAGCCTTGGGGTAACTTTTTCAATATTTGTATTAATGATTTTATTTATTTCTTTAATTTTACGTGGAAAGAATTTAAAGTCGTTATATTACTTGAATTATGTCAAAATAACAAACTACTATAAGAATTATCGAGGTGTAATACTTTTATATGTTGACTATAAAAAGATTCCTTTTTATTTTTTTCCATTTTGGTTTTCACTGCATATAAATGATTTATGATTAATACTGAAGCCAATACAATTCTTTCTTTTCTTGTTAGCATCCTATTGCATTCCATTTGCAAATTAAATTATCTATTTAAACTGAATTATATATGTATTTTGACCTCTTACATTCATTACAAGAGATTGAATTGAATTAATATTTAGAGAATTGGGCTAATACTTAAATATATTTGTATATATTTTGCTCCAAATGAAGAAAACATTTTCGAAATTTACATTTCATGTGTGTGCTTTTGATCTATCATCATTTAAATGTTACTTAAACTATTACCGACTACTTGTGCAAAACAGCATGTTCATCCAAATGCCACTATATTTGGGCTAACTCGTGTGCTTCCGTATGGTGGTGTCGATCTCCGAAGCGTAAGTAACTTTATCAATTTATTAATTTTTTTCTTCAATTTCTCGAATGTGATATATATATATATGTAGGTGTCATCTTATTCAGACGTTTGTAAACGAAATTGAAGTAAAACCATAACAAAAAAATTATTTTGTAACAATCAAATGATACTTTGGGTTAATTAAAGTTCAAGTTCACATTTGGTGTGGCGCACACACACAGATATTAAAATATAATTTTTTTTGTTTTTTTGTTTGTTTTGATTTTAATTCGCATTTTATAAGATGCGAACAATTCTTATTATAAGATAACCCGCTAGTCGGCTAAAATAGGATAAAAGCCTATTTAGTTTCTGTATTTTAAGATTAGTGTCTATTTAATCGCTGTATCTTTAAAAATGCCTCGAAATATCCCTGCTGTTAAAGTATTGATACCCCTACCGTTACTTTTTATTTTTTTTGGCTTACTTTTATAATATTACCCTTTTATAATAATTTTTTATTTAGAAATTAATAAAAAGAAAATAATTAAATTACCAATTTAACCCTAAAAAGTAAAAAAAAATTATATTAATTTTTTTGCAAGCACCATTTGCATACTTGGTAGTTGCATACAATTTTTTACAATTTAATTTTTGACAATTAAAAATTAATATTTTTTTAGGGTTAAATTGATAATTTAATTATTCTTTTTATTCATGTCCAAACCAAAAAAATTATTATAAAAGGGTGCTTGTAAAAAATTAATATAATTATTTTATTTTTATTTTTAGGGTTAAATTGATAATTTAATAATTTTCTTTTTATTAATGTCCAAAAAAATTATTATAAAAAGGGTAATATTGTAAAAATAACTCAAAAGAAATAAAAAGTAACGGTAGGGGTATCAATACTTTAACGGCAGGGATATTTCGAAGTATTTTTAAAAATATAAGGACTAAATAAATACTAATCTTAAAATATAGGGATTAAATAAACTTTTACCCGCTAAAATATATACATGGGTAGGTCACAAGCTCTTCACTAAGGGGAAGACGAGTTATTTTGGAGGAAAAGGATTATGAAGTAACTGGACACAAAGCGACAATAATGGTTCTATATGGTTTGCCCATGTACATACTTACTATATCCATCTAAAATTTACTAATTTAACCTTAATTAAAGTTTTTTCTTTTAAGTATATAAATGTCATCATTACAGACAATTAATTAATTGAACGTTTGTAAAACATACTCTATATTTCATTATTTTAACTTTTGAGAATCAACTTACAGGTATATGACTGGTGGGGTTTTAGCTCATGAAATGATGCATGCATGGCTCGGAATTCAAGGTCAGCCATAATAATAATAATAATAATAATAATAATAATTATTATTATTATTATTATTATTCATTATTATTATAATAATAATAATAATTATTATTATTATAATAATTATTATAATTATTATAATAATAATAATAATTATTATTATTATTATAATAATAATTATTATTATAATAATAATAATTATTATTATTATTATTATTATTCCTTTTGATTGTGTGAGCAGGATTCAAATTTCGATCTTTTATTTTCTGTACATAAGATTTTACCAACTATTACGTGCTTGTTTAAATTAATATTGTAGGGATTTGGCGATTGGAGCCAGAAATTGCGGAAGGAATATGCCAAGTAATGGGGCATGAATGGTTGGACTGGTTTGAATCTAAAGACCCTCAGGGCTCTTACAGCTCTATTGAAGAGGCTCAATATGCGAGGAACTTGAAGAAAGCTTACAAGCACCTTGTAGAAATCGATTCTTCTCGTGCTTATGGTGACGGATTCAGAGATGCTAAGCACTCTGTCGCTAAATATGGCCTTCGTGATGTTATTAATCATATAAAAAGATGTAGGACTCTTCCTAATTAATTTATTTCAACCATGCAAGAATAATTGATATACTTATTTCCCTATTATATATATGCAATACGATGTGAATTGATAGGAGATCAAAATTAAATTATGCATTAAATAAATAATGCCATGTTGATATCATAAAAGTAAATAAGCCGAACTCATATTCAAAAGATTAGATTATGTGGGATATTTTTTCTATTCTATCACCCGTTGTCACACGCAGACCAAACTTTTTGACTGATTTTCATAAGCGGAAGTATAGTGTGGACTATTCATGCATAACTAATACCATATAAAAATTTATAAACCTAATTTATGCTTAGCTCAAAAGTTGAGAATGTAGTCGAAGGCTTTCATTATTAGCTCATAAGCATGAAGGCATAAAATGCTCTTTAACTAATATGAGATACTATCTCTCTATTAAATATTGCTTTCATATGAACAAGAATGTCACATAAATTATTCCTGTAAGTAGAATGATATCTTAGAATAACCTTATATCATGGTATTAAAAATTGGGGAAAGGGAAAAAGAGAAAAAAGAAAGAAAGAAAAGGCTATTAATGGGGTTAATTTTTGTGAAGGAAATGAGAAAATCTAAAAGAGTATACTCCAGAAGCTAAATTGTATTCACACATTTAGAAGGAGAAAGCGAAGTGGGTAGAAGTGGCATGCACATGGTGTGAAGACTCGAGAGTATGTCAAGTTTGAATGTGTTTCAGACGAGGAAATTAAACATCATTGATGGCGACTCCATTGGATTCGGCGTTGGACGTCAATATCTTAAGTAAATTAATCATCATGTAACATCACAACAAATATAGAAATATATTTGAGATATTTGTAAATAAATTAAATCCATTATATATTGATATATATTTTTAACGGATTCATAGTGATGGGCACTGTTTACAGCGGATCTATTATTACTAAATTCATATCCGCATCCATTGTGGGTTTTAATTTTTTAAGAAAATTCATCTATTGCGAGTTTTAACAATTAACAAACCTGTAACAGTACTCGACGAATTTTTTGTGGGTTCTCATATTTAAAACCATAAATATTTAATATGTAAATTTATATTAATAACTTAAAATTTTATATAACATACTCAATTCTAATTTTAATTAATATAAATAAAAAATTAAAATTTCAATATCAGTCCAATACAAATTTATAATTTTAAGTACGAAATACACAAATTCATAAAAGAAAACCACAAATGCCACGAGAAAATCATGGGTGTGCAGCTGTGGCTCATGGGTTTCTTTTAGCTTACATTATGAGTTGCAAGTTGCACACACACAACATATGATATGTTTACACTGTAGATTTATTTAATTTATATATTTTTAGATTTAATTATTTTTTTAATTAAAATTATATTAAAAATATTTGGACAAAAAAATACGTGGATTTGACGGATATCCATTAAGTATTTACTTAATACTAAACTCACCTACAACGTAATGATACTTTTAATTTCTAATACTAAACCCACTCTCAACTTTTAAAATTACCAATAACGGATGAATTTTGACAAATAAATTTGGAGAAATTTACGGATTTGCGAATACGGTTACCATCCCTAATCTATTCTAAAAGTATTGTACACTAAAATCTAAGTACCGTCGGATAACTCAGTTATGTGGCTATGATTTTTTGTGGTATCATAATTCAACACTTGTAATATATATTTATTAAATTTTAAAAATTATATTCAATATCATCGCCTTTTTATGGGACTATCACGGTCTTTAGCACTACCAAACACAGGCGATTGAAACCTTCTTTAGTTTACTTTATTGAGTTCAACACTAAAACTTATTTGTTAAAATTTTTAAATTTCAATTTTTCTTTTAAATTTATTTGTTTTTTATATATTATCTAATTTTTAAAAATTTATATATAAGTAGAAAAAATAAATATTTAACTTTTATTTAAATGAAAAAAATTTGAATAAAAAGTAAATATTATAGTTTCTACACTATAAAACACAATTTCTTTTTTTATTTTAATTTTTATTTACTTAAATGTCAAATTATTATGTTTAAAATTTTTTATTTACAAAAAAATAAAATACCACTAATATTCATAAATTAAAAACTAAAAAATAAATATATTATCTAAAAATTTATATTCAAACTTTTTTTTTAAAATAATTAACATCCCCTGAACGTGACCAAAATATTTTTTTAATAACAGTTTCACTATTTTTAAAGGCCACGGAACCTCCTCCATTTGAAACCGTCCCTCACTCGAGTGATTCATCAAAACCCATCTGTCACTTTAAGATTCCAAGTTGGTGGATCGATAAATCTATATGGCTACCTACCTTCGGGTTGAAGGTCAAATAGTCACGAGTCAAAATTGAACACTGAGTGCATAATGTCATCGTTTTTATTATTTTTATTTTATTTTTTTGGGAGCAACGTCGTGGTAATCTAACTTTCTTTTTCAAATTCAATAATAATATTTGTAAATACTGATATAAATCTGACACCTATTAATAATGATAACAGGAAATTTAATTTTAATTTAATTCTGGTTTTCAAATTTTATGTTAATTCGACTGAATTTACAACAATTCACCAACCATTTAATTATGTGAAGGAGAATAATATTTCAAAGCACACCAAGTACGACGATCCTAATAAGCAAAACGACAAATAATCTCTCCGTTGGGGAAAAGAAAACCATTAAAAAAATCATGCGAGACACGATAAGATGTGAGGATATAACACGCACACCGGCCGAGCACGGTGCACACTTGGATACTCAGACTCCACGCTGTCCACGAACTTTTGCCCGGTCTCTTTCTCGCTGAATCCGTGAATCTCCTCATCATGGCGACGACTCTGCAACTCTGCCGTGTTTGCGCGCGAACTGACATAGGTTCGCGCCATAATAATCGCTCCGGATCGCTGGCTCTGCGGCGCCGGAGGCCTGTGATGGTCAGGTGCTCCGGTGAAAAATCGCGGAGCTCGGCGGCGGCTGTTGGTGCCGAATTTGACGCGAAACTGTTTCGGCATAACTTGACGAGAAGTGATAATTACAATCGGAGAGGATTTGGCCACAAGGAAGAGACTTTGGAGCTCATGAATCAGGAATACACAAGTGAGATTTTCATTTTTTCTTTCAAATTAAATTTTTTTGTTAATGGATTTCCTTTTGCTTATTCTGTAGGAAATGAAATTATTGCTACCTAAAATTTCTTTATTTAGCTAATAATTCACCTTAGTTTATATTTTTGAAATGGATACATTAAGTAATAAAAACTAAAAAAATCGAAGAAATTTGTGTGATTTTTACTTTTCATTTTTTTAACCAATGAAAATTTTTATTTTTATTTTTTAAATTTTATTTAGGACAGCCAGATCAATGGGTGATTTATGTTTTTATGAACTCATCATCAGTTTGTGATTAACAAATTTTAAGAGAGATTTGTTAAAATTTTAGTGTTTCTATTTGTAGTTAGTGTTAATGTGGCGGTGATTTTTTTTATTGATTTCGTTGATAATTCTTTCAGGTGATATTATAAAGAAATTGAAGGAGAATGGATATGAGTATACTTGGGGAAATGTCACGGTGAAGCTGGCTGAAGCATATGGCTTTTGCTGGGGAGTTGAGCGTGCTGTGCAGATTGCTTATGAAGCAAGAAAACAGTTTCCGGAGGAGAAGATCTGGATTACCAATGAAATCATTCACAATCCAACTGTTAATAAGGTCTTCAAAAAAATTAAAATGAATACTGCTTCTCTAATATTTTCAATTTAGATATTTTTCTTGCCCTGTTGTTTGTTAAGTTGTTCATTTTCTCATTTTCTGTATTGATGAAACTGTTATGCTCTTTGCTTCAATCATGATTTGATCCTTTCATTATTATATTCTAGTAAAATGATTACTGAGGCTTTAAGTATACATGGCAGCGGTTGGAGGAGATGGCAGTTCAAAATATACCTGTTGAGGAAGGAAAGAAGCAATTTGATGTGGTAAACAAGGGTGATGTTGTGGTTTTGCCTGCATTTGGGGCTGCAGTTGAAGAAATGGTGACTCTGAATGACAAGAGTGTACAGATTGTTGATACAACTTGCCCTTGGGTGTCTAAGGTACCTTTAGCTGAGACAGATCAGCTGCTATTATGATTATTCATTTGCCTGTTTACATCTTCAATCCCTCTTCATGTTACATATTATATATAAGTTGAAAATTTTTGTGAAGGTCTGGACTACTGTTGAGAAGCACAAGAAGGGGGATTACACTTCAATTATTCACGGTAAATATTCTCATGAGGAAACTGTAGCAACTGCATCGTTTGCAGGAAAGTATATCATAGTCAAGAATATGAAAGAGGTATGTTCAGATGGTGGATTATATTCTCTTTTCTGGAGAATCTGTAGAGCAATATTAGGAGATATTCATTCGAATATTTTTTTTTCAATTGTGATTTAATCCAGGCTGAGTATGTGTGTGATTACATTCTTGGGGGTGAACTCAATGGATCTAGCTCAACAAAAGAAGCATTCCTTGAGGTATGAGTTTTGTCGCTTATTTGACTGTGAATGTCGACAATTTTTGAGGAGTTTTGCAGATATTGATATGGTTATTTGCTTGCCTGCAGAAATTCAAGAAAGCTGTTTCAAAAGGGTTTGATCCAGATGTTGACCTGGTAAAAGTTGGCATTGCAAACCAAACTACAATGCTCAAGGGTGAAACAGAAGAGATTGGTTAGTTGCACTAATGCTGATGTCAACCCATCTGTTTCCAAGAAAGTTTTGGCTTCTGATATTTAAACAATTTTCATTGTTCCAGGAAAACTAGTCGAGAAGACCATGATGCGTAAATTTGGAGTTGAAAATGTCAATGAACACTTCATAAGCTTCAACACAATTTGTGATGCTACACAAGTAATTTCTTTTCCTAACTCATCGCTTTTTCCTTTTCAGATTTTTATAATTTTGTGAGTGATAGCACTTCCTGTCCACTGCATGTGTCTTAATACTCCTAATAAAAACCCGGAATGTTGAACTTCGAATGCTAAAGCTAACAACATACTTGACCATTTGTTTTGGATGACCAAACTGCTCCGCCAGCAATACTCAGCCACTGGCTAAACTGCAAGTTGTGTCACATTTTGTTGTGTTCGGTAAAATATAACCTAAGATTTTGGATTCAATTTTTGCAGGAGCGACAGGATGCAATGTATAAGCTGGTTGAGGAAAAGGTCGATCTTATCTTGGTTGTTGGTGGGTGGAACTCGAGCAATACCTCACACCTTCAAGAGATTGCAGAAGACCGTGGAATTCCCTCATACTGGATCGATAGTGAGAAGAGAATAGGTCCTGGAAACAAAATAGCATATAAATTGATGGTATGTGTGAACATATTGAATTTTACTTGCATCAACAGAGTAATTTTCAAGTTTCAAAGTTTCTTTATTAATTGTCTTCGCTTCGTTTTCTTGTAAATAGCATGGTGAGCTGGTGGAGAAAGAAAATTGGCTGCCAAAAGGCCAGATCACAATCGGTATAACATCCGGTGCCTCCACCCCAGATAAGGTAATTTCTTCTGCATAAAATTTCTAAATAGATTCTTGCTTACCTTGATCTTATTTTTTCATTCTCGACTTCTAATTTACCATGCCATAACTGATTACATCATTTGTATCTGCTGGTGGTGAATTTTATAAGCTGTTTAACTTAAAGATTGTTATAATTTTCCTCTGTGTTTTATCCAGGTTGTTGAAGATGCCTTAAAAAGGTATTCGAGATCAAGCGTGAAGAAGCCTTGCAATTAGCGTAAACTGAGGTCCAAACATACACATTATCAATAAATTTCGATGTGATTGTATCACTAGATACTGTAAAATTATAAACACAGCCCTCTGCCGGGTCTTTCTATTAGTGCCCATGTAATCTGAAATTTATATTTTTTGTATAATAATATGAAGCTAGAGATTGCAATTTCTAACCAGCAAGATATTGCTTGTAAAACTCCAATAAAATCACAGACAAGATAGGACAATTACTGTCTTGTTGAACAAAAGGAGAGTAAAAAGAATAGCACACTTCATTGAAAAATTAAGCATGCCTCCTGTATCAATCAATTGAAAGAATTTTGTGTACCAGAGTCATCCCCTGCAGTAGACCCCTGATTTGAATCATCAATGATTTGTGTATCTTCGGGTAAATGAAATTTATCAATCATCTACTTTAACTTTTATTCAAGTAGTTGAGGATCTGGAGGACCCTCCATCGTTTTCAGACGATCCTCAGCTTCCAAAGCCTGGCATCATTTAACAAGTTTATCAACCGATTAACATGATTAAAATTCAGAAGCTAATGTCATTCTTGGTACTGAGTCCTGCAGAATTGTACATTGAAATACAGAACATAAGAGCTTTTGTAAGAGAAACTTAATTTACCTCTTTCTGCCAGTTAGTGTGAAGCATCCGAATCACAAGAACAGTTGTTTGAAATAGGCAACCAAGCAACAATCCTGACCATATGCCATTAATGCCAAGTTTAAATCCGTAGCCCAGAAAGGCACCCACAGGAAGGCCGAAGACGTAATAACACGCTATGCTTATCAATGCAACTAAAAACTGCCAGCCTGCGCCTACTGCCACCCCTGCAATGTTAAAGATTTTACGCAAATATGATTTTAGATGCAAATCTTGTACAAGATTTTTCTGAACTGAAATGCTTAGACTAAGAATCTGTCGAGTGTGGTAGCAATTACCAAGGAGAACTGCTTGGATGCTGTTGAGGAAGATTGTTGCAGCCAGAAAATATGCAAGCTTTGACGTCTCCCCTATGAGAATTGGTTTGTCTGTGAACAATTTGGGAAACTGGTTCTCGAATGCCAGAATCAAAACAGTAAACAAAATTCCAAACGCGGCAGATGTTATTACTGACACCACGATTGAGAATTTTGCAGCTTTTGGATGTCCAGCTCCAAGTTCATTAGACACCCGCACGCTTCAAGAGTAATCAGGATGTACTTAAATGAAAGCAGCTATAGATAAATACATAGAGAATGGATGATGAAGTTATGCCTTCTTTTGGGTAACAAATTACGCACATTCTCATGCCTTCAATGATTTCAATCGTAATATTCCTTTCTAAAACAATGGAATCAAATTTTCTTCTACCGCTCAATTGTCATTTGTTCTACAGTATCATTCAGTTTAAAAGTTATAAATCACTTAAAATTATTCCAAAGAAGCAGTGACTGACCTTATTGCTGTATGGAAACCTAAGCTTATCATCAAAGTCCATTGTTGCAAGTTCATGCTGCCAATTCAAACCATGAGGAGGAAAAATGAAAGAGGATTTAGCAGGCTTAATACATTGAAACATAAGAAAACTCACCAAATCGAAATGGCATCTACTGCAATTTCTGGATTGTTTAGCCATCCTACCATGAGAATAACTGCTGTGTAATACCAAAGCTCCAAGCTGTTTGCACAAACATTTTGTATGTGTCATGTCAATAACGTGGAATATCATAAAGTTCACTAAATATCTGAACTCGAATCATTAATTACCATAACATTACAGCTGATGCAAGTGAGAGTTTCACAAAACTAGCCAATGACTTGAAAGCCCTCAAAGAAAAGCCTGTCCATGCATCTGGGAAGCACCCAGAAGTTACATAGACTGCTAGTCCCACGACAATAAGCCACAAAGAAATATCACCAGCAATGGCTGCACCAACAATGCCGTAATTGAGCTTTGCCACCAGAATCCAATTTAAAAACACATGAAATATCAATGCTGCCATCGAAATCATAGTCATGACCCAAACTCTGCTTTGCGATTGTAGAAATTTCTGTATTGGAGAGTTTATAGCATAAGCAAACAGTTGTGGAACTATCCATTTAGAATACTTCCCTGCAAGCTCTGAAATTTCCTTTTCTTGGCTTAGAAGCTTTAAAAATGGCGTTGCAAAGATATAAAAAGGCATTAGACATAAAGCTGTTGCGCCGGTAACAATGAGAGATCTTTGCAAATAAATTCCAAGCATGTCAAATCGTCCAGCACCGACAGCCTGACCAGATAGGGTCTCCAGAGCACTGCCCATCCCCAGCTAATTAACACAAATTATACCCAAAAACAGAACAACACCGAATTCAGTTCAATTTCAAATGAAATTTACCATTTCTTAGAACAGAGTATTAGCTTTCTAGCAATCAATTCTTCAGTTGATAATCTTTCAACCTCGCATTTCATCTCAAGTGTGACTATCAATCAAAATTATTACTACAATTTGTTAGAATTTTTGGATATTACAATCCTGAGTCTATTAGGAGTCTGAATTCATACATTTATATCACAACCCAAGTGTCTACCGAGCATAGCTCAAAATCTACACCAACTAGTGGCCAGACTTTTATCCCATACCTACACAGACATATAAACCCCACTTATCTATCACAATTCACACTCTCATTACAAGTTTTACATTCAATGTTTCAAGCACAAGATTTCACAAAACATGTGTGACAAGACCAGTGTTATAAGTTTTACTTCATACGCATTCCCATCACCCAAAAAAAGGGAAAAAAAATCATCAATACAAAATTTGAAGTAAATGATTAGCTACTCACCATGATTCCATAAACAAAGCCTTCAATGACATTTTGAACAACGGAGACGGCTGCAAATTCAACTTCACCCAAATGACCAACAAAGGCAGCGGTAACAAAGGTGATTGAGAATTCAGATCCTGAGGCCAAAATCACAGGGCCAGCAATTTCCCATATCTTCTTTGATTCATTCCAGCTTCTTTGTCTCAAGTTTTTGTGACTGCCCAAGGCATCATCATGTTCCCTTGTCTTTGTCTCTATCTCAAATGTCTGGCGCTTCTCCGCCATTAATGCCGCTGTCTCTTCCTCTGTTTCTTCCATCAAACACTTCTCACCCTCGCTCACAGCCTGGAGTCTTTCTTTTAATGAGTGTGAGGATTTGGTTGCAGCTATTATTTGTGAAGAGTTTAATAAACACACGTAAGTTGCATGCGTAACTTCCTCAATTGTATATTTTTCCCAATGATTTTAATTTTTATTCCACGTATATAAAGGGAGATTGTCAATTTTCACCCCTACAGTAATCAATATATATCATTTGCTCTTTATTATTTTTATAACAGTCTATAACCCTTTGACAATATAAACTTACAATATTGTCCTTATTTTTAAATATATTTTTGTTTATATTTATTATAAATTAAATAAATCGTATGAATAGAAATTAAAATGAAACAATTAAGTATTAAAAATAAGAAACATATGTTTTGATTAAAAAAATTAATAATAAAATATTTTTCTTATACTTTTGACATTCAATTTTAAAATATTTATTATAAGAAAATGTTTACAAAATAAAAAAGCATAAGAAAAAGTTTGTTATTAATTTTTTGTTCATATCAAAATATACATTTCTTGCTTTGAATACTTAATTTTTATTTTAATTTATATGATTTATTTAATTTATAATAAATATAAATAAATGTGTATTTAAAAATAAGAATAATATCAGAAACTTATATTGTCAGAGGATTATTAGTAATTACAAAACTAATAGAGAGTAAATGATATATATTAATTACAGTAGGTTAAAAATTGACAAATTCCCGTTTAAAAATGTACGAAGTTATTTGCCCCTAACTAGCCCACAAATTACAATTATTGCGATTTTGTGAGGCAATCCACATTTTCCAAGTAGCTCCTCTTTATCTTCAATTACTTATGGGAAACAACTTAAATTTATTATGACCATTTTTCATTGGCTGTCCACAAATTATATTATCAAGAATCGTGGCCCAGCTAAATAATTTTGTTTGGTTAACCCTTTCAGTTCAAATCTTACAAAAATTTGATTTGGACATTGCTTACACTTGGATTCTTTTAAAAACTAAATTGTTAATGAGTAAAACTATATGAGGAGTAAAATTATAAACATATATTATCAATAAAATAAAATAACTTAAAAATCATCTAAGTAAATGATTTGGGACCACCGTACTTTTTGATTAATAAATGCAATATAATTTTAAATTTATATCTTAAAATGTGCGGACGTAAAATAAGTATAACCATATAATTGAGGTGTTTATGAAAAGATGGTTGGTAGAAATTTATCAAGGACACTGACAGGTATCCATAAGTTGGTGTTATTTAAAGCTCCTTGATTTGAAAATTGAAACTTGCTAAGCTGCGAATTCAATTTTATAACAAACAGTGAGTTTAAGTCGGTACTTGAAATCGGTTGTTTATTTCTTTTTTGTTGCAGCATTGTTGGACACAGTGCTTTTCCAAGCTATATCCACTTCTCGTTGTAAAACCTGAAGTTTTTACTTTTATTTTTTTCTATGTTTTCGTTCCTTTATTAACCCAGCATAAAAAAGATGTGAGAATGTCAAATGAAAACTTAAGGTATCAACAATGAAAAATTTTAAAAGCAAAAGTTATTTCAACAGAGAATGAGAGATACCTGAAGCAATTTTTTTCAAGTCTTGGCCAACTGTTATTTGATTCATTGTAACATAGTGGAATTGTTACTCAAGTTGATGATGAAGGAATAATTGTGATAAGAATAAAGCGAAAAGAGAAATGTAATAAAAAAGAATGGTATGGTATTCTGTTAATCTTTCTGTCCTGAAGTTCAAAGAATAATGTATGGTCAGTATAATATTTTATGAATAATAAAGCTGGAAATAAAGAATACAAATCATATAATCTCAACACTAGGATTTTTGAACCCATAACAACAAAATATTTTATGCTTGCAAGTATAATTTCAACTCCTCTGTCATGCTGTTGATTCTGCTGATGAATTGAGTTGCGATCGCATTGCTTCTTGCTTGTTTCTCAAGCTGGAAGGTCAAATTTGATGGGTACAGAATCTTGGATTTTGATGTCAATATCTGAAATACCAACTTATGTTATGCCACTAAGAGCTTCTCTATTATGTTGATTGCTCTTGTTGATTGTCATTTCAAAATTATATCGTATTGTCTCTAAGCTTATACTCCCAGATGCACTGTTAAGAACGAAATTAGAGAATTGTACAGCACAGGCATTGTAATATATAGATATGGCCTGTGCTTCTATGCCATAGAACCAATAATAAATTATCTTGTTAGAAAATTGGTGGGTGAAAGCAGACACGCAATTAAAGTAAAATTGAGAAATAATGAGATAATAATCAATAGGACACTATGAGAAAATTACGTGGTTAGAACACCTTAGCCTACATTGCGGGGCGAAGATAGATGGAAAATATTTTATTAATGAAAAGAAATTACAAAGTATTGTGGTATTTTACCACTTCTCAAAACCCCAATACACCCAAACTCTCAAATCACTAAAACTAGAGCTTTTATTATTTAAGCTCTGCAACTCTCTGCTCTACAGGAATTGCTTCTCACAAATTGAAATAATTAAATGAGGGAATGAACCCATCTATTTATAGCTAAAATCTTAGCTACTATTTATGTTTTTTTTTTTAAATTATTTTTCAAAATTCATTCAAAGTTTGAATATCTAGAAGAGGCACCAATCTTGACATATACTCCCAGAAATCGTAATTTCACCTGTGCATGAAACAAGAAACTGATGCAAGTTGTGACCATTAGAGCACCAAAACCAGCATACACGATCGGTACTCAAGGGTCGGTCTGAAAGCAACCAACAAGGATTATTTCTAATGTAATTAATTTATAAAATATATACAATTACGAGTTGTATTGTATGCATTAAATTAAAGTTAACTTCAGGTCAAGACCAATACTCCCGATAGCATCTACAATAACAATTTTTGTGCCATCAATGTCAATTGGAAGCTTAGAGTTAGGTCGACTGACTCCTGCAAATTTCCCTTCTTGATCATATATGACTATTGATTGCAGATCACGAGCAAGCATTGATCTAAAATTTAACAAGATGGAAGAACAAACTAAGCGCTTACTGAACTTCAAAATTTTAGAGGAAAGAAAAGTAAGTACTGATTTCTTGCCTAAACGTAAGTGTGAAAGAAATACATACATTCCCTTGATATTAGAAGAACTAACATCTCCAAGAGGTAAGAAAGTCCCAAACAGCTTTTTGTCTCCATTGACTTTTAGAGCTGCCATTGCCAAATTGAAAGGTCCTTCATCATTCTTAAGTACCTGCAGTGCCAAAAACTCCAAACTGTCTGATCTATCGTGATCCCACCATACCTTGAAGGGGCAATTACACTTATTGTTTTCTTCATCACCTCCTTCCCTCAATGTCAAATAGAGAAAGAAACTGCTTCACCAGTAAACCGGAAGAGAAACTTAAAATGAAAGTAAAACATCACATTTGAACCAAAGAATTTTTGGAGTTTCACAAGAAAGATAAAAAAGAAATGATAGTTAGCAGCAAATCTTTATGAAGATCTTTATGAGACCATGCTTATAATGCACAATATGTACCTAGAACTCCTTATAAGGTCCCCCTTCCTTTATGCTAGTTACTAGACAAGCAAATGGAAACTTGCCTCTCCACCATCGTAGTAATCCATGTAGAATTTATTGACATGAACCTCAGTGCTGAAAGCATCAGTCTTAGTAGAAAGAAATCCATTTGGGCCTAACACTCACCCACGACAAAATTTAGCACTTCTGGAATCGTAACTGGAACTCCTGAAGCTACCAATTGCACTAAGAGTTCCACCTACCATTATCAGCAGCATCGCCAAATGTACTCCAATAGGGGCAAAACCGACCACCGAGTCCTTTAAAGGCATACAAGGACGGTCCTTTCAAGAGTACCTGTAATCGCTAAAGGTAAGCATAATAAGCAGGAAATCCTGCATATAATGCAGCAATGTACGAGGAACAAAAATGATATGTGTGCTTATTATTGAAAAAAAAAGAAAGTTACAGTAAATGCACTATGCAATTAAGTGAGACATTAGGACCCATGGTGAATAATATAATTGATTTTATTCAAACATAAATTGGTCTATCATGATGACTGCTGGTACTTAAAATAAGTTTGTCAGTACCTTTTGATGACTCAAATACTATTTAAATCTCCAAGGAACTTAGACTTTACAAGTATTAACAAGTGAAATCTCAATTTCGTGAGTATCAATGAATAATGCTGTTAAAAGAGCAAGTCTACCCAGAAAAAGAACATCAAATATTATTTCTGCACTGAATTGGTCTATACATATAAAGTTTGGCAACTAAGACAATTTTAAAATTTAAAGAGTAAGAACAGATGAAAGAAAACAGAATAAGAAAGGATGCAAAATGATAACCTCATATCCTGCACCCATTAGAATAACAAGCAAAAGTAAGAAAGGATGCAAAATGATAACCTCATATCCTGCATCCATTAGAATGACACCCAAATCTGGAAGAGATGTTCTCGGAAGAGTATCTGAAAATTCCTGCTTTTCAGATTGCCTCAGTAGAATGTAAAAACTCCATCTGCATAAATTACAGAGTTGTGTCAACAAAAAGCTTCTCTAAATCATTTCCATAGAGCAAAGCATTTTGGTAGAATAACTAGACCTTTATGCAACCTTAACCAGGGTGACTTGTGTCATGTAACTGTAGACCATGAGTGATAATCCCATTATTTTGCCTCAAGTGATAGAATTCAACGGATCAAAATCTGCATAGGATAGCTAGGTCTTAACGTTTTAACCTTCTCTTGTGAAATATATTTATTTACTAACTAATTAGTAGATGCGATATCTTTGAGCTATCCTGTCGTTTATGTAGACAATAGAATATTTCACACAGAAAATTTTCCTAACACTTTTGAGTTGTCATGGTTATGTTTGCTAGATTAGTTTTTAATTAATCTAATATTTGAGGCCACACATGAAACAAATAAAATGTGTGTGCTATTATTTAGTTAGCCAATAATTAAGTGATCTATTTAATATTAATTAAGCGGCTAAGGGTATAATTGTTGTGGGTTAAATACATAGATACTAGAGTTTTAATTATTACTTCTATAAGGGGCAGAAGTGATAGTTAACACAAAATAATTGCTATAACAATTTTAATTAAACCCGTTCGTTAGTTTTCTTAAATACGGTGGTTATGGTCCCCATTCTATCTTAGTCTCATTTCATTCTCAAAATTCTTTCAGTGAGAATTCTTTAAATGGATTGAGATTAGTTTGAAGTTCATCACCAAGAATCAAGAATCTCTACACAATAACAATGGATTGGTATGCTTAGAAATTTGTATTGCTCGAGTAATTTAATCTGGATTCTTATGAAGATTTAGGGATTAACAAGTGGTATCGAGCCTAATCCGTTATTAGATTATTGAGATACAATATTTGATTAATGGTAATATTCAAATCAATTTGCTAATGCATGAATAGATTAGTGAGAATAATTAAAAATTCGTATGGTGGTTTTACGAAAACACGAAACCGAAGCATGATTAATGAAACCGAAGCATGATCATTTAAATCGAGTTTGCGGTGGCCATGTAATCTTGGTTTCAAATTTCAATATTTAATATTTAGTTGAATTTGTAATTCAAATCAATTGCAGTGGATGTACGGTTTCGGTTTGGTTTTAATGATAATATATAATTCAAATGAATTGCGGTGTACGGTTTTGGTTTCAATTTTAATGATAATATGTAATTCAAATCAATTAAATTAAATTTGAAGCGGCTTGTTTCAGATTTTGATATAATAATAATATCAATTTGCTTTGAATTTGAATTGGCCATGTTCGATTTCGGTTTCGGTTTAATAATAATAATTTTAAATTAAATCAATTGAATTAAGTTGCAGTAGATATGTATGTTTCGGTTTCGGGTTTGATAGTGATTTTAAATTAAATCACATGAATTGAGTTTTTAGTTCTTTCGGTGGCCATGTTTCCGTGCATTATAGTTGGTAATTGACTGGGCTATATATATAATGTGCGAATGGAATCAATTTAGTTTGATTATTACAGTTTTCGGTTTACTTTTATAATCTTTAAATTTAAAAATGCTTTATAACATCTATGTTAATTATTGGTCTAACACTGAAAATATGTTGATTAAAGGGAAGTCACCGAGTGATGTCTCTCATGTTGATTAGTTTATTTGGGGTGTTAGATGTTTGTGTTTGTGTTTGTGTAATTTCTGAGATATTAATCGACCCAAAGGAAGATTAATATTTAGCTTAATTGCACACACACCTGTGGTGGTAAATTTGTGATGATTATTAAGATAACTTAATGTGAGTAATATACTAATGCAAAGATGGGTTTATTACTTGACATGACTTACCGTCAAAATTTGATCATTACAACAAGAGTACCATTTACAGATTAGTATTATTGTCCAAAGACTTATTACTAATGTTGTGCTAGGTATCTTGAATTGTTATAATTTGCTTTTGAATTTTTTAAGATTATAAATTGAGTTGTTTAATGTGAGCATTATTTATTTATTCATATTTTATTTATTTTGTTCACTATTTAGCTTTTTCTGTCTATGGCTTCTATATATGCAAATATGAATAGTGTCTTGGTTCTAAATGAGACTAATTTTAAAGACTAGAAAGAGAATATGATGATTCTCTTAGGGCTGCATGGATTTAGACTTTTCATTCAGAGACCCTAAACCAGACGAACTCACTGATGATAGTACAGCTGAGGATGTGTTGTACTATGAGAAGTGGGATCGATCTAACAGATGAGTCTTATGATCATGAAGCGCGGCATTCCGAAGTATTTAGGAGTACTATAACCGATGAGGTTACAAGTGCTAGTAAGTTCCTTGCCGAAATTGAAACGTTTTACAAAAAACAATAAGGTCAAAACAAGTACGCATTTAGCAAGCTTGATTTCGATGAAGTATAAAGGCAAGGGAAATGTTCGGTAAAGTACATCATGGAGATGTCTCATCTTGCTTCTAAACTTAAGGCATTAGGGCTCGACCTATCGATGATTTGGCCGTGCATTTGGTCCTTATCTCTCTCCCAACACAATTTAATTAGTTCAAAGTCGATTCTTACAATCGAGAAAAGAGAAGTGGAATCTCAATGAACTGATTTTCTTTTGTGTCCAAGAAGAAGAGAGACTAAAGCAAGAGAAAATTGAATATACACATGTGGTAAGCACTTCTAAAGATAAGGGCAAAAGAAAGAAAAAGGGTGAAGCTGCTGTTTCTAAGGGTCCGGAGCCAAAGAAACCAAAGGCCGAGCATGGTTGTTTTTCGCGGCAAGCCTGGACATGTGAAGAAGGAATATAAAAATATTACATGGGCGTAAAGAAAGGTACATTTCTTACTTTGGTTTGTTTTGAAACTAATTTAGCTTCAAGTACCAAGAAACACATGGTGGATAGATTCGGGTGCTACTACTCACATTTGTGTTTCATTGTAGGGTTGCCTGAGCTACCGGCCGCCAAGTGATGCTGAAAGATGCACTTATGTAGGAGATGACAAGACGGTAGAAGTTGAAGCAATTAGGCATTTTAGATTACTCATGAAAATTGATTGTTATTTGGATTTGTTAGATACTTTTATTGTTTCGTCTTTTAGACAGAATTTGATTTAGTTTTGTTTAGACAAATCAAGTTACTTTTGTTCATTTGTAAACAGACAATTTAGTTTATCTATCAATTCTAATGTTATTGGAACCGGTTTGCTTAATACTTATGACAATCTATATTTGCTAGAAAATATTTCAAGTTATAATGAAAACCTGCATTTTAGTTTCGAGAGGTACAAAGCGTATGTTAGAGAAAGAAAATTCAGCCTCATTATGGCACAAACGCTTAGGTCACATCTCTAAAGCTAGAGTTGAGCGATTAGTGTCGATGGGATTTTAGGATCTCTTGATTTTACAGACCTTGATGTTTGTATTGAGTGTATCACGGGAAATAAACCAAAACTAAGAAATTGGGTGCCTCTGAGAACTTTCGATGTCTTAGAATTAATTCATACTGAGACATCCGTGGACTACTCCCTGAGCCTACTTGGAATGGTCAACAGTATTTCATTACATTCATAGACGACTATTCAAGATATGGTTATATATTCCTGATTCATGAAAAATCACAGTCTTTGGATGTGTTCAAAGCGTTTAAACCGAAGTTGAGTTACAACTCAACAAACGATTAAAAGTGTCGTCGACCATGGTAGTAAATACTACGGTAGATATGACAGATCGGGTGAACAACGCCCGGGACCGTTTGCTAAATACCTAGAGGAATGTGGAATTGTCCCCAATATACCATGCCGGTGGTCGCCTAGCATGAATGGTGTATCGATAGACGAAATCGAACTCTTAAGGATATGTCAAAGAGTATGATTAGTCATTCTACTTTACCAGAATCACTCGGGTGAAGCACTTAAAACAATAGCTTATATCCTAAATCAAGTGCCAACTAAAGAGATCTAAAACGTCTTGTGAGCTTTGGACAAGTTGAAAACCCAGTCTAAAGCATTTACATGTTTGGGGATATCCAGTGAAGCGAGGCCTTATAGGCCTCATGAAAAGAAATTGGACTCTAAAACTGTAAGCAGCTACTTTGTTGGCTATACGGAGCGATCAAGGGGGTTTAAGTTTTATGATCCTAGTACACAGTTAATTTTTGAGACGGGAACTGCAATATTTTTTGAGGATGTTGAGTTTGAGGGGAGAAATCTAGTAAGGAACATTGTCTTTGAAGAGGATGAATGATCCACTATTGCTTTTGATAATGAAAGTTTTTATACCTGTTATTGATCAAAAAGTAAATTTGGATCATCAACCATCTGATAATGTTGTTCAACCCCTTATTTAAAATGAGATGATTGTTCCTGAGGAACAAACTCAACAACCTCAAGAGCCTGTGTAATCAAGACAATCCACGAGAGAAATGAGAAATGTAATTCGGATGATTACATAGTGTTTCTTGAGGAACATGAGGATGAAACTGGAGTGATAAAAGACGATCCAATCAATTTCCATCAAGCCATGCAAGGTTCCAACTCTCACAAATGGATTGAAGTTATGAATGAAAAGTACAAGTCGATGCAAGATAATAAAGTTTGGGAACTTGTCTCATTACCTTCTAGTACGAAGCCCATTGGTTGTAAATGGATATTTAAAACTAAAAGGGATTCAAATGGTAATATGGAGAGGTATAAAGTACGTCTTGTAGCTAAAGGCTTTACTCAAAAGGAAGGAATTGACTATAAAGAGACTTTCTCTCCAGTTTCTACGAAATACTCTTTTAGGACAATTATGACATTTGTTGCACATTTTGACCTTGAGTTATATCAGATGGATGTTAAGACAGCGTTCTCGGTGGTGACATTGATGAAATAATTTATATGGTACAACCGAGAAAACTTTGTATCGGGAGATCCAAAGAATACGGTTCGTAAGCTAACCAAATTCATCTATGGGCTCAAACAAGCTTTTCGTCGGTGGTACTTTAAGTTTCATCAAATAATTATCTCATATAATTTTGAGGCAAATGTTATTGATGAATGCGTGTATCACAAGTTCGGTGGGAGTAAACATATATTCTGGTTTTATTTGTCGATGATATATTGCTTGCCATAAATGATATAGGCTTATCAGACGAGACCAAAAGTTTTCTATCAAAACATTTTGAAATTAAAGATCTTGGTGATGCCTCTTTTGTTTTAGGAATTAAGATACATCGGGATCGTTCTCGGGTATTCTCCGAGATTGTCACAAAGGAACTATATCGATAAAGTTTTGAAAGGTTTGACATGCAAAACAAGAAACTGGTGACACCCCTATCGCCAAAGGAGATAAATTCAGCCTAAATCAATGCCCTAAGACCAATCTTGAAATCAAGAAAATGCAAAAGATTCTTTATTCTTCAGCTATATGGAGTCTTATGTATGCTCAAGTATGTCGCGTCCAGATATTGCGTTCATAGTTGGCATGTTAGGCGATATTTAAGCAATCTGGCATGGATCATTGGAAAGCAGCCAAGCGGGTTATGAGGTACTTACGAAGGACAAAAGAGTACATGCTCACATATAGGAGATCAAATCAATTAGAGATCATTGAGTATTCCAACTCGATTTTCTTTGGATGCAAAGACAAGAAAAGATCCATATCAGGCTATATTTACCTATTGGTGGTTGATGAGCATAATTTATTACATATTTTATCCTTAATTATTTAATTGCTAGTTATTTATATTTATTATTTTTAATTAATTGAATTGTTTTATTGAATAGGGAATTAATTGGAGATTTTGGATGAAAAGTGCATAAAGAATAACAATTGGACAGCAAGTGAAGATCAAGTCAATTTGTGGAAGCAATTAAGCAAATGTGTATGAAATTCAATCCGAAGAAGCCAAGCCAATAAATTGAATTTTCTATGCTAGTGCAAACAAAGAAGAAATTTAAAGCTAAAGTGGCCAGCACGTGAGAAGCGGTTGTATGGCATTAAAAAAGGAATGAAAATTCCAAGTGGGCTTCACGTGCATGGGCTCAAAGTCGGTTGGCTTGGCTTGTTTTAAAACCTTTCTATTTGAGGATTTTGTGGTGGCGTTACAATATAAAAAGCCGAACTTTGGCTTTGGCAAGGAGAGCGCAGAGGAGAAGACGCGAGACAGAGAGGAAAACCTGCAGTGAGAGCTTCGGCGTTCCATGACTCGTTTTATTTCTTTTGTTACTCTCAATTCAAGTATGTCTAACTAATTTTCTTATATTGAGATTAAGGATGAAACCCTATTCAATGAAATAGTTATCTTTTTATTTAATTAATTCCTTACATGTGTACTTTAATGTTTATGGTTTTTGTTTCACATGATTAATTGGATGTTATTAAATCTTTTCACCGATTCTGTCATGTATTATTAATTGTTAAGATTAATATTCGATTAAATTTATACTTGGGTTTATGAAGTCTATATATGATTATCTTTGATTCTATGTCTTTCATTCAATTGTTTACACAAAATGCTTAGGAAAACTTTGACTCTTTGTTATTTAATATGTTCACATGGGATTCTTAGACATCATACTATTAAGCAGAAAAAGAACCTTCACAAGATTAATTTTAATTGAGCTTAATAGTTATATTTATAAGATGACATAGATTGATTTCGAGTTGTCACTTTAAAATTGGGGATTAATTAATAATTAGGTAATTACTAGTTGAATAGTGGTGGATTCTGAAACCTTGGCAATTTTTTATCTTATTGAATTCTCATTTATTTTAATTGTTTCCTTAGTTTAATTAGTTTAATTTTTCTTAAAATTCAAATTGCTCAACTAGGTTATGATTAATATTAATTTTAATTTTAAATTAGAATTTTCAATTTATAACAATTCCTGTGGGATCGACCTCGTTATCACTATTCTATTACTAGATTCGTGTGCTTGCGAGTATATTAAAATTTTCACAACAAGTTTTTAATGCCGTTGCTAGAGATTGTGCCAGAAAGTCAGTTTAATCTAGGTTGATTTGATTCTTCCACTAGTTATAATTTAGGTTGTCTTTTATTTTTATTTTTTTAAAAAAAACACAAAAAAATTTTTCTTCGTCTTTAAATTCATTGTTTGGTTGTTTGATTTCTTTTATTTTAAATTTCGTTTATTTTCATTATTGTTGGTTTATTTTATTTTTCTTTTGTTGCTTTATTTTATTTTATTTTGTTTTTCTTTATTTGTCTGGTTTGTTTATGAGTGTTTGGGATCGTGATTCAACAAATCATTTGGTCAGAAAAGAGTAAAAAATTAATAGCAGTCAAGCTAGTTTTTCTAAAGTGATGGATGACCCAAATCGACTATTGCCAATACTTCCACCAGTGCAAGGAGAGAAAACACTTAGAGAGTATTTTTCACCACTTGCAGCCAACCAACCATCTTGCATTGTGTTGCCACAAACTACAGCAACACACTTTGAACTTAAGCCCTCTGTCATTCAACTTTTGCCATCTTTCCATGGGTTAGAGAGAGAGGATCCATATTTGCACATTAAGGAATTTCTTGACATATGCTCTACATTTCGTTTTCAAAATTTTAATGATGAGTCAATTAGGCTTCGTATGTTCCCTTTCTCATTAAAAGACAAAGCGAAAGCTTGGTTGAATTCACTTCCTGCTGGGTCTATTATTACATGGGATGAATTGAGTAACAAGTTCCTCACCAAGTTTTTCCCTATGTCTAAAACAAATGCCCTTAGGAGAGAGATAAGTGATTTTTATCAAAGAGAGGGTGAGCAATTTTATGAGTGTTCGGAAGTGATTCTTAAGTGTCCCCACCATGGTTTTGAGAAATGGAGACTTATACAGTTCTTTTATAATGGTTTAACCATGTCAAATCCTCATATGGTAGAATCTATGAATGGTGGGAGATTTTTGAACCTACATGAAGGGGCTGCATGGGACTTCTTTAATTCACTTTCTGAGAATTCTTAACAGTGAGATTTTCAAATCAAAGAGAAAAATCAACTCAAGTTTCTAGAAAGGGTTTATATGAAGTTAAGGACTTTAGCTACACTTTCTACGAAAGTAGCTCTGAACCAATCAATGAATTATCATCTTAGTGTAGCGAATGAGGTTTGTGCTCTTTGTGTTAACTTGTCTCATACAGCACATAATTGTCCATTATTACCAGCCTATCAAGAGGGTTATTCTGAGTAGGTACATGTCTTACAATCATATGAGAAAACCTCCAATAGTCCATATTCACCCACATATAATCATAACTGGAGGAATCACTGTAATTTTTCTTGGAAACAAAATCAACCTTGGTCAAACCAATGAGGACGACAATTTAGCATGCCCAACCAACAATTTGTCCCTCCTAACCAAGTGTATCCTCATACCCAACAACCTATGTCTCAATTTGTTACACCCCAACTAAGAAAACTTTCTTTAGAGGATACACTTTAAAGTTTTCTTCAGTCAACCCAACAAGCCTTTCAGTCAAACACTCAAGCTATTTTAAAGCTTGAACATCAATTGGGTCAATTAGCAACTACTGTGGCTGAGAGAGAAAAAGAAAAATTTCCAAGTCAACCAGTTCCTAATCCCAAGGGAGTGCATGAAGTTGGATCGAGTTCAAGCCATCAACATGAAGAAGCAAAGTCAATTATGACCTTGAGAAGAGGAAAATTGTTTGACAACAAGGTGGAGGTTCAAACAAAAAAGACATCCGAACCTACTTCTTCAGATCCAGTTCCAGTTCCATCACAAGACTCATCACCAAATGATCAAGAAGAAAGTAGCCCATCAGCTTACATTCCTAAGGCTCCTTTTTCTCAAAGGTTAGCAAAGGTAAAGAAAGGGATTTCAACAGGTGAAATTATGGAAATCTTCAAGCAGGTAAGTATAAACATCCCTTTACTCGATGCTATTAAGCAAGTTCCCTCATATGCCAAGTTTTTGAAAGATTTATGCACTAAAAAGAGAAACTTGCATGTCACCAAAAAGGCGTTTTTGACTTAAAAAACTAGCAATTTACTTCAATGTAAAATGCCACCGAAATTTAAGGATCCTGGTTCCCCTACTATCTCATGTGTTATAGGAAACCAATTGTTTGATAAAGCATTATTGGATTTCGGTGCTAGTGTTAATCTCTTGCCATATTCTGTTTACATGCAACTTGGACTAGGGGAATTAAAATCAACTTCTATTGTTTTGCAACTTTCTGATAGGTCAATGAAAATACCTCGTGGTATTATAGAGGATGTGTTGATACAGATTGATAAATTCTATTATCCTGTTGATTTTATTGTTATTGATACTCAACATGTATAGGATCTTAAGAAACACACCCCAGTTATTCTAGGTCGTCCTTTCTTAATGACGGTGATGCTCATATTAGTTGCGGGATCGAAACATGCAATTGTCTTTTGGTAACATGACCGTGAAATTAAATATCTTTGATGTTCCCAAGCAGGCACAAGACGAGGATGAAGTTGTTGAAGTAGATATGATAGAAGCATCAATTGATGACTCGTTTATTTCTAACCACTGTGATAATCCATTAATACCATGCACAACTGACTCGATTTTTCTCGTTGATGTTGACAAAGTGGTATTGAAGAAGTTAATACTTTACTTGATTCAACTCTTATGGTAGATCCAATTAAGTGGAAAGAAAAGATTGAGCCACTTCCTCCGAAGAGAAAATTGAACCATTCAAGTTGGAGCGCTTCCAGAGAAGTGCAACATAGGTCACATTTTGACATAAGAAAGGTGGTAAGATCTAAAGTTCTTAAATTGTTAGATTTTTATACTACTTCAGATAACTCTCAAGTAAGCTTGGAACAAAAGAGAACAAAGCAAAGTGCGATATTGAGGAGTTTCATTACCATCGTCCTTTCATAGATAAAATGCTCCAGTTCTTAGTCAATTATGTTTTCGGTATTTTCTCGTATAATTGCTTTAGTTTTCACCAAATTCTTATTGATCTGGTTGATTTGTTGTTTGCATTAATTAGTTAGTTTAGTAGGATTTTATTTATTTTTTTTTTTTTTCGCTAACGTTTTCTTTTTTAGTTGTCATTTATTTTTAAGCTTCCCAACCCATTCAGGTGTGTTCTCTCCAACTTTTTCTTTTATTTATGTTTTTATTTATTTATTTTTTTCATCTTTTTGCATGTATCTCTTTTATTTCTGAAACATTGAGGACAATGTTCCGAATAAGTTTGGGGGTGCGAATAGTGTGTGCTTTGTTTTTTTTTTTAAAAAAATAAAAAAATCAAAAATTTCAAAAATTCAAAAAAATGTTTTTTTTTCTTTTTTTTTTATGAAAATCCAATGATAAGAACTTGATTGACAATGAATATGGTTCTTAGAAAGGGTTGAATATTGTCTTAGTTTATACTTGATTCTTGTGTTAGTTCCTCTTGATTGAGATTCTTTAAACACTATGAGCACTAATGTCAGTTCTTTTATAATTTTGACTTGAAATTTAAGATTGACGCAGCCTAAGTTGAGAATTTTAGAGAGAGTAAATGACTGTTTGTCTTGATTCTTATCTCCACGTTACAAAATAGTATACACAGGCGTCAAAGTCAGAAATAACTACCTATAACCCTTAAGAGTGAAGCTATCCTTGAGTAATTTGGGCCTATGTACCACCAGTATGTAGAGGATAATCTACCATGAGAAGAAGGCTACCTTAAGGGGTAGAGTAAAAGCTCCTGACTATGGTTAAGAAAAAAAAAAGAAAAAGAGAAAAAAAATCAAGTGCATGTGCTGAAAAAAAAAAATCAAAAGAAAATGCACATAAAAGCCTGTGAAAAAATAAATTTGGAGATCAAGATGATAAGACTAGTTTAACCTACTCTTTTCTTTATTTGAGGCGAAGGCTGTTGATGTTGAAGATTTTGGGAATGAATTTGATTGAATTGATTTCACACACACACTACAAGAATCAAAAGAGAGATGAGATTGATTGTTAGATTAAAGTTAGAACTTTGCTAATATTTGAAATTTTCTTTGAGTTATATAATTTATGCAATCTTTGAGGCTATCTTCATGCTTTGTTTAAAGTTTGTTGTTCTTTTCATTTTATTTTAATTTAATTTTTTTTTAAACAATGATGTTTATGGGTATCATCACTGAACCTCTCATGAGACTATAACTTGTCCACTAGGGCCACCTGGGGGTTTAAAGGTTTGTTGCATACACTAAATGCAATCGTCATTACCTGGGAAAGTGGTTTAGTTAGGATTTACTTTTTATTTTGTTATTTTTATTTTTGTTTTTAGTTTTAGTTTTCCTCGAGGACTAGCAAAATCTAAGTTTGGGGGTATTTGATGAGCATAATTTATATACATATTTTACTCATAATTATATTATTACTAGTTATTTTTATTTATTATTTGTAATTAATTGAATTGTTGTATTGAATAAGAAATTAATTAGAGATTGTGGATAAAAAGTGCATAAAGAATAACAATTGGACAGCAGTGAAGATCAAGTCAATTTGTGGAAGCAATTAAGCAAATGTGTATGAAATTCAATCCGAAGAAGCCGAAGCCAATAAATTGAATTTTCTATGCTAGTGCAAACAAAAAAGAAATTTAAAGCTAAAGTGGCTAGCACGTGAGAAGCAGATTGCATGGCATTAAAAAGGAATGAAAATTCCAAGTGGGCTTCACGTGCATGGGCTCAAAGTCGGTTGGCTTGGCTTGTTTTAAAACCTTTCTATTTGAGGATTTTGTGGTGGCGTTACAATATAAAAAGCCGAACTTTGGCTTTGGCAAGGAGAGCCGCCGAGAGGGAGAAGACGCGAGACAGAGAGGAAAACTGCAGCAGAGCTTCGGCGTTCCATGACTCGTTTTATTAATTTTGTTGCTCTCAATTCAAGTATGTATAGCTAATTTTCTCGTCTTGAGGTTAAGGATGAAATTCTATTTAATGAAATAATTATCTTTTTATTTAATTAATTCCCTACATACGTACTTTAATTTTTATAATTCTTGTTTGACATGATTAATTAGATGTTATTAAATTTTTTCATCAATTTTATCATGTATTATTGATTGTTAAAATTAATATTCGATTAAATCTATACTTAGATTTATATAGTTTATACATTATTATCTTTGATTTTGTGTCTTTCATTAAATTATTTACACAGAATGCTTAGGAAAACTTTGACTCTTTGTTATTCAATATGTTTAAATGAGTTGCTTAGATATCATACTATTAGGTAAAAAAAAGAATTTACACAAAATTAATTTTAATTGGGCTTAATTGTTATATTCATAAGATGACATATATTGATTTCGAGTTGTCACTCTAAATTTGAAGATTAATTAATAATTAGATGATTATTAGTTGAATAGTGGTGGATTCTAAAACCTTGGTAATTTTTGTCCTATTGAATTCTCATTTATTTTAATTGTTTTCTTAGTTTAATTAGTTTAATTTCTCTTAAAGACTCAATTTGCTCAACTAGGTTATAATTAATATTAATTTTAGATTTAAATTAGACTTTTTAATTTATAACAATCCCTCTGGGTTCGACCACGTTACCACTATTCTATTACTAGATTCGTGCGCTTGCGAGTATATTAAAATTTTCACAACACTTTGGTGGAGCAATTTCTTAGAGATCTACCAAGCGGACACTCGTAGCATCATCGACTATGGCAGCAGAGTTTGTAGCACGTTATGAGACATCCAATCAAGGAATATGACTACGTAATTTTGTCACCTGGATTGCGTATTTTAGAGGGTGTAGAAAGGCCACTCAAGATATTTTGTGATAATAAGTCAACAGTTTTATATTCCAATAATAACAGGAGCTCTACAAAGTCAAAACACATTGAAATCAAGGTCCTTGTTGTGAAAGAAAGAGTGCAGAGTAGACAAATATCTATAAAACACATTGGGACAAACTCCATGATAGTGGATCCGCTCACTAAAGGATTGCCACCTAAATTCTTTTATGAGCACACCGCTTATATGGGTGTAATTTTACTTGAGGATATTCAGATTTAGCAGGAGTTTGTATTATTTACTATGTATGACTTTTTGGATTTTAATTACATAATTAAGATTATTTTTTCCAGAAATAAAGTATTTTAGTTCCTTACACTCTGTTAGGATAATTTAAGTTTAGATCTCAATAAAGTAAAGTAGGACTAGTTGGGATAGACATGTTTAGATTACATTCCATGTAATTTCCATGCTATGTATCCACAATCGGTCTATGTCATTTAGCTGTATTGATATATGTGACTATGGATGGGTTGAGTTATGATTAATGTAACAGAGGCCGCTATGATCCTATATCAATGTGGTTAATGGACGAGATTGTCTAGATATATTCTAAGGACATAATAGTAATTTTATGAGCTCATTAAGTTAAACACATTTTGTTTTCATTTGTGCCTAGTGGGAGATTGTTAGATAAATCTTTATAAGAATCCAGTTAAATTATCGAGCAATTCAAATTTCGGAAGTGTACCGAATCCATTGTTATTGTGTAGAGATTCTTGATTCTTGGTGATGAACTTCTAAACTAATCTCAATCATTTTAAAGAATTCTCACTAAAAAGATTTTGAGAATGAAAGGAGATTAAGATAGAATGGGGACCATAACCACTGTATTTAAGAAAACTAACGAACGGGTTTAATTAAAACCGTTTAGCAGATTATTTTGTGTTAACTATCACTTCGCCCTCATAGAAGTAATAATTAAAACTCTAGTATCTATGTATTTAACCCACAACAATTATACCTTTAGTTGTTTAATTAATATTAAATAGATCAGTTAATTATTGGCTAACTAAATAATAGAACACGTATTTTATTTGTTTCATGTGTGGCCCCAAATATTAGATTAATTAAAAACTAATACCATGTTCATTTTGGTGATGAACATCTACTTGGTTCTACAAGAAGTTATAAGAATTGAGCCATAAACAATTCCTTTTGAAGCCGCCTCACTTCTCTTTTATATTTGTGATGTTTTAAATAAAAAGTAACCTTTACTTTGCTTGGATTCCCAACACATAAGAAGCCATTAAAAGGATAGCATACCTTTTTCCTTATACGGGTATCATTATTTTCATCATAGGGATGAAGATGAGGCTAATTCTGCAGTGATCCAACAAGGTATTTTACAATTAAATTGTTCATTTGAACCTAGTTCTTGGAATCTCCAGTCAGTTGAGTTGGGTTTTCTTTCATAAAATAAATGTTTTTATTCTTTAGGCTTTAGTTCCATTCCCTCAATGTTTTTTCTACTAACTATCTATTTAACACTTTGGTTAGTGGATCCGCAATATTATCCTTTGATTTTATATAGTCAATAGAAATAACTTCAGTATAGAATAATTGTCTAATAGTGTTATGTCTATACGTATATATCTAAACTTATCGTTATACATATTGCTTTGTTCCCTTCCAATTATGGATTAACTATCACAATATATGCAAATTGCTAGTACAGGCTTTAGCCATTTTGGAATATCATTTAAAAAATTCCCTAGTCATTCTGCTTCTTTACCACATTTGTCTAATGCGATGAATTCATATTTCATTATTGACCTGGCTATCATTGTTTATTTGGATGATTTTCATGAAACAAGAGCACCTGCTAGCTTAAACACGTGGCCACTGGTAGACTTTGAGTCTTTCACATCAGATATCTAGTTTACATCATTGTATCCTTCTAGTATAGCTATATAATAGTATAATGTGGCCAATATTTACTAGTATAGTGTTAGCATTTGAGTACTCTTACTATAGCTTTCCGGTGATCGGCAATGGGATTACTCATATAGTTAGTAAGTTTGCTTCTTGTATAAGCTAAGTCTGGGCTTATACAATGGTTAGGTATATAAGATTACTTATCACTCTAGAGTTTTCCACTTGAGATAACATTTACCTCTATTTGTAGATAGATGCAAACTTGTATTTAGAGGTGTTCTTGCCTCAACCGAATCCTCTTTGTTGAATTTTCTAAGAATTTGATCCATATAATGTGATTGACTTAGAATAAGTTTTTAGGCGTCCTCGAGATTTTTATTCCCAAAATGACATTTGCTAGACCCGTGTCTTTCATGTCAAAACTAGCTTTAATATATTCTTGGTAAATCTAATCATTTTGTCATAACTCCTAACAATTAACATTTCATCAACATAAAGACACAAAATGACATAGCCATTTTAGCAATGTTCCAATCCAGAATTTTAAAGTATAGAAAGCCCGAGAAAATACATAAACCGTGCAGTTTAAACGCTTTAATTTTTATATTTATCTATATACATCATTTTCCTATATACAATCTATTTTTAGGCAAAATTATTTTATCTAACTCGAACACCATTTGGAATCCATACTTATTTAAAAGCAATCCAGATACTAGATTCTTGTGAATTTCGGCACATGCAAAACATTGTTTAGAATTACCTCTTTTCCGAAGTCATCTTTAGAATCATTTGTCTTTGACCTTCTATCTCAGACGTGGTTGAATTCTCTATATATAGCTTTTCACCTTTTCTATTACGTTTAAAAAAATAAACATTTCCTTTATCCGAGCATACCTTTCAAACGGCAGTGTCAATCCACTATTCTCTTAGATTGAAGTGCACAGACCCACTTCGTAAAACCATTGTAGAAATATTAATGTCTAACATATCTTTTGAGATGTCCTCTATCGCATTAGTTTCTCGTCCTTTTTCTTTGAAAATCTACATTCCAAAGCCCTATGATTCATTTTATCATAGTTGAAGCATTTCCTTTGAAATTTGGTTGCTTATCGGAAACCCATCCTTTCGCACCTAGGTTGTTCTTGTTGGCTTTCTTATTCTTGGTACTTTGACTACATTCTATAGCATTGGCCTTAGCCACATAAATGACACTTTTTTAGTTTTTCTTTTTTGTTTTCCTCTTCAACTTAAAGTTTGATAATTAGCTCTTTAAAATTCATTTTTTTTTGTGCTTTAGATAACTCTTGAAATCTTTTCATTTGGAGGCCGTGATAGTAGCAACTTAAAAGCTTCATGAAATCCATCGGTATAAATTTCGGTAGAATAATCTGCTGGTCTTGAACTTGATTTGTAACAATTTTGAAGCCTATTATAAGCAACCTATGACATGACAAATTTCTTAGTACTAGCATCCTTGGTTTTATATTTTCATTCTAATGACTCCCATAGCTCAGTCGCTCTTTTCTTTCCAACATACACACTATGCAAAGAATCGCTCAATGCCATTCAACATATAATTGCTACAAAGAAAATTGGAATGATTCCAAGCATGTATTGCACTAATAGGAATCCCCTAAGATTCAAGGTGGTCAAGTAAAAGAACATTTTCTATTGCCGCCGTTTGAAATTCTTTTAGTGAATTTCTTAGGTTTTTGCATGAAGAATAACTATAGAGACAACAACACCAGTGCCAACATTAACACACGAGACAATAGGAGGAGGGTCAAAATTTCCAGCTTGCTAGCTCATATTAGTTGCCATTTCAACAAATAAAATCTATTATAAGATTATTGTGTGTGTTATTATTAATTAGCAAGCGATATAAGACTGCCTACTTTGTATGCAAAAATATACTAGTTAGGTTCTTAGGAAAAACTAGAGGGATGATAATGGTTTCGCTTAAAACGCAAACTCCTTAGGTAATGTATATAGCCTTGATGATAAAACTTTTTAATGTACTTAAGTGTACTAATAAGCCTCTTACACACCTATCACAATTTTATAATATTAATAATTAAATAAATTGAAATAGCAAAGATATAACATATCAATCAACCATGCCTATAAAGATATAGTGTCCTTAAAAAAATTTGCCACTTTCACAAGTGGTGTTTAAATTAGATTGGCGTCTGTGTCCCAAAATACAACAGATCTGAATAGTGTTGACAGCATAGCACCATTATTATAGCAAACTTCCAACAAATATTCGAATTCTATCACACTGAAGCCCAAAGCTAGAAATTATTTGCTTAAGAGAGAAGAATAAGAATCACTTCGATTTTTGGTGTATTTTGCAAGTGAACACAAAAGCCAATATATATAGGTTTCAAGGATGGCTTTAGTTAGTTAAAATTCTATATGGGATTTTTTTGCATTTTCCCAAACCAATAAGTGTTTTTTAAGATTCAATTTCTCATTCACTCAAACACCAACTTGAGCATATATGATTTGTTGAAAAGCTCACAGAGAAGATTTGAATCATCCATGTAACTATATTTGTTTAATATTTATTTTCTCAAAATTGTTCTCAAAGTAGCTACTTTGTGCTATTTTTTCTAACAAATATAAGTTCAACTCTGCCCATTAACCCATCAGATTAATGAGACCTTGCCATTAAGCCATCAAAATGGTGAGGAGAACAGCTCTGCCCATTAACTTATCAAAATAATGATGAAGTTAGAGTTTTGCCTCAGAAATTGCATGAATTGATATCAAGTGTTTTCAAAGAATCTAGATTTCTCCAAAGAAGTTAGTAACTCACCCAAAAATCCATTACTAGAAAGGTATAAATCCTTGAGCTTGGTAAGTTTAACTTCCAAGTGAAGGTGGAATTTTTCCTTAAAAAGAGGAGAATCTTATATCCAAGTAAAATAATGATCCAATAATTTATATTTAAGGAATTTTACTTGAAAACTTCGTAAATGAAAGTCCAATCTCCAAGCAAAATCCCTTTTTGAAATTCTGGCAAGTATACAGAGTGATCTACATTGAACATGAGATCAAGATATAGAAGGTTGAGCAATTCAAAAATCTCTTCAATGAATTCACCTTGCAAAGAACATTCACCGAGAGATAAGTAAATCAAAGAAGAAAAATTTGCCATTGCCGAAGGAACTGCAGAAGAAATATCAATATCGATAATGTAAAGTGCACTCATGTTGGTTAACTTCTTAGCTAGATTTTGTTAGACCTGGCTTTTGGACGGCCATCTTGGAGAGCTCTAGCAACTCTGTTGGTACTTGACCTAAAAAGAAAGACTGAGAGGGATCTAGAGATGTTAGCTTGGAAAGTTTCAGGATTTGAGATGGTATTTTAGAGAAATTGAAGTGGTTATCAAAGATGCTAAGCATTTCAGAATGGATTGGGTGAAACAGAAGTAATGTAAAATTGATAGAATCATAGAGGCAACTACTAGGAGATTTAGCATGATCACATGACCAGTGTCCTAATGATCACATTCGATGCCATCCCATGAGCAACAATCGGTAATATTTTCTTCCTCCTGGCACCAGGATTCAACCTTGGGATAAGCCCAAGGATAAGCAGAAACAAGGTTATCAATCACAAGGCTTTGCTTGAATTGCAATAAGGCAAAACGCTCATCACATGGCACTGTCGGTGCAAATGTGCAAGATAATAACTAATAAGATGAAACAATGAAAGCAAAACAATTGCATGCATGCAATTGAAGTGAGATGAGAATACCCCCCCTAATGTTTTTAACACAATAGGATAGGAAAGATTTGAGCAATTTTCTTTGAAGGCCATGCATGGAATTGAGATGAGGTTTATATTGGCAGTTCCAGGTGCATCTATTGTCTCAAAGTCAAGTTTTTATTAAAATTTATTAAGCTTGATGTGATATCATGACACTATTTTTTTTTCCAGAATTCAAAATCTTGCTACCTTGTCTAATACGCACTTTTTTTTTAATGTTGTGTAGCATTTCCGTTGAAATTGTTAAAATAGATAAAGAGAATTACAATTGCTTTATCCATGATTTAATTTAAATTGTAGGATGAGTGAAAGTTATTTTTTTATTCAAAGTAACGGTAATTTAGTTTCTTTTTCCACTTATCTGAGCGGGTATAAATTTAATATCTTTTATTTATACCTAAGAAATTTTGCCAACTAAACTATTGGCACCCATATATAGTACGGGTGGGTAAAAAGGCCGAGCCTAAGCCAAAGTGTTTTAGGTAAAAAAATTATTTTTAATATTAAAATATAAATTTACGAAAGTTTTATGATCGGAACCAAGTGTGCCTACGCAGTTATATTGCAAAGATAAGCTAGTTCTTAAAAAACAGGAAAATGCTTGGTATCTAGAAGGGTGAGAAAACACGAGAGAAAAAGAAGCACATGCTGTCGTTTCACTCATAAAATTTATCATCCTTTTAATTGAAAAAAATTAAAATATCAATAAAGAAAGTAGATTCTCTCATGCTTCTCTTATCTTTCTAGATGCCTAACAGTACTTTAAAAAAATTATTATAGTGTAATTGAATACGTGTCAATTTTGATAATTTTTTAGAACAATAATATCGATATATGAATCTTCATGCAATTATACGTATTGTATTATAATCATAAAAAGTGGAATATTTAACCCAACAAGATTCAAACATTTGATACGTTATTGTTATTGGAGGGTACAAATACTGCTAACCCGAAAATGGTCCCCCAATCTTTTTCCCACAATACCCAAAAAAAAAAAAACCCAAAATTTTTTTCTCTTTTTTGACGTTAAACAAACTTTGGATCTCGCGCGAAAAGCACTCCAACGTGGCGACCTACAATTGGCTACTCTTCGTGTTTGATTAAAGTCCGATTCTAATTTTGAGTTCTTGTGAGATTTGACAAAAGAACTCATGTTAAGTGTGTCTTAGGATTTAATATAGATAAGGAATCCTAGTCCTTGAATGCAGCGGCCGGCGAGCAAAAGCAACGTGTGTCATCATCATTGGCTCGAACACTATAGCAAAGAACAAGGATGCAAACAGCATAAATAGCTCGCCCCTTCAAGCTCTTTCCACTCCACGTTGAAAACAGAGAAAGCAGAGGAAACGCTTCACAAAAGCAACAAAAACAAACCCAGAGAGAAAGCACGCGCAAAAGCAAAACAATGAAGATCAAGAACAAAGCATTAGCCATCTTTTTTCTCTTTGCATTACGTAAGTACTTTCCTCTTTTGTTCTGCTAGAAGAAACTTTTATTATCGTATTTGGTTTTGTTTATGCTCTGTTCTTTTGGCTGAATTTTACTTAAACCTTCTTTCTTTTTCTTTTTCTCAGAATTCTCGTTAGGCTTAGCTGCAGCGGATGATACTACAACGAAGCTTGGGACGGTGATTGGCGTTAATCTGGGGACTACGTATTCTTGTGTGGGTGTATACAGAAACGATCATGTAGAGATTATAGCGAACGACCAAGGCAACAGAATCACCCCATCATGGGTTGCATTCACTGATACTGAACGTCTGATCGGAGAAGCCGCCAAAAATCAGGCGGCCCTCAACCCAGATCGTACAATCTTTGACGTTAAGCGCCTCATCGGGAGAAAGTAAGCAGTCTCCCTCTCCGCTGTAGTTTATGATAGTTTATTTTTGGAGTGTGTTTTGGAGGTGATTTTGTGCTTCTCTTGTAACAGAGTTAAAGCCGTTTTAAGTACTTCTGTGGAAAAGGACTTTCAAACTCGCTTGTTTGCTTTTGATGCTGTAGGTTTGATGATCCTGAGGTGCAAAGAGATATAAAGTTCTTGCCTTATAAGGTTGTGAACAAAGATGGCAAGCCTTATATTCAAGTGAAAGTGAAAGGCGAAACCAAGGTCTTTAGCCCTGAGGAGATCAGTGCTATGGTGCTTCAAAAGATGAAGGAGACAGCTGAGGCCTTCTTGGGAAAGAAAATTAAAGATGCTGTCGTTACCGTTCCAGGTATGTATTCATGTAGAGGATTTAACATTCTTGTTCTGTTCTCTTTGCATATCTTTTATTGTCTAATGGGTGTCTTTTTTGTTATTGATTTTAGCTTATTTCAATGACGCGCAAAGGCAGGCAACGAAGGATGCAGGGGTCATAGCCGGGCTCAATGTGGCTCGGATAATCAATGAGCCTACAGCCGCGGCTATTGCCTATGGTCTGGACAAGAAAGAGGGAGAAAAGAACATTTTGGTCTATGATCTTGGTGGTGGTACATTTGACGTTAGTATCTTGAATATTGACGATGGGGTGTTTGAGGTTCGTGCCACTCGCGGAGACACTCACTTGGGAGGAGAGGACTTCGATCACAGAGTCATGGACTATTTCATTAAGTTGATAAAGAAAAAGTACAGCAGAGATATAAGCGAAGATAACAAGGCTCTTGGGAAGCTTCGAAGGGAATGCGAGAGGGCCAAGAGAGCTCTGAGCAGCCAGCACCAAGTCAGAGTGGAGATTGAGTCACTCTTTGACGGAGTTGATTTCTCGGAGCCATTGACAAGAGCAAGATTCGAAGAGTTGAACGTGGACTTGTTTAAGAAGACAATGGGGCCTGTGAAGAAGGCATTGGAAGATGCCCGGTTGAAGAAAACTGACATTGATGAGATTGTACTTGTCGGAGGAAGTACTCGTATCCCTAAGGTTCAGCAATTGTTGAAGGACTTGTTTAATGGGAAGGAGCCTAACAAGGGAGTCAATCCAGATGAAGCTGTTGCATATGGTGCAACAGTTCAAGGTGGGATTCTTAGCGGCGAAGGGGGTAAAGGTAAAAGATGCACTTTTTTTTTTTTTTTAATCTTCTCTTTTATCAGGATGCAATTGATTAATTAGAATAGCTAAGTCTACAAAGCTTTTTGTTTGTTGCAGACCTTCTTTTGCTCGACGTGACTTCCTTGAGTCTTGGTATTGAAACTGCGGGCGGTGTTATGACCAAGCTAATTCCCCGGAACACTGGTATCCCCACTAAGAAATCTCAGGTTTTTTCCACTTACCAAGACCAGCAAAGCACAGTGACTATTAAGGTATCACAAGTGATGTGCATGATTACATACGCGGCTAAACTGATGCTGCACATTCATTCTTTCTACTTTTGGACTAACATTTACTTGAAAATTAAAATTAAAATTCAGGTGTACGAAGGTGAAAGAAGCTTGACGAAGGATTGTCACGAGCTTGGAAGATTCGATCTATCTGGTATTCCACCTGCTCCAAGGTAAATTACATTTCAACATATGTATTTGATATGTTGAAGATTGTTCTGGATACTTAACATGGTCTAAATGTTGTTACAGGGGAGTTCCTCAAATTCAGGTCACATTTGATGTTGATGCCAATGGTATCCTACATGTGACAGCTGAAGACAAGGCAGCGAAGAACAAACAATCCATCACTATAACCAATGACAAGGGGCGTTTCAGCGAGGAAGAGATTCAAAGGATGGTGAAGGAGGCTGAGGAATTCGCGGAGGAGGATAAGAATGCGAGGGAGAGGATTGATTCCAGGAACAAGCTGGAAAGTTACATCTACAACATGAGGAGCACAATCAACGACAACGATAATAATAAGCTCACTGACAAGATCGATTCGGATGATAGGGAGAAGATTGAGGGCACACTGAAGGAAGCTCTTGAATGGTTGGATGACAATCAGAATGCTGAGAAGGATGATTTTGATGAGAAGCTGAAGGAGGTGGAAGCTGTATGCAATCCAGTGATCAAAGAGGTTTATGAGAAAAGTGGGGAAGTTCATCAGCCGCTGATTATTCAGAAGATGAAGAACCAGATAACGAACTGTAAAAAGCTTGGGGATTCAATTTTCTTTTGTTGCCATTTTTTGTCTGTTTGTTTATTTGCCATGTTGTCAACTAATTTCCCAAAGACACCATAAATATTGTTCTAGTAGTTACCATCAAATTTTCTTAAATAACATTTAATTTTTAGATCCATTTGTAAGGGTATTGGTTTCTTATCGTTACAATCAAATATTATTGAACTTAATATAACTAGGAATTCTGATGCCCTTACAAAGAAAAAAAAAGAAACAGAAGCAAATTAAATAAGCAAAAACAGGAGTAGATAGAGAGCAGCTAATAAGTTACAGTAACTAATTTTTAATCTTCAAGCGCTAAAGAAACAGAAGCAAATTAACTAATGGCACTACTCTTACCTAAAATGAATTAGGCCCAATGGTTTCTCTCATCCAAGATCTTGTTTTTACTATTATTATTAAAAAGGCCTGGAAACCTTACTCGTGACAACCCCGTCACAAAATTAACCTATTACAGGATTCTGCTAGCTAAGTCCTGATTTGTTTTCTATCGATCATTCAGTGCACAAATAATTGAACACGTGTCCAATGTTAGTGCCCAAAGTTGAAATGAGGGCTAATGAATTTTTTTATCAGTTTTTTTAATATTCTTTCATTGGGATAACTATATTTATTTTTTGTTATTGCATTTGTGTGTTAGCCTATATGGCTATAAATATTGATTTTGATGATAACAAACCACATGTGTTGATTAAAGAAAATTGAGAGTAATTAAAAATAAAGTTTTATATATTGTGTTTTTAAAACAAGAAAATGATTTTATGGAGTTAAGTTATTCTTCAAAGTTGTGAACTAAAGTGAAAGAATTTTACAAATCTTTATTCTTAATAAATATTATTTTTTGAATTTCGGATTTGGACTTATTTGAAAATATTTAAATATTATGGGCCATTCTAAAAATTCACAAAGTTTGGGCTTGTTCATAATTTCAGAAAGTTTTGGGATTCACATAGTATTATTAAGAAATTCTGAAATTGGACTTAATTGCAACTTTTATAACTTTTTGGGCCATAGTGCAGTTATGGAAAGTTTTGGGGTCAAACTGTAATTTTCGCAAACAGTGCACTGTACCGTTACTGTAGCAAGCGGCAATCCGGTTATGCTAAACGGCAATCCGGTTATGGGGCAGAAACTCTCCGGACGAAAAGCAATCCGGTTGTCTTAAACGGCATTCGTTCTGGCGTAAAGCTTACTGAAAGCATAAAGCAGCAATCCGGATATCACCTGGCGGCATTAGGATACTCAAAAATTCAAATTTTTGCCTTAACGGTAACATGCAAGCGGAATTCCGGATATCATAAACGGTAATCCGGTTATGAGTAAAAAGTGAATAACGGCTAATTTTTTAGCTCCAACTATAAAAACTCAAAGCCAATTCATTTTCAAGCTCTCTAGCAAGCACAAACAAAAGGCATACAACATATCTTGAGCTCTCAATTCGCAAATCATTATTATTTTGAATCATCCTTGTTCTTAAATTTGTTCATCCACTCTTAAAGAGAGTTTTGTTGTAATCTTTATTTTTCTCATCAAATTTGTGAGTGTATAAGTGTGGGAAACACTTGAGTGAAGAGATTGAGATATAATCTCATTGTTGTAAAGGTTCATTGACACCTTGAAGTCAATTGTAAGCATTTTAAGCCTTGGAAGGCTTGGATAGTGAAAACCTCAAGCTTGGATCGCTTGGAGGCGTGGGCGTGGCGGGGATTGCCGAACCACGTAAAATTTCGTGTGTTTGTTTCTCTTCTCTCTTACTTATTTACTATTGTGCTTTGATTGAACTTATTGCTTTTAAATTTATTAAGGCTAGATTGGATTGTTGTGTGGTTTTGTTAGGATAAGTTTTAAAATTCCAATTCACCCCCTCTTGGGTTGCACACTTGTATTTCATTTGGTATCGAGCAAGGTGCTCTTATTTAGATTTAACCATCTAGAGCTAAAGATCAATGGCAACTCATAATGATTCTACATTTAGGGAAGGACAATCCACCACTAGACCACCATATTTTGATGGAAACGATTATCCGTATTGGAAAACTAGGATGAGAATTTACTTGCAAGCTTTAGATTACGAAATTTGGGAAATCGTTAATGATGGTCCTTTCATGCTTTTGACTAAAAACGAAGTAGGGGAAGATATTCCAAAACCTTCACGGGAATGGAATGAATTGGAAAAGAGAAAAGCTTCTCTAAATTCCAAAGCAATGAATGCCTTATTTTGTGCACTTGATAAGAAAGAGTTTCATAGAGTGTCTAGTTGTGAAAGTGCTAATGAAATTTGGCACAAACTTGAAGTCGTGTATGAAGGCACGAATCAAGTAAAAGAGTCTAAAATTAGTAGGTACACTCGACAATATGAATTGTTCCAAATGGAACAAAATGAGAGTGTATATTCTATGTATACTAGATTCACGGACATAGTGAACACTTTAGAGCCCTAGGAAAAATTTTTTCTAATAGCGAGAAAGTTAAGAAAATCATTAGATCGCTACCTAAGGAATGGAGACCAAAAAGGACTGCCATTGAGGAAGCTAAAGATTTAAATGTTTTACCTATTGATGATTTAATTGGCTCTCTCATTTCATATGAAGAGGATTTGGCAGCAGAAAAAGGGCATGAGGAAAAGAAGAAAAACATTGCTCTCAAGGCGTCAAAACGTGAGAGTGATGAGGAAAGCGAGATGGATGATGAGGAGTTGGCAATGTTGGCTAGAAGATTCAGAAAATTTTACAAGAAAAATAATGAGCAGAGAAAGTTCAGAGGTTACAAAAATAAAAAGGAGAAGAAAGAACCAATCACTTGCTATGAATGCAAGAAGCCTGGACACATACGACCGGAATGTCCTCTCCTAAACAAACTCAAGAAGAAAGCTATGGTGGCCACATGGGATGATAGCGATGAGGAAACAAGTGATGAGGAAGAGCAACAAGAAATGACAAACTTAGCTCTCATGGCCTTTGGAGAAGAATCATGTGATGAACTTGATGAGGTAAGTGATCTTCCTACATATGATGAATTACATAATGCCTTTAAAGAATTGCATGATGAATTGATGAAAATGGGTAAAAAGAATGTTTGCCTTAAAAAGAAAATGGTAGAGCTTAAAAATGAAAATGAATCATTTAGTGCAAAGATTACTTGCCTAGAATTAGAGAATAAAACATTGCATGATAAAGTTGCACTATTTGAGAATTCTAGCACATCACATGAGCATTTAGAATCACATGTGAATGACTTGAAAAATGAAAATGAATTGCTTAGAAAGAAGAGCAATGATCTAAATGAGATTGTGCTAAAATTTACAAATGGGCAAAAGATGTTGGATAACTTACTTAATTCACAAAAGTGTGTATTTGACAAAGGAGGGATTGGTTACAAACCAAATTTGAAACAAAAATATTACAAGAACTACTTTGTAAGGAATACATCTATTAAAAATCAAATTGTATGTCATTATTGTAATCAAGATGGTCATATGAAAGATAGATGTCAAGAAAGAGAAATGCACATTATGGTGTGAAATGTGTTTGGGTTCCAAAAGGAACCATTGCTAACTCTCAAGGACCCAAAAAGGTTTGGGTACCTAAAACTTGAGACTTTTTCGCAGGGCTTGAAGAAGAAGAAGAATAAGTGGTACTTGGACAGCGGTTGTTCAAGACACATGACAGGGAATTATTCTTGGTTTTCAAGTTTTACCAAAATCGAAAATGGTGGAGAGGTATCATTTGGAGATAATTCAAAAGGAAAAATCATTGGCATTGGCAATGTCGGTAATGTATCCTCTACTCTTATTGAAAATGTATGTTTGGTTGAAAACTTAAAACACAATCTTCTTAGCATTAGTCAATTATGTGATAAAGGATATAGAGTTATCTTTGATGAATCAAAATGTCTTATTGAAAATGCATGTGATGGCAAGATTTTGTTTGTAGGAAATAGATGTGTTAATGTTTATACTATCAATATAGATTGTGCATTCTCAAATGATAAATGTTTCTCCGCATTGCATGATGATGGTTGGTTGTGGCATAGAAGATTAGGTCATGCTAGTATGGATTTGATTTCAAAAATTGTGAAAAATGATTTGGTTAAAGGTCTTCCAAAAATCAATTTTCAAAAAGATAGAATTTGTGAAGCTTGCCAATTTGGAAAACAAATCAAAACTTCTTTCAAAAGCAAGAAAAATATTTCTACTTCAAAACCTCTTCAATTACTTCACATAGATTTATTTGGTCCTTCTAGATATGCTAGTTTAAGTGGCAAATATTATGCTTTTGTAATTGTGGATGATTTCTCTAGATTCACATGGGTATTGTTCTTAACTAATAAGGATGATGCTTTTGATGCATTTAGAATTTTCTGTAAAAAGGTTCAAAATGAAAAAGGATATTCAATTACTTGTATTAGAAGTGACCATGGTGGAGAATTTGAAAATCATGCATTTGAGAAGTTTTGTAATGAGCTTGGCATTGAGCATCAATTTTCATCACCTAGAACTCCTCAACAAAATGGAGTTGTAGAGAGAAAGAATAGGTCTATTCAAGAAATGGCTAGGACCATGCTAAATGAAAACTCTTTACCAAAATATTTTTGGGCCAAATCCTTCAACACCGCATGTTATGTTTTGAATCGTGTGTTGATTAGACCTAATCTTAATAAAACTCCATATGAGCTTTGGAAAGATAGAAAACCCAACATTGGCTATTTCAAAGTTTTCGGATGCAAATGTTTTATTTTGAACACAAAAGATAATCTAGGTAAATTTGATTCAAAATCCGATGTTGGTATTTTTCTTGGTTATTCAAACTCAAGCAAAGCTTATAGAGTGTATAATAAAAGAACTTTGGTTGTGGAAGAATCTATGCATGTCACATTTGATGAGTCTAATCCCTCCTCTGCGGAAAAAGGAATTGTTGATGATAATGCAGAAGAAGAACATCAAGAAGAATCATCAAATGACAACCAAAAGGATGCACCTCATGGAATTCAAGAAGAGCATCATGAAGAAACAAGTGCAGAGCAAAATGAAGGTAAATCTCAAACACTCCCCAAGGAGTGGAGGTATGTCTCTTCTCACCCTACGGATGTAATTTTAGGAGATCCCTCACGAGGTGTTACAACTAGATCATCACTTAGGAACACTTGTGAACATGCTGCATTTATTTCTCAAATTGAACCAAAATCCTTTGCGGATGCGGAAAATGATGAGTCTTGGATTATGGCAATGCAAGAGGAGTTGAATCAATTTGAGAGAAACAATGTATGGGAATTAGTCCCTAATCCGGAACATCAATCCGTTATAGGTACTAAATGGGTATTTAGAAACAAAATGGATGAATCCGGTGTGGTTGTAAGAAACAAAGCTAGATTAGTGGCTCAAGGTTACAACCAAGAAGAAGGAATTGATTTTGATGAAACATTTGCACCTGTAGCTAGATTAGAATCCATTAGGATTTTGTTAGCTTATGCATGTCATAAGGATTTCATTTTATATCAAATGGATGTCAAGAGTGCTTTCTTAAACGGTTATATTATGGAGGAAGTATATGTGAAACAACCTCCTGGTTTTGAAAATGAAAAATTTCCAGACCATGTGTATAAGTTATCTAAGGCTTTGTATGGTCTTAAACAAGCACCTAGAGCATGGTATGATAGGCTTAAAAACTTCTTGTTAGATAATGATTTTTCGATGGGAAAAGTGGACACAACTTTATTTGTTAAGCATAAAAGCCAAGATATACTTATTGTTCAAATTTATGTTGATGATATTATTTTTGGTTCTACTAATGAGTTGTTGTGTAAAGAATTTTCATCTTGTATGAGCAAAGAATTTGAGATGAGTATGATGGGAGAGTTGAAGTACTTCCTTGGACTCCAAATCAAACAAAACGAGGAAGGAATTTTCATAAATCAAGCCAAGTACGTGAAAGATCTACTCAAAAGATTCGGCTATGAAAATGGAACGGCAAAAAGCACTCGATAGTACTACAATCAAGCTGGACAAAGATGAGAAAGGTAAGGAAGTTGATATCAAGACATATCGAGGTATGATCGGATCCTTACTCTATTTAACTGCTAGTAGGCTCGACATTATGTTTAGTGTATGCTTGTGTGCTAGATTTCAATCTTGTCCTAAAGAGTCACACTTGTTTGCCGTTAAACGAATTTTTCGTTATTTGATTGGCACCATTAATCTTGGTCTTTGGTATCCTAGGGAACACATATTGATTTAACTTGTTACTCGGATGCCGATTTTGCTGGTTATAAGGTTGATAGAAAAAGTACTAGTGGAACATGTCACTTCCTAGGTCATTCACTTGTCTCTTGGTTTAGTAAGAAACAAAACTCAGTTGCGCTTTCAACCACCGAGGCCGAATATATAGCCGCAGGTAGTTGTTGTGCACAAATTCTTTGGATGAAACAAACCCTTAGAGACTATGGCATTAAACTCGATCAAATACCTATCTTGTGTGACAATACTAGTGCTATTAATCTATCCAAGAACCCAATTCAACATTCTAGAACAAAGCATATAGAAATTAGGCATCACTTTCTTAGAGATCATGTTCAAAAAGGAGATGTTGTAATTAAATTTGTTTCGACTGAAAATCAACTTGCGGATATCTTTACAAAACCTCTTAGTGAAGAGATTTTTATAAAGATAAGACATGAGCTTGGAATGTTGAATGTTGCATCTTGAGTTATGAATTATTGCTATGTTTGTTATTGTATGGATTTATACTTCATGTATTTGATATGTTTATTATTTTATGTTTCATGAATTAAATGGCTTATTGAAAAATTTTGAATCTCAAAATGATTTAAAATTGATCAAATTTTAAGCCAAAAATAAAATGGTGTGTATAATACAAGTATAAGAGCTTGCCAATTTTCAATATGTGGTAAAAATTTTTCTAAGTCCAAACCGGTATACCGCTTTCTATTCAACCGGAATCCGTTTTCTTCTTGGTGCTCTCGGGTCAATATTCGGCTAACCGGATTTACCAAACCGGTAAACCGGATTTGAAAAATCACTCTCTGCCTCACATCCGGAAATCCGGTTCATCAAACCGGTAAATCGAATTGGTTCTGAAATTTTTAAGGAATTATCAGGACAAGGATATGGAAATCTGGAAACCGGATATGTTTATGTAGTTCTTGGATCAGAATAGGATAACCGGTTACAACATTCGGAAAACCGGATTTCATAGCTCACATTCTGGACATCTTTCGGGCAACCGGATACGTAAACCGGTAAACCGAATGCACTAGGAAGTTTTCTGGAAATGATTCGGATAACCGGTTATCAAAATTCGGAATTCCGAATTCACATTACTAGATTCTGGAATGTAACCGGATAGCGATTTACAAACATCCGGTAAACCGGATTCGCCTTGGAGCTTACTGCCTTCAAACCGGATAACCGGTTCTGTCATCCGGAAATCCGGATTCGCGAGGAACTTTCTGGAATCCAACCGGAAGTCCGGTTATGCATATCCGGTAATCCGGATTCGCAAAGATGCATACTGGAATGAAACCGGATGACCGGTTGTTCGCATCCGGAATTCGAATTCGCAAAAATTCTATTTGTTCTTCATCTTCTTCTCTTATTCGCAAACCGGTTCTCTCTCTCTCTAAAGCCGCTTCTCCTCTCTCATTTTCTCTTCAAAATCCATCACTTTTCATGTGTTTTTGATGCAAATTGATCAAGCAAATTGTTCCCCATCCGTTCTTGTGTCCAAAATCATCTTTAAAATTCATTTTCAACCTCAAAAACATCAAAATCCGAAATCAACCTAGGGTTTTTCGAAATCTTTTCTCTCTCTAAATTTCTTCCTCTCAAGTTGTTTTTGAGCCAAATTGCTTCTCAAAATTGTTTCCAATCCTCATTATCTTCATTTTCCGTAACTCTTTTCACCTCAAATCACTCAACTTCACCATGTCAAGCTCACGGCCGGTTCAAGAAAAGGCAAAGAACCGGTTCAACCCCAAGCGGTCACGGCACGCCGGCGACACCACCACTCAATCCACCTTTGAGTCCTCACACCTTCGGAACAAGCATTTGATCAACCGGTTTCATCAAAATTTCCGGACTCGAGAGGTACTCAATCGTTTTATATTTCCGAACCAAATTGGCTTCATAGTCTTCATATTAGTCATAGAAATTTATTTCAATTGCTTGGTGATGTTGGTTGGAATGGTGCTCTTATGATTGACGAACATGTTTATCCCGACTTGGTGAAAGTGTTTTACTCGAATATGGACGTTTCCGAGGAGAAAAGAACTCGAGTAATCACCAATGTTGGAGGAGTTATGATTGATTTTGATGTTTCATTGTTGAACTCTATCCTAGGATCATCCGATTTTGGTCTAGAAATTTTTCGCCTAGGAAATCTCCCAAAATTGATAGATATGTTCATATTGACGCCGTTCGAAATATTTGTCGGCGTAGAGATCTTACTGTTGAAGATTGTACCATTCATTTCCGTACTCATTTGTCTTTGTCTTCAAACTCGTATTTTACTTCGCTTTATTCGGTCCATTGTTCTTCCTAGATCGGGGCATTTGGATGAGGTTTCTCATATGGACGTTGCTTTGATTGATTTGTATTCTTCAACGTCGTTCGGTTAACTTAGGTTATCTCATCATCCGAAATATGTTGACCATACCGCCTTGATTTTCGCTCCCTTCCATATGGTCAATTTATTACCCGAATCCTTAAACACTTTGAAGTTCCGATTAATGAACCATCGTTTAGGCCTTCTAAGGGTATAGGGGATGATTCTCTTATTAGCTTAGGTTTTGAGTGGCGTGATCGCGCTTGGGTCAAAGTCACTGAAAACAATTACACTTTCCTCGCTCCGAGTGATGATCGGCAACTCAATGATGTGATTCCTGCTGATCAACTCCCTGATTTCTCGCTAGTTTCGAGGCCAGCGTCGTCGTCGAGAGTCTCCGGTATCTACCTCTGCTCCTACTGCCTCTGCACCTGCATTACCACCTCCCGAGCATCCTATTTCCGATGAGGTTACACTTCAGCAGATTATGGATGAGGTGAGGATGCTCTTAGTGCGGCAGACTGAGTTTCAGCAGCAGCAGCAGCAGCTCATTCACGGTCAGCGCCTCCTCTTTGAGCACTTCGGTATTCCATATCCGTATCCACCTCCATCACCACCATCCTCACCACCTCAGTAGTCTCTTATGCTTGTATCGGACACACCTACATGTTATTTACTGCTTTATGTATTTTCCGTTTTCGATTATATGGATAGTTGTTATGACTTTGGATTATGTATTTGATTTGGATTATATGCATTTGCTTTGCGTATTTATTATGTTCTTTAATTCAGTTTTGGATGCCATGGATTTGTTTTATTTGTTGGCTATGATATCTTTTCATGCTTTGGATTTTTTGAATTAACGTGCTTGTATTGAGATTTTGATGATTGGTAGGGGGAGCTCTTGTTCTTTTTGATGATGAAGGGGGAGATATAATATATCTATGTGTTATGAAAATTGATATGCATGTATGTAGGGGGAGCTTTTAAATCTTTTTGAAATTATTTCTTAACCTTGCATTGATTAAGGGGGAGCTTTTCATAACTAAATCAATTTTCTTTAGTGTGCTTTGTCATCATCAAAAAGGGGGAGATTGTTAGCCTATATGGCTATAAATATTGATTTTGATGATAACAAACCACATGTGTTGATTAAAGAAAATTGAGAGTAATTAAAAATAAAGTTTTATATATTGTGTTTTTAAAACAAGAAAATGATTTTATGGAGTTAAGTTATTCTTCAAAGTTGTGAACTAAAGTGAAAGAATTTTACAAATCTTTATGCTTAATAAATATTATTTTTGAATTTCGGATTTGGACTTATTTGAAAATATTTAAATATTATGGGCCATTCTAAAAATTCACAAAGTTTGGGCTTGTTCATAATTTCAGAAAGTTTTGGGATTCACATAGTATTATTAAGAAATTCTGAAATTGGACTTAATTGCAACTTTTTATAACTTTTTGGGCCATAGTGCAGTTATGGAAAGTTTTGGGGTCAAACTGTAATTTTCGCAAACAGTGCACTGTACCGTTACTGTAGCAAGCGGCAATCCGGTTATGCTAAACGGCAATCCGGTTATGGGGCAGAAACTCTCCGGATTTAAAAGCAGAATCCGGTTCGGTTGTCGGTTTCTAAGCGGCATTAGGTTCAGAAAACTTCGGAGCATAAAGCGGCAATCAGGATATCACAAGCGGCATTCCGGATACTCAAAAATTCAAATTTTTGCCTTAACGGTAACATGCAAGCGGAATTCCGGATATCATAAACGGTAATCCGGTTATGAGTAAAAAGTGAATAACGGCTAGTTTTTTAGCTCCAACTATAAAAACTCAAAGCCAATTCATTTTCAAGCTCTCTAGCAAGCACAAACAAAAGGCATACAACATATCTTGAGCTCTCAATTCGCAAATCATTATTATTTTGAATCATCCTTGTTCTTAAATTTGTTCATCCACTCTTAAAGAGAGTTTTGTTGTAATCTTTATTTTTCTCATCAAATTTGTGAGTGTATAAGTGTGGGAAACACTTGAGTGAAGAGATTGAGATATAATCTCATTGTTGTAAAGGTTCATTGACACCTTGAAGTCAATTGTAAGCATTTTAAGCCTTGGAAGGCTTGGATAGTGAAAACCTCAAGCTTGGATCGCTTGGAGGCGTGGACGTGGCGGGGATTGCCGAACCACGTAAAATTTCGTGTGTTTGTTTCTCTTCTCTCTTACTTATTTACTATTGTGCTTTGATTGAACTTATTGCTTTTAAATTTATTAAGGCTTTAGATTGGATTGTTGTGTGGTTTTGTTAGGATAAGTTTTAAAATTCCAATTCACCCCCTCTTGGGTTGCACACTTGTATTTCATTGTGAACATTGCTTTATTTATTTTTTTTTATAAGTTATGTGCTCTATAATCCCATTCTATTTCATCTGACACGTGTTAATTAAATTTTCTCCTTAGGCAGAGTTTAGATTTTTGTTTAGTTAATGTTTTCAATTAAAATCATTAATGACAGAAACTTACGATTCAAAGAGAAAAAAATACTGTTTGTATATATATCTTTCACATATTTGTGAACTTATAAAAATCTTTTTAACGTGATGTTGCTTTTAATTCCATGCACATGCAATCTTGCTATCATACAAATCAAATTCTCTAGATTAAAGTTTATTCACATCAATGACAAAACATTAACTCTATGATTTAATTTCCCCATTACCATGATGTTTATCTGCACCACTATTATTGATTTTTGCCTTTTCTGTCGGATTATTAGTACTTAACAAAGTCTTTAAAATGTCGATAAACATTTTTCTCCAGGGCCAAATTTGTTCACTAGTAAGTGGTAGATTTTGATCCGATTCATAATTTAATTAGCTTCTTTTAGTTTGCTGATTAATTGTATGATAAAATTTGTTCATTAGTAAGTGGTAAAATTTGATCCGATTCATGATTTAGCTTCTTTTAGTTCACTGATTAATTGTGTGATTTCAACTATCTTAATTTTTTTCTCCATTGAAATTCAATCGTAGAAATCAGATGAAGATTCTGTTAAAAATGAGGTATTGTAACTTTTAAAATACTGCTATTATTAAAAAAAAATTGTAACTATGAAGTCAAAGTTAGTAGTATGTAGTAAATATATTTAAATAATAATTTTAATAAAATTATTAAAGATATAATAGATTTTCTATCACACAAGTGAAAAATCATATCAACATAGCTTTCAATCTACAAGTAGGTAATGTTTACCAAACATTTTAATGCTGTAACTTTTAAGTTACAATTGCTCAACTTCAATTCCAAATAGACCCGAAATCAATGATGTCGAATTGGCTACATAGCTTTCTGCTCTTGATCTCAATGTGCACGGAAAAAAGCATGGAGAAATTGCTAACTAATCACTATTTTTTTTTTTTTGCTAATTAATATTTTTATTAGCTAATGAAAACATCAGCTAATCAATTAATCATTATATATATACATGCAGTTGCATATGAAGATGAAGAACTTGCTAGAGCTATCATAGAAAACCTCAAAATCATCTTCAAATTCAAAAGGCAGTGAGTTATCGGAAAATTAAGTTAAATTTTTTGATAAATTGAAGAATTTTTCACAATTAATTATGAACTAAAAGTTAATTTTATATGAAAGTTTTGAACATATGACTTCACATTAATTGATTATTCCACGTCTTGGTTCACGTCTAGAGAAGCTCTGGTACAATAGATTGTGATGTTTGCAATAAGGAGGTAAGTAAATATATAACATGGTAAATGGAGGGGAAAATGACACCAATACTCTCAAATTTTAAAAATAGATGCATAAATCCTCTCAAATTTGATCCACAATAGTTGACGCCACGCATGGTGCTTGTCCATTCTCATTTTGTGAAACTGATCATGCCATCATGTAAACTTCAAAAATTTAAGATGTTGGATATCCCGAACAAATGAAAAGTACTTAACAGCGAGCTCTATGTATCCATTTCTGGAATATCAGAAATCTAATAGCACATTTGGACAAGGCTGTCAGGGTCTTAAGTGTCATTTTCCTAAAATTAATTAGTTTCGGTTCAAATTTCAACAATACTAAAATATTATTACTTTTTCAAGCAGTTATAGGCTTGTAGCCAAGCATGAATTATTGTGACCCTGAGTTTTGGAATCTGCGTTTTTGCTACGACCATTTTAGTGATGGGACTCCAGTCTGCTGCGGATGCGTTTGAGCCTTAATAAGTTGACGACTTAAATTTGGGTGCATTTGATTGAAGATGTATGTATGCATGTGTGTGTGTGTATAAACGACGCATATACACTTCAAAATTTAAAAAAATAAATAAATAATTTTTATTTTTGACTTTTTGTATTAAAAGCAAACCATATAAAATAAATTTTAAGATTTAAATCTTGTTCATACCAAAGTTAATTTTAACAAAAATAAAATTCTCTATGTAGTGTAACGATCGAATTTACAATACAATATTTTTATCTCGGTGATGGTCCAACAATCAGGACTGATTGTAATTGGACATCGATCAAATACACACAACCAATTGAACCTCTTCTAAATAATGTGCTGCGATGAAAAAGGCATGAAAATTGAGGAGCAATTTCCCGTTTTCTTGGTCACAAGAATTAAGATGAGGAGACATGCAAGTCAAGGCTTGGGGTAACTATTTCAATATATATCAATGATTTTATTCATTTTTTTTTGCATTATTTTACGTGGAAAGAATTTAAAGTCAATAAATTAATTCAATTATGCCAAAATAAAATCTATTATTGAGGTGTAATACTTTTACAGGTTAACTAGATTTTTTTTTTTTGGTCTTTACCGCATATAAATGATTTATGATTAATGTCGGAGCCAATACTATTCTTTCTTGTCTTGTTTAGCATCCTATTGGATTCTATTCCAAATTAAAGTATTTATTTAAAACTGAATTATATATGTATTGACCTCTTACTTTCATTAAAAGAGAAAAAATTGAATTAGTATTTAGAGATTTGGAGCTAGTACTTACATATGTTCGTACATATTTTGCTCTAAATGAGGGAAATATTTTCGAAATTTACTTAAACCATTATCTACTACTTGTGCAAACAGCCTATTCATCCAAATGCCATTGTATTTGGACTAACTCATGTACTTCCATATGGTAGTGTCGATCTCCGAAGCGTAAGTAACTTTATCAATTTATTTTTTCTTTAATTTCTTGAAAATGGTATACATATGTAGATGTCATCTTATTCAAATGTTTGTAAACGAACTTGAAGTGAAACCATAAAAGAAACAATGTTATTTGATAACAATCAAATGATGCTTTGGATTAACTTTTCTTGCATTTAATAATCCCTCATTTTGTCGAGGTTACTTTTTTTAAAATTAAAAAAAATGTTGCGTGGGTTTATCAAAGAATTAAATAACATGATGCTATAAAAAATGTGACAAAGAGAATTTACGTGATTTAGCACTTGGTTTACGTCCACGAGTATAAAAAGAGTAATTTTTCACTATTGAATTTTTTTTTTTTTTTTGGTCTAACTACTTGCTCGTGCCCCCCTATGCATCAAGTGTTCTTTATTTATAATACAGTTCCGATTTCCTAAGTTCTCCATGATTCCTTGTTTTGATCGGCTTTATTTCTTAATTTAGAGTTTAATCCAATATCAGTGTTATCTCCATTTAAACTTGAGCTTTATCTAATATTAATACTTATTTTCAGCATTATCTCCTTTTAATTGGGTTTTGGGTTTTGGGTTTCGGGAGCTTCTAGATTCTTTTACTGGTCTTAGATAATGTTTCCAACTACCTAATCCTAGTCATTGGATTCAGTAGCTAGGCATTCTTTTAATTATATTCACCTCCCACAGTTGATCTCTCATGCTATCATGTATCCGAGCATAATTGACTTTTTAAACTTGCTACTGAACTTGCATGCTCCCATTCTCATATGCTTTCATGCTCTCATGCAAGCAAAGCTTAATTGACTTATTAAGTTTCTTATTGAGCTCCCATGCTCACTTGCTCTTATAGTCTCATGCTCACATTATTTGACTTGTTACATTTCTCCTTAGAACAATATGAAAATATAATTTTTTGTTTATTTTAATTCAATCCGTATTTGAAAAGATGTAGACGATTCTTATTATAAGATAACCGTTAATCTGCACACATCCAGATTTTTGAAGTGTGGGAATGTCTGGGAAATCGTGCGGTTTAAGCGCTTCAAGTTGTAAGTCTTTAAAATCCCGCGATTTTAAAATTTTCCCGAAATTTTCCCGCACTTTAAGATCTGGACAGAAAACTACTCTCTATATATATATATAGAGAAATTTTTCAATCTAGGATTTTAAAGTATGAGAAAGTTCGGAAAAGCTTTAAAATCTTGCGGTTTTAAAGTGTTAATTTCATAATGTTTTAAAACGATGCGGTTTTAAAGTTTTCCCATACTTTCCTACATTTTAAAATTATGAACCAAAAAACTACTACTACTACTACTACTACACACACACACACACACACACACACACAAGCTCTTCACTAAGGGGAAGACAAGTTATTTTGGAGGAAAAGGATTATCAAGTAACTGGACGCAAAGCGTGACAACAATGGCTCTATATGGTTTGCCCATGTACACATTATATCCATCTTAACTTTACTAATTTAACCTTAACTAAGATTTTTTAAAGTGTATAATTGTCATCATACAGACAATTAATTAAGAGTAATAATATAGTCACAAACTCTTATACAAATTTATTTTGTACAAACTGATGTGGCATGATAAAATTGGTTGAACTAAATATCTCTTGGCCCACATGAACTATTTTTGTTATTTTGTATTTTCATTCAACTAATGAATTAATGTCAAATCAGTTTGTACAAGAGTTTGTGACTGTATCATCACTCATTAATTAATTGAATGTTTGTAAAATGTACTCCATATTTCATTATTTTAATTTTTGAGAATCAAACTTATAGGTATGACTGGCGGGGTTTTAGCTCATGAAATGATGCATGCATGGTTTGGAATTCAAGGCCAGACTTGATAATATTATTATGACATAGGAAGCATATAGATAGCATAAATTAGGAATTCTAGATTTTGGGTCAATTTACTATTTGATTAGGATTTGTCTTATTTTAATAAGCTTATTTGAGTCATATTTGTAATTCTAGTCTAATTAGGATTTTAGATTATTTCTTTCATTTGAGAAGTTTTATGATGAAGTTAAATATATATAGGCTTGTTATTAATAGTTTATTGTAACACTTTTGAGCTTTTTATCAAGAAATATTTTAGATTATTCTCCTTGAGTTTATCTTTGTCATTAATTCGATATTTTCTCTCTTTGAGAGCTATTATTTCTTGAGTTTCAAGAACATATAATAGAACGATATCTAATGTCGCTTCCAAACAAGTAGCATCAGGCCTTTCTCTAAGCCAAGCTACGCTTTCGTGATCATCAACTACCCTCCATACACAAATCCTTCTTCTGTCATTCATTAAATCCACCGATTCCACCAATTCCTATATATTTCCTACATCATAATGAAATGATGCATGCATGGTTTGGAATTTAAGGTCAGCCTTAATAATATTATTATTAGCTTCATAGCAACTAGGGGTTTATCTAACGAAATGATGCATTCATGGTTTGGAACAATAGGTCAGCCTTAATAATGTTATTATTAGCTTATAGCAACTGGGGTCTAAGCTAATGAAAAATGATGCGTGCATGGTTTGGAATTCAAGGTTAGCCTTAAAAATATTATTATTAGTTTCATAGCAACTAGGGTTTATCTAACCAAACGATGCATTCATGGTTTGGAATAATTGAAGGTCAGCCTTAATAATAATATTATTAGCTTTATAGCAACTAGGGTTTAAGCTAATGAAAAAATTATGCATGCATGGTTTGGAATTCAAAGTTAGCCTTAAAATATTATTATTAGCTTCGTAAGGTTTAAGCTAATGAAATGATGCATGCATGGTTTGGAAGTCAAGGTCAGCCTTATAATTATCATTAACATTTATTAGCTTAGTAACAATTAAATTCGATTACTCTCTATCATTACTTGCCCCGACTCTTTCTCTCTCAATCTGTGAATCTCTCATCATGGCGACGACTCTGCACTTCTGCCGTCTATGCACACGAACTGACACAGCTTCGCACCATAATAATCTCGCCGGAGCGCTGGCTCTCCGGCGCCGGCAGCCTGTGAACGTCAGATGCTCCGGTCAAGAATTGCCGAGCTCGGCCGTGGCTGTTGGTGCCGAATTTGACGCGAAACAGTTTCGTCATAACCTGATGAGAAGTGATAATTATAACCGGAGAGGATTTGGCCACAAAGAAGAGACTATAGAGCTCATGAATCAACAGTACGCAAGTAAGATTTTCATTTTTTTCTGTTTAAATCAATTTTTTTACAGGATTTTCTTTTGTTTATTAAGTAGGAAATGAAATTATTGTTTCTTAAATTTCTTTATTTTAGCTAATTATTCAGCTTAGTTTTAAATGGATAGATTCAGGAATAAAAATAAAAATAAAAAATCAGAGAAATTTGTGTGATTTTACTTTTCTGCTTGCTATTCAACGACCTTTTTCTTGTTTTTATAATTTCATTTAAGAAAGCTGGATCAATCAATGATTTACCTTTTATGGACTCATCATCAGTTTGTGAACAAATGTTTAGAGAGATTTGGTGAAATCAAGTGTTTCTATTTGGCGTTGGTGTTATTGTGGTGATGATTATTTTATTGATTTCGTTGAAAATTCTTTCAGGTGATATTATAAAGAAATTGAAGGAGAATGGATACGAGTATACATGGGGAAATGTTACGGTGAAGCTGGCTGAAGCATATGGCTTTTGCTGGGGAGTTGAGCGTGCTGTGCAGATTGCTTATGAAGCAAGAAAACAGTTTCCCGATGAGAAGATCGATCTGGATCACCAGTGAAATCCTTCACAGTCCATCTATCAATAAGGTCTTAAAAAAACAAAACCAATATTTCTTTTATAATATTTTCAATTTAAATATTTTTGCTGCCCTGCTGTTTGTTAAGTTGGTCATTTACTCATTTTCATGATTATGGATTGTAAAGAGTAGATCTGTATTGATGAAACTGTTAAGCTCTTTGTTTCAATCATGATTTGACTCTTTCATTACTATATTCTACTAAAATGATTACTGAGGCTCTTAAGTCATACATGGCAGCGGTTGGAGGAAATGGAAGTTAAAAATATACCTGTTGAGGAAGGAAAGAAGCAACTTGATGTGGTAAATAAGGGTGATGTTGTGGTTTTGCCCGCATTTGGGGCTGCAGTTGAAGAAATGGTGACTCTGAATGACAAGAATGTACAGATTGTTGATACAACTTGCCCTTGGGTGTCTAAGGTACCTTTAGCTGGGACAGATCAGCTGTTATTATGACTATTCATTTGCCTGTTTATATCTTCAATCCCTCTTCATGTTGCCTAATATATATAATTTGAAAATTTTTGTGAAGGTCTGGACTACTGTTGAGAAGCACAAGAAGGAGACTACACTTCAATTATTCACGGTAAATATTCTCACGAGGAAACTGTAGCAACTGCATCTTTTGCAGGAAAGTATATCATAGTCAAGGATATGAAAGAGGTATGTTCAGAAGGTGGATTATATTCTATTTTCTGGAGAATCTGTAGAGCGACAGTAGGAGATATTCATTAGAATTTTTTTTTCAATTGTGATTTAATCCAGGCTGAGTACGTGTGTGATTACATTCTTGGGGGTGAACTTAATGGATCTAGCTCAACAAAAGAAGCATTCCTTGACGTATGAGTTTTGTCGTCTTATGTGACCGTCAATGTCGATATTTTTTGGGGAGTTCTGCAGATATTGATATAGTTATTTGCTTGCCTACAGAAATTCAAGAAATCCGTTTCAAAAGGGTTTTATCCAGACATTGACCTGGTAAAAGTTGGCATTGCAAACCAAACTACAATGATCAAGGGTGAAACAGAAGAGATTGGTTAGTTGCACTATAGTGCTGATTTCACTACATCTGTTTCCAAGAAAGTTTGGCTTCTGGTATTTAAGCAATTTTTCATTGTTACAGGAAAACTAGTCGAGAAGACCATGATGCGTAAATTTGGAGTTGAAAATGTCAATGAACACTTCATAAGCTTCAACACAATTTGTCATGCTGCACAAGTAATTTCTTCTCCCTCATGGTTTTTCCCTTTCAGATTTTTATAATTTTGTGAGTCATAGAACTTCCTGTCCACTGCATGTCTTTTAACGCACTTAATAAAACCCAGAATGTTCAACTTCGATAAGCTAAACCTAACAACATAGTTGACAATTTTTTTTCAATGACCGAACTGCTCCGCCAGCAATACTCAGCCGCTGGTTAATCTGCAAGTTGTGTACCATTCTGTTGTGTTCAGTAAAATTTAAGCTAATGATTTTGGTCTCAATTTTTGCAGGAGCGACAAGATGCAGTGTATAAGTTGGTTGAGGAAAAGATCGATCTTATTTTGGTTGTTGGTGGGTGGAACTCGAGCAATACATCAAGCCTTCAAGTGATTGCAGAAGGCCGTGGAATTCCCTCATACTGGATCGACAGTGAGAAGAGAATAGGTCCCGGAAACAAAATAGCGTATAAATTGATGGTACGTGTGAACATATTGAATTTTACTTGCATCAACAGAGTAATTTTTACGTTTCAAAATTTCGTTATTAATTATCTGTGTTTGTTATCTTGTATGTAGCATGGCGAGCTGGTGGAGAAAGAAAATTGGCTGCCGAAAGGACAGATCAAAATCGGGGTAACAGGCGGTGCCTCCACCCCAGATAAGGTAATTTCTTACGCATGAAATTTCTAAATAGATTCTTGCTTACCTTGACCTTATTTTTTCATTGCTTACCTTGACCTTATTTTTTCATTCTTGTACTTCTAATTTACCATGCCACAGCTAATTACATCATTTTCGTATACTGACTGTAAATTTTAAAGCTGTTTAACTCAAAGATTGTTATAATTTTCCTCCCCGTGTCTTATCCAGGCTATTGAAGATGTCCTTAAAAAGGTATTCGAGATCAAGCGTGAAGAAGCCTTGTAATTAGCGAAAACCGAGGCCAAACATACATATTATCCATAAATTTCAGTGTGATTGTACAACTAGTTATTGTAAAATAAACACAGCCTCTGCTGGGTCTTTTCTTAGTGCCGATGTGATCTCAAATTTACAGTTTTTGTGTAATATGAAGTCAGTGATTGCAACTTCTAACCAGCACGATATGATAAAAACCCGTGTGATTATCCTTCAAGCCTTTGCATGCAAGCATGCATACGTGACTTCATGCATGATATTGTCCTTGCATGCACGCGTGACTTCATGCAGATATTTTGGTTCCTCTTGATGGCACGTAGCGAACGACGTGGCCCATGCATATTTTGATTCCTCTTGATGATCAAGTGAAGAGTTCACTAAATATCTCAACCCAAAGTACTAATTACCATAGCATTGCAGCTAATGCAAGTGAGAGTTTCACAAAACTGGCCAATGACTTGAAAGCCCTCAAAGAAAAGCCAGTCCATGCATCTGGGAAACATCCAGAAGATACATAAACTACTAGTCCTACGACCGTAAGCCATAAAGAAATATCCCCAGCAATGGCTGCACCAACAATGCCGTAATTGAGCTTTGCCACACTACAAGAAAAACTATTTTTTGCGATTGTTGAATACAGGCACAAGTGAAATGCCGCTGCAAATATGTTTTTTCAACGGCCTAAGGTAGTCGCTGACCGTCGATAATAGCTTAGGTAGAAATACTTTTTTTCCGACCAGCCGCCGTAAATATGGTTTTTTCGAGCGAAATTAGCCATGGAAAAATGCTAAATGCATATCAGAAATAATAAAGACAGACAACTAATGAAAAACTTTTATGATCACTTTGAGTCATCGAAAATATTATTTTCAATTAACTCTTGCAGTAGGTTTTATAATAGCAATTTCAATTAATTATGAAAATTGGAAATAAATTAATTTTGAGGGGCAAAAACAGCTAAAAAAACTAGACTATGGTTGGAAATACATGTAGTTCTAATTGATTTTGCCATCGAAAATACTATATATTAGTTGAAATAAGTAATATTTGCAATTGAATTGTTCCGTCATAAATATTGTATTCATAGTTAGAAGTAATATTTGCAACAACATATCTTTGTTGAAAATTCGCTAATTTTAACAGGGATAGACAATTGAAAATAACCTATGCAGTTGAAATTTATTTTATTAATTGCCACTGGCAATTAGAATAACAATTGTTTCAACTGTCTAATACAATTTTAAAGAATATATGACTATTGAGAATAGATTTTATTCAACCAACATTATTATTAAAATGAATGAATTTTCCTAAACAATTCAATCGAAATTGTTAGCATTCATATTGTCCAAAAACATTTCATAATAAGAAATAAAACATTATTATATTATTTTCAAATGCCATAAATCATATAAATATCAAATATCATCAAAACCATCTGAATCAAAGATCAAGCATCAGCAAGACGCCTTCTGAATCACCATAACCATCACCATCCTCCTCTGAATCAGCACCACCATTGTCATCTGAATCATTACCACCACCATCATCAGAATGTGCACCACCACTATCTTCAGAATTTGCACCACCATCGTCATTTGCATTCAATTTTTCAGTTGGACCCTATATAGAAAAATTCAATGAATGTTTAAAATAATTAAGTAATAACGAATTATGTAAATTAAAAAAAATTGAGATTGAAATGAACATTATACCATTGAAGAGGAATCCACAACAACTTGAGAATGAGATTGCTTTGCTTCTAACTCTTCCACTTTTTTCTGTACAATAGTCAATTGCTCTTGCACCACTTTCAAAGTACTCAACAAAAAATCCTCACGTTGTATGCAATTCTCTTTGTTGCATGGTCGGCTTGAAGTGGATCCATATACATCTTCAATATTGAGGCCTCCGAGAGCATGGCCATGCTTAACACCTCCTGTTACATTAAGATATTCAAGATACATTCAACAAAGGTCATAATTGATAGGAATAAGCACAATGCCAAAAGTTTTCAAGCTTATCAGTCATATTGTTCGACTAAACTGTATTGAACTAAAATCAATCAGGCAAAAAAATTAAAGAAAAGCAAGCACATATGAATGATACAAAAAATTCGATGAAATAAATTCTTTAATAAACTAAATTTATGAATTGAATAGTATTTTTACCTTAAGATGCTGATGATCCGACAATTGCTCTGGTTGAGGAAACAAATGTGACGCTGCTTCTGTGATGATGGTTTCACAATTTTGCTCCACTGGAAGAAAAAAAAATTCGAAAGAAAAATTAAAATACGTGCATAGATGAGGCCATGTATATGCATACTTGAGCTTGTTAGACTTTAATCAATACTGCAGCCATTCCCATCTTTCCTTTCACATGTATTTGCATCAATATCATGATCATAAACAAACTGTATTTTCATTGTAATCGACTAACACAAAGTTCCAAACAAAAATCTAGTTCCGAACAAGAATTTTACAGAATAGAGAAGTTTATCAAGAGCCAAAGCCAAAAATAATTATATAAAAGAAACCTAGACATATGAAAACGTTAAGAAAGAAAAAAAACCTAGTATAGGAAAAAATAAGCTAATTTACCTGAGAGTTATCTGAGAGGATAAATTCTTAAATTCAGTAATAGTTGATCTTAGGGTTTCTCAAGATGAAGTAATGAAGGTGTTAATGGACTGAGTTTTCCATGATGGAGTAAAACTAAATGAAGGGCGTGCTCTTTGTTTTTTTTTTTTTTATAAAACAATTTATGAATTTTTACAGTATAAAAGAAGGCCTTATCACTTTTTGTTTTCTTTTTGGTGGTACACACGTTTTTTGTTTTTGTTATAATCTTCTTTTTTTAAAGTTATTTTTTTTATTAGTTACGATAAGCCTTTTTCAAAAAAAAATTGATCAGGCTTTTGATTTTCAGTCAAATCAGAAGTCTAATTAAACTTTACGTAGTCTAGCTAATCTATGTTTTTAATTAAACTGAACTTATATATTTGATATAATATAGTCTCATAACTATATTAAATGCTCTTTCTTAATTAGGTATGATAATATCTTCAAACTTTAAATGGTAACTTTATAAAGTTATAAGTAGACAATTAATATAGCTCCTTAATTATTAGTAGAAGTTGCTAATAATGTAACTACAAGATATAACATAGCTAATAATAGTATATAAATCATGTGACGCCTTTCATTGTGTGTTCCCTCTATGAAGCAAACTTCACACATCAACATACATGTTTGAAGATTATATGTTCAATATCTACTGTGAAATATTGAATATGAATACTGACAAAATGAAACAAAATTACAAAGTTCATGTTAACATATCTTATTAATCAAAGATCATTTGTGTTGAGACTATATACTAAGATACATGTTTTCTATGTGTGTGTATATATAAGTAAATCTATAATATTGTACATTAACAGATATCCAACCACCAAAGATCATGGTCCGGACATTTCTTAATTATAATCTCATTCTTAACATTAATCTCAAATTTTTATTCCAATGTTTATTTTATATTTAAAAGTAAATTGGACCAATTAATCATTGTATAAAAAGCTACCCGAGTGATAAAACAATATATAAAATAGTAATATTAATGTACATAAGATATGTCTTAGTGGGTGCTTAAGTATACTATGATCATGAAAATTATATTAGTAATTAAGCTAATAACTTCAAAGTATATAAGGTCAATTTATAAAAAAAAAAATAACAAAGATCTATTTATTGTAGTTGGCTGCTTATACTCATGCTCTCTTACAGTAAATATAAAAAAAATATATTTTAAATTGTTATTTACTATTACATTTTCTGATAATAGTCTAATTGGTTAGTTTTTGGCAATGAAGACAATTGATCAAGGGTTCAAGTCTAATAAAATACATTTGAACACTTTCCGTATTTAATACCAATAAATAATAGTACTAGCGCAATCTTCCGCCTTAAACTGATCTTTTTAATTTTGTACTATTTCGATAAATTATATGGCGTAGTTATAAATATTAATATATTTTTTATAATGATTAAAAGTCCTCAAAAATAGTTATTATTTCTACCACAAGTTTAGTAAGTTGAAAATATCATAGCTGAAATTATACTACCTAATTAATTATAATGCTCACTTGTGACTACCTTGATATTTGGTAAGAAAAGAGATATGGTATTTTTGATGGGCTCATTCTTGCCATTGCAAATAATAGTAGTATGAATGCTTATTGCTAAACATTTAAAAATTTCATTACTTATTTTCAACTGGTTTCATATTTGCTCGAAATTAAACTTCTATTATCAATTGTGAAATAGTGTGGTCATAAATAATCATGTATTTCTAATAAATTTGATAAAGCTATTGAAAATATTGCTTCATTTTCGACAGTAACTTCCTATCATTGAAAATAGTATTGGCGCCATTGATTTCCCGCAAAAAAAAGTATTAGCGATAAATTATTAAGTTATTTTTAACTGTTTTTCCCCATTGAAAATACGGAACATCACTTTATTCTTTTAGCGATGAATTAATTTTTACAATCGAAAATAATCATATTTGCAACTAAATTTTTCCTGTAATTAGTAATGTTGGTAAAAAAAAACTATTTTTCTTGTAGTGCCACCAGAACCCAATTTAAAAACACGTGCACTATTAATGCTACCATCGAAACCACAGTCATGACCCAAACTCTGCATTGCGATTGTAGAAATTTCTGTATTGGAGAGTTTATAGCATGGGCAAACAATTGCGTAACTATCCATTTAGAATACTCCCCTGCAGCCTCTGAAATTTCCTTTTCTTGGCTTAGAAGCTTTAAAAATGGTGTTGCAAAGGTATAAAAGGCATTAGATACAAAGCTGTGGCGCAAATTCAACTTCACCCAGATGATCAGCAAAGGCAGCCGTTACAAAGGTGATTGAGAATTCAGATCCTGAGGCTAAAATCGCAGGGCCAGCAATGTCCCATATCTTCTTTGATTCATTCCAGCTTCTTTCTCTGAAGTTTTTGTGATTGCCCAAGTCATTATCTTGTTTCCTTGTCTTTGCCTCTATCTCAAATGTCTGGCGCTTCTCCGCCATTAATGCTGCTTTCTCTTCCTCATTTTCTTCCATCAAACACCTCTTACCCTCGCTCACAGCCCATACTCTTTCCTTTAATGAGTGTGAGGATTTGTTTGCAGCTACTATTTGTGAAGAGTTTACCAACAAGGAGATGGTTTAATATATAAAAATATATATATTTGAAAGAGTTTAGTGAACACACGTACGTTGCACGTGTAACTTACTCATTTGTACATTTTTTCCCAATGATTTTAAATTTTATTCCCCATTTACATATGCTTAAGTTATTTGTCCCTAATTAATACAAATTACAACTGCAATTTCGCTAGCCAATCTACGTTCATATAGTGAAAGTGAGAGATCCACAACAATGATAGATGGGCACGAATAATAGACTCATTTTCTAAGCAGAATCTCATGAAATCTTCTTTCTTTTTCTTCAATTACATCCGAAATCGATTAATATTATTACGACTATTCTTCATTGGCTGTCCACGGATTCTATTATCAAGAAGTGTGGCTTGTTGAAATAGTTTTTTTGACCGACTGCTCCAATTCAAATCATACGAAAAATTGGTTTAAATTTTTTCCACCTGTCTACTTTTTGAAAAATAAAATTGCTATTAAGTATTTGGAGTAAAATGTACAATTTTCAAAAGTATTAGGTCAAATAATAAATTTTATAAGTTAAAAATATAAATATATGTTTATGATCGCATTTTGGTCCATTAATAAAGTTAAAACAATAAATATATTGTCAATAAAATAAAATTATTTAAAAACCATTTAATTAAGTTCTTTGGGCCTATATACTTTAATTAACAAAAATAATCTAATTTTAAGTTTATATTTTAAAATGCGTGGACGTGTTAGGACTGTATACATAAGTATATATTATTATATAATAAACATATATTTCAGTTGTTTGTGAAAAGATGGTGGGTAGAAATTTATCTGGGACAATGACAGCTATTGATAAGTCAGTATTATTAAAAGCGTGTAAGCTGCATTGAGTTTATAACAAACAGTGAATTCGAGTCAGCATTTGAAATTGGTTGGTGATTTCCTTTTCAGTACAACATTGTTGGATACATCGCTTTACTAAGCTGTATCCACTTCTCATTGGAAACTTGGGGATGAAGAATAAAAAATTTTAAAAACAACAGTTTTTTCAACAGAGAATGAGAGATACCTGTAGCACTTTTTTTTTAAGTCTTTGCCAGCCATTACTTGATTCATTGTAACGTCATAGTGGGATTGCACCTATGAAATTGTTGCTCAAGTTGATGATGAGGGAATAATTGTGTTAAGAATGAAGCAAAAAGAGAAATGTAATCATAAAGAATGGTATAGTATTCTATTAATCTTTCAGTCTTGAATTTCAAAGTATAATGTAAAGTCAGTACAATATTTGATGAATAATAAAACTGGAAATAAAGAGTACTAAACATATAATCTCAAACACTAGGAATTTGAACCCAGAACAAACATTTTATTCTTACAAGTATAATTTCAACTCCTGTGTCATACTGTTGATTCTGCTGATGAATTGAGTTGCGTTGGCATTGCTTCTTGCTTGTTTGTCAAGGTGGACAAAATCTTGGTTTGATGTCAATATCTGAACTAAGAGCTTTTCCATTATGTTGAACATATATTGCCTTGGAAAACTAGCCACTGATGCCATCAGATTGCTTGGACAGAGATGATTCGACTAGTTCTGGAACCCGATCAAGCAAACGATTCATATCGTCTGGAAATTCAGCCTTGGCTCGGTTAGTCTTTCCTCCAATAATCACTGAAGTTCCATCTTGTAAGGCCCATATCTTTAGATTGACAAGAGATGACAACAAATGAACATTAAATATCACGTAATGCATCAGAATCACGGTGCAAATAACATTTGATAGAAACATCATTAGAACCTATCATTTGAAAACCTTGTGTTCTATAGAGTGCAAATGCCAGACAATTGACATGTTAGTCATACATTAGAACTATTGTGAAGTTGGTCATTTGATTACCCATGGTTATTGTTATTTCAAAATTATATCGTATTGTCTCAAATCCTATGCTACTGGATGCACTGTTAAGAAAAAAATTAGTGAATTGTATAGCACGAGGCATCATAGTATAGACAATAAAAACGGCTTGTGCTCTTGTGCAATAAACCAATAATGAATTATACTTCCAAAAATCACAACTTCACCTGTGTATGAGATAAGAAACTGATGCAAGTTGTGAGCATTAGAGCACCAAAACCAGCATACACGATTGGCACTCCAGGGTCAGTCTGTAAGTAATTAACATGCATTAATTCTAATGTACTTAATTTATAAAATAGATACCAATTACAAATTGATCTGTATGCATTAAATCAAAGTTACCTTCAGGTCAAGACCAGTACTCCCGATAGCATCAACAATAACAATTTTTGTGCCATCAATGTCAATTGGAAGCTTAGAGTTAGGTCGTCTGACTCCTGCAAATTTCCCTTGTTGATCATATATGACTATTGACTGCAGATCACGAGCAAGCATTGATCTAAAATTTAACAAGATGGAAGAACAAACTAAGCGCTTACTGAACTTCAAAAATTTTAGAGGAAAGAAAATTAAGTACTGAATTCTTGCCTAAAATGTAAGTGTGAAAGAAATACGTACATTCCCTTGACATTAGAAGAATTAACATCTCCAAGAGGTAAGAAAGTCCCAAACAGCTTTTTGTCTCCATTGACTTTTAGAGGTGCCATTGCCAAATTGAAAGGTCCTTCATCATTCTTAAGTACCTGCAGTGCTGAAAAACTCCAATCTGTCTGATATATTGTGATCCCACCATACCTTAAAGGGTCGTTTACACTAATTGTTTTCCTCATCACCTCCTTCCCTCCAATGTCAAACAGAGAAAGATCACTATGAAACTGCTTCACCTGTAAACCAGAAGAAATACTTAGAATGAAAAGTAAAACATTGCATTAGAACAAAAGAAGTTTTGGAGTTTCACAAGAAAGATCAGACAAAGCTTATAATGCACGATACCTAGAACTCCTTATAAAGTTCCCCTTCCTTTATGCTAGTTACTAGACAAGAAAATTGACACTCACCTCTCCACTATTATAGTAATCCATGTAGAATTTATTGACATGAACCTCAGTGCTGAAAGCATCAGTAGGAGTAGAAAGAAATCCATTTGGGCCTAACACGTCACCCACAACAAAATTCAGCCCTTGTGGAACTGTAACTGAACCTCTGAAGCTCCCAGTTGCACTAAGAGTTCCACCTGCCATTATCAGCAGCATCGCCAAATGTACTCCAATAGGGGCAAACCGACCAACCAGTCCTTTAAAGGCGTACAAAGACGGTCCTTTCAAGAATACCTGTATTCACTAAAGGCAAGCATAATAAGCAGGAAATCTTACATATAAGGTAGCAATATACAAGGAATAAAAATGATATAAGTGCTGACTGAAAAAAAAAAAATTACAGAAAATGCTCTATGCATTCAAGTGAGACATTGGGGTCTATGGTGAATGATATAATTGATTTTTGTTACATTCATAAATGATCTGTCACAATGACTGCTGGCATTTAGAATAAGACTGTCAGTACCTTCTGATGACTCAAATACTATTTAATCTGGAAGGAAATTAGACTTCACAAATAATAACGAGTGAAATCTGAATTCCATGAGTATCAATGAATAACGCTGTTAAAAGAGCAAGTCTACCCAGAAAAAGAACATCAAATATTATTTGTGTACTGAATCGGTCAATACATGTAAAGTTTGGAAACCAAGATAAATTTTAAGTTTCAAAGAATAAAGAACAGATGAAAGAAAACAAAGTAAGAAAGGATGCAAAATTATTACCTCATATCCCGCACCCATCAGAATAACACCAAAATCTTGAATAGATGCCCTTGGAAGAGTATCCGAAAATTCTTGTTTTCGGATTGCCTCAGCAGAATGTAAAAAACTCCATCTGCATTAATTATAGAGTTGTGTTAACAGAAAGCTACTCCAAATGATTTCCAATTGAGCAAAGGATTTTGGTAGAAATAGCCAGACCTTCTAGCAACCTTAACGAGGGGATCTGTGTTGTGTAAGTGCAGGCCATGAGTGATAATCCCATCATAACCAGCAGTCCAAGGAAAATGGGAGACGAGAACATATGATCAAACCCAAGCGTGAGAATCCATCTCCAAGTGAAGAATCCAAACACAGGATTATCTTCTGGGTACTTCTGGAAGTAGAAATCCGGCGCCTCACCTTGCTCAATCGCAGTACCTACAGAACCATTGTGCGCAGGGCAAGCCAATTTCCAATAACAAAGGATCAGGATACAGTGTCAACGAGTACAAAACCTTCAAAGAAGCTAGGTTTAAAGAGGCATCCATTGCTAAGAATTAAGTTAAATCTCTATTGGCTAAAAAAGAGTTTTTCAGAACACGATGCCTTTCTAGTGCGCTCTTTTACGGAATACATATTAATGTTATGTGAATTCATTTGTAAATTCACTAATTTGATCGATTTAATTTGCTGAATTGGCTTTAAAACTGCAAACAAGGGCAGGTGGAAGTTCAGGAAATCAATAAATGATTTAGGGCCTCTGAATCTAGTGGCTGACCCAACTTTCTCGTCAATGGACATGCTTAATCAACCTTCAGGTCCTATGTTAAATTAATTCCAGAGCATATCATAATATTCCTTTAGCAAGCAATTTAGAAATTACTCACCATAATTACCTGATGCATAAACTGCACCTTATAGAGGCAACATACACCAAAATAACGTAAATAATAATAGCAGTTTTAAGACCAAAAACAAAGACAATAATTCTACTTTAATCCACTACAACAATAAAAACCCAATTCACAATATCACAACCAGAAAACTATAAGCAGCTATGAGTAAAGAGTAAAGCAAGAATAAAAGGCAACATACCAAGGGCCATGAGGGCAGCAATAGCAGCCATTTCTCCAATAGCCAAAGGCAAATTAGACAAAACAGCCAATACCCTTCTAGGCAACCTCTTAACCAACCCAATAACTCCACTCTTACTCTCTACTTCCCCCGAGACTTCATCATTTTTCAACGGCGGCGGCGATGAATCCGAGAAAACAATCTTCTTGGATACGTTATCCTTCTTCTTTTTGACATCTTGGGAGGTTCTTAGCTTGCAAGAAATTGTCAAAGAAATAATGCGTCTGCTGAAGCGAGTGTGGAGTTGGGGATTGAATGTAGAGTGAAGAAGGGGAGCTTTGAGAATGTGAGTTCTGGCGGGTAGTGTCGGAGGTTTCAGAGTTCCCATTGATGGAGATTTTGGGACTACTCTGTTTCAGATTGCATTAGCGGTTAGCGTCTAATAACGACCATTGCTGTTAGTTTATCCTTTAGAGACAGATATTTTGTTGAGGTGGCTTTATGAATAGATAAAGTAACCAATAAACGTTAGGCATCTCAGTGTCAAAAAATGATTAGTTAAGTCTTCAATTACTAATAAAGACAGAATGGCACTTTTACCCTTATCACCATATTTTATCTCCTAAATCTTTTATAAATTTTTAAACCTCAATTTCTTCCTCACATTTATGGAAGACCACTTTATTCAAAAGGTATTTACCCTTCAACAATTCACTATTTTTTTCGTAAATTTTTTAGCGTCAAAGACGAAAAGAGTAATTAAAAATTTTGTAAGGATCCAAGCGGGAAAAAAAAACTCTACTAGGGATGAATGTGTAAGTCTATCTTATCAAAAATGTCAAAATTATCGAGAACGACATGTCGTGATATTTGCAAAAGATCAATTCCCCATTTGCCCTCCTGAAATCCTCTTATCGTGTACGATAACCAACTAAATCACGACCTCACAAACAGCTTCACTTGCAGTTAGTTGACACAAAAGCAATGCTCCACTCTCTTCACCTCCCTGTTGTTTCTTCCTACTCTCCAAACAAATCCTCAACTCCCCCATCATTCTCTTCCTCTCGAAACCCTCCTCTTTACCTCAAATTCAAGACCTCTCACCGCGAGAATCTCCGGTACCTCAGAGCCATTGGCGTCATTGATCCCAGCACAAAACCTCACAAGCTTCCTTCATCGGAGGTTGTATCACAAATCTTATCAACCTTAGACTTCTTCAAGTCGAAGGGCCTCACCGACGGCGACTTCTCCCGCATTGCCTATCTATGCCCTCAGTTTTTCTCCATCAACTTTGACCCTTCTGAGATTGAACCCGTTTTCGACTTCTTGATCACGGACTTGCATGCTTCGGTTGAAGAAAGACGCGGTTTGATCATTGGCTGTCCTCAGATGCTTTCCTCAAATATCGAATACTGTCTCAAGCCAACGCTTGATTACCTCACGAAGCTTGGGGTGAAGAAACTGAATGTGCCCAGTACGTTAAATGCCCATCTTTTGAACACGAGAGTTGGGAGATTACGCGAGACGTTAAGGTTCTTGAGAAGCATAGGGCTGAATCATCGAGAGGCGGCGGAATTTTGTGCCAGGATGCCGGCGATTTTTGGGTACAACATTGAACATCATCTGAAGATCAAGTTTGAGTTTCTGGCAGTAGAAATGGAGCGGAGCTTGGAGGAGCTGAAGGAGTTTCCTCAGTATTTTGGGTTTAGTCTGGGTAAAAGAATTGCACCCAGGCATTGGCATTTGAAGCAGAGAAATGTTCGCATTAAGTTGAATAAAATGTTGCTGTGGAGCGACAACAGATTCTATACGAAGTGGAAATAATATCTGTTTCCAAGCAACTGTTTTTATACTAACGACCATTTGCTTATGTACACAAGTTACATACCAGAAGAAGAAAAAATGTATGGGTGTAAAGAAAAAGAAGACGCAGTAGTTGCACCTTAATTTGTATTTTCTAGTTACTAAACTGAACTTCTGATAGTTTCTGAGGACCCGTTTGCTGTTATTTTCCTTCACCTAAATAGGCACATTTGGTACAATTGAAAAATCCTAGAAACAAAAAAATGAAATATCTGTACTCTAAATCACAAATTCAATGGGTCTAAAATACAAAAATATCATTTTGCCATGTAGACAGAAAAAAGAATACACCAAGAATCTTGAATGCCTTGCTACAGTCACTAGAGGCAGAGGCTCTACAGATAAATATATAATGGAATGGACTGCCTTTCTTGCATCTCAATGTGATTTATGTATACCTTAAAAGTTAGTCAACCACCTTGACAATCCATCCTCATGTCATCAATGCCATCCAAACGTTCATCAATTTCCAATGCTGCAAAAGGGTATACAGAAGAGAGTTACATTGACTTGGAATAAAATTATCAAACAAACTTTGCTATTAGCATGAAGGCTAAATGCTCTGTTTGGGTAAGTCCCCACTCTGTGCAAGCATTTGAGATACATTTCATGACTTGGATACAAAAGAATCACTCACCAGCGATTCAACTCTGTCTGGCCAGCAATTCAATGTCAGCTCCAACTTCAGCAATCTTAGCTTCTTTAGAAGCCTTAGCAACTTTGGCAATGTTCCCAACATCAAAGTCCAATGCTATTTTCTTCACAAGGCCCTCGAGCATCTGTTGAAGGGAACACAAAGGACATCACTATGAATGGAGAAGGCACACCATGGCGGAAATATTTTACAAAATGAATCAAATTAGGCTCTGATACAAAAATCCATTGTACTATTTAAGAGTTGATTTATATCAAATTAATCTAACATTCCTTAATTGCACCGCATGAAATAACTCACAACACACACAAATGATATTGTAGCTACAAGTCATCCCTCTGGTCCTAGCATATCTTGCCTCAAAAGAAGCATTTTTAAAGTTAGATGCAGGTTGATGCATCCACTTGAAATGAATGGACAGCAATATTCCAACCACGCCTATTGCTGCAAACTATAAGAATTTTCACCCTTATAATGTGAAAAATACATAGAAATAAATAAGAAGGAATCTTATGAAATGTAATATTCTCCTGGTAGACGTCATAGCATTATATAATGGACAAAAACATGCCCAGTCAAATCCTATTTGACCAAAGCTGAAAACTCATCAATTAATATGACCATCACTTCTAACCACACATATTAATGCAAGTCACAAAAACATACCAGTGTTCCTATGGCAACCAAAGCCCGGTATTTTGAATCAACTTCTATACTTTCCTCTTCAGCAATCTATGAAGAAAAGAGAACAAAGTTAATGATTTCCTATCTTTGACAAATGAATAAATTCTATTTCAAAATGGGAGCTGAAAATATAGCTCCATGTCCCTGGTCAAATTTTTCAGAAGAGACATTACATCAGAAAGAAGGTGAATGCAGTTCCATTTGGTACTGTGTAGGGAACTGACAAAATCAAGAATTACCTCAAGAGCTGCTGAAAGAACATGAGATTGACCTTCTTGATCCTTCTTTTCAATTAACAGCACCGCATAACTGTGAAGTACACAAGAAACTATATAGACCTTGAAAAGATAATTACATAAAAAAAACTCGAGCACATTCTAAACTGGATCAGTTACAAAGTGAAACTTATGTTGAAATTAATATGGAGCTCAGAAATCATAGCACACTAAAAGTTTTAACAGGTTGGATGTACAATGTCATTCTGTTCCAGCAGGAGTGAAGTATCACAGATAGGTCTTTGAGTTTGGGTATCGTTTGTAAAGAATGCACTGTGATTTGCCCACAAGCCACAAATTTAAAAAATGTCCACACCTAAATTCTCACAATTTGTAAAGTAGAACCATAAGCTGGTGTGAAAATAAACACACTGTTGAACCAAATGCAAACAAAACATTTTCTTTCACTAAGCTATTCAACTTTTCCAATTTCCATAATACTTATTCTAACAGCATCAAAATATTCAATACCAACAGAAAACACTTGTCTGCTTAGACGAATTGGATATTTAGTTCATTTTGCTGTCATGAAAGCTCCAGGTAGAAACTCCGGTGCTACGAGGTCCAGCAAAAAGGATAAACAGAAAAGTAGGACACATGGAGGAGCTGGATTAAGAAAGTCTTATATCATGCATGTGCAGCTAAATAAAGACCGATCGATGAACTGATAAGTAAAACAATACTCAAAATATGTATTGACAGAGAATACTTACTTGAGTATCAAGGTAGAATAAGACAACTGCACATTCTTATTAGGAGATGAATAACAACTTGAAAATGCATCAAGAATCTGCAAGATTAAAAAGAGAGAGAGAGAGAGAACAATATATCAGAATATATGAAAAAGAAAACTATCATCTATATGAGATACAAGCTATGTATGAAACAAATGCAGACTTATCCATGATAACTATTTTAAAACTGTTGGTAAAAACACGACCCAAAACAGAAAATTATTAGGTAAGGGACCCAAACACCAATGATGTCAAGCCCACTAGGCCCAAGTCTGACAGGGCCTCTCATGTTGAGCGTGGAGCTGACGAGACTAAGACCAGGAACCAAAAAGTTGACTAGGAATTGCTTTGATTGAGAAAATTTGTTTACATTAATTGACTCATTGACACAGAGTGAGTATGTAGGTTTGAACACTGGACTTCAGCTCCGATATCATGTTCCTGAGCCGCATCACCCAAAAGCTCAAGCTGTTGGTAAGGGCCCAATAGTAGTATTTGAAGTCAAGTCTAACAAAAATAAAGGCACTAAAAGGCACATTTCTTTGCTCAATAATCAAACTTACTCTCAGGAAACAGTTTCAAGTACTGAACCTGCAACCATTACTAACTTTCTATACATAATATAAGGTCAGAACACAATAATAGAGTAGGGATTCTTACCTCACTGCGATGCTTTTGTAGCCAGCTGTACCAGGATGAATTCTTGAACAGATTAGTTACAGCACGGATGCCGGTTAAAAGATTTGCAGGAAGTGGAGGATTTGAGGAGACTTTCTCAATCATTTCCATTAGTACATCTAGTTAGAGAATACAAAGTTTACAGCAAAGATCAAACTTCAATGAATAGAAATGTCAAAGAAAAATACATGAAACATAACCAACACTTGACCTCAAATGAGAAAATTTAGGGACTGTTTCCAGATAATAACGATTCGTATAAAAGCTTAAGCTAATAAGAGGTGCAGTAATAATATATTAACTCTTTAAGTCCCTGGCAGGGAAAATTTAATAAATGGAATTGTCACGTGGACCTTAATATACACAAAAATACTTTTGGATCCACAAGTATATTCCATGTTTATCAACAAAACAAAGATTGTCATACATCATGACATAGGTATGTTGTACCATAAGATTATAAATAAAATCGATTGTCAGTATAAAAACTAAACAGAAAAGATAAATGTCTCTCTCTAATACCATTTTCATTTTCAACATGCTTGAGAAGTAGGCTAGCTCCATCAGGATGCAGGATGGTCATCCTCAGAATATCAATAACTGCAAAAGTAGAAAGCACAATAGCTAGAAAGTGAGGGGAAAAAAAATATATATCCTTGATATATCAGAGAGGTACAAGTATTAGGCACAAATATGAAACCATAATCCAACAGAGACTATAAAATATTAAAAATTGACTACACTGAAGTCTGTACCACAATAAACTAAAATTTATTGGAAGAACCTCAATGAGCAACCATATACTAATAGTAATAGCCTTACAAACCTGGAAATATCATTGCCGGAGGCCATGTTTTTAGCAATTTCAACAACAAGGAAATGTCAACATCTGCAAAACTACTACAATGGTAGTGTGACGTGTCCTTCAAAATTTTAACAACAGCAGCTACTCTCGATATCTCAAGCTCTGACATGGACAAGTTCTTTTTTTCCTTCAAAAGGTTTCCAATAGATCCATTATAAAGGAAACAATGTACACAATAAATAGATAACATAGAAGAGGATATAGCAAACTAATAACTAAAAGCAAAATAAAACCATGCAATTATCACTCAGGTCGGTCTAGATAGACCTAGCAATATCTAATGTTTGCAAAAACAGAATATTAGGCAGCACATGCATACATGCACATGTACATATATAGATACATTCATAAATTTCTACACGAGCGCGCACACACACACACACACATGTATGTGTGTATGTATGTATGTATGTATATGTTCTATGCCAATAAAGATGATGCGATCAGCTAATGATATTAGTCTGAAATTATACCTTGTTTTTCAATAACAATATCTACTTTCTTATCAATAAATTAATAAATAAAACTAAACCCCTAAAAAAAATTTTATATCATCAAACGTGACGGTTAGGTAGCATTTAAGAAATTACCATAAAATCACTATCATGCATCAACAAGCGATTTAAGTTTACTTTAATTAGGGATGGTCTCATGAGATAGATTGCCGTGGGGAAAAAGAATAGTAAACATTATGCGAAGAATGAACCATAATGAACAACAACAAATGGAAAAAAAGATAAGGAGTTGGAATGTAAAAGCTTGAATAAAAATTTCAACCTTTAAAAGAACATACCAAGTCAGATAATAAAGCATTGTTGAACTCCGTAATTTTTTTAAGGATCCCATCAAATTGAGCCGCATCTAAAATAAGCATTCCTTTCTGAAGACCATATGTTAAAGAACAAATATGAAGTAAAAGAAGGATACCAAAATGACTAAATAAATGAACATATAAAATATTTATAAAAAGAACTTGTCATGTATATCTCAAACAAACATGCATCACAAGCCTCTTCACCAAAACATCACAACACTTTCAAGTCAAAAGCTCTAAGAGTGTACCTTTGGGATATGCTTGAATGTAGGTTTTGCCGGTATAGCTGTTATCCACAAGATGTTGAAAACAAATTAGATCTTGTCTAACATTAGAGAGTATAAAAATAATGAATAGCATCAAAGATAGACTAAGAAAATCTGAAATTTCATTTTCTCATATATACATACATACCAGACATGCTAGAGGGTTGTCCGGGCACATAAGCACTGGCTGGAATGAGAAACAGATGAATGTCAATCATGCGAAAATGAAGCAAAAATGAGGACTATGACATACAAAGGATCAAAAAGCCAAAACCTAATGCACTCACCGCCAGTGTAGGGATCACGAAATGATGTATTGAGAGTAAAGTCCTTTTGTCCAGTATTTTGAAGTATAAACTCCACAATTTGTTGTCGGTAAGAAAAAGGAAGATTCTCCTTGAGAAGCCACTTATCAGCAGCATCGTATGGATTATCTGAGAGTTTAAAAATATTTGATTTTATTAACAAATACAAGCACGATTAATTTTGGTATGTTTAAGTAAGAAATATTGCATTTAGGGCTATTTTGCAACATTAAGGAAATTGTTCTTAAAGGACAGGAGGATGCATGGTGGGGACCATGCAAAGCTTAAAATGGAATATGAGTGCAGAAGGACCAGCAATAATAAGCCAGGCCTCCTCTTTAAAAGCATTATTTCCTTTCACTATTTCCAAGCAAAACAAAAATAACTAAACAGAAAGTTGGGTAACGATAAGTTCTGTGATGGGAAAAATGTTTACATAAAGCTTGCCAATAACTTACAAACTTCAGCAAAGTTCACGGATGGTACATTTATGTTCACTGGCAAAAATTAGGCCAGAAAGACAAAAAAACCTAAACCCATGGTAAGATAAGCCAAATCACAGGAAACCATGTTCAGAGTTTTAAAAAAATCTGAATTTCACTTACAGTGAAGGAAGCCAACTTCATATAAATTATAGGACCACAAATCAAAGAGGGAATTTTATATCCTGAGATGTAAAATATAACAGTTCCAATCTTACAACAAAAATGCCAAACTAACTTTGAAGATAAGTCAAGAAATCTCCATATCTTAGTAGAAGTCTTCTGTAACATAATCAAATTTCAGTAATAGAATATAATTCCAAATTGCATTCTAGATGGTTTTCTTTACAAAAGAATGATAAACTTTTGGGAAAGGAGAAATATGTTATGAAGTGAAACCAAAAGTATCAGAGTCTAAGCTTTAGGGTTGACGAGAAAGGAATGATTTCTGGATAATAGCTATCAAACATGAAAATTAGAATGTAAGACTAAAAAAAAAACACAATATAGAAAAAAACCAAAATACCTGAACGGTTGTACGGCAACTTACGAGTGGGCTCCCCATCCCCAATATCAACATCAAAAACTGTGTGATGGAAAGTGGAAAAGAATTAAGACTTAAGAATACATAAAACGATATAAGAAGCTACCGTGAGAAGTGAAATGCTAACCATAGTCATATTGAATTCCATCAAGAATAGGACGGTTCATGCCATCATCTGGCCCATCAACAACTTCGCCAAGCTAAATTTGGACAACAACCAAATATAAACATTCATGCCATGAAATAATCGAAATGGAAAGATAAAGTAATTAAAAGAACACAGAAACTCAACATGTAAAGGTACAAAAATTGAGAGAATTAATTATTCTTAAAAAAATGGACAGTATAGAGGTCACAAGAAGAATATGACCAGGAAGTTAATAAAAAAAACTGATTAGCATGAAAATGGAGATTACTTTATCCCATCTCTGTTCCTTCATATCCCATGAATATGCCACACCATTGTCCCCTTCTCGAACAACTTTGGTCTGGCCAGCACTGGTTCCTGATCAAAAGCATTAAATATTAGACAATATATGACAGAATCTTGCAAAAATTTTAACCAACCACACTGTTCATACTTCAGTGAATCAAAATTTTCGCACCTTTTCAGATAACAGTCAGGATATTTATGGATATTGCTCACAATTAAAATTCAGAATTTTATGACTTGTTTTCGAGGTTGTTCATGACAGAAGAAAATTTTGCTTGGCACTGGCAAATAAATGATATCTATATGACATAAGTATTTCTATATTTTAATATTCAACAGAGATGGATGTCCATCCAGCAATTGAACCATCATCATCTAACACTAAAATAGTCAATTGCAAGATATAAAAATTGAGCCAAGTGTTACACCTGGAATCTGTAAAGCCTCAAGCCCAGGTAAATCTTCCAATTTCAATCCACCAACCCTCTTCCTAATACAAATAGAAAAAGACAAAGTAGGCATCAGGTGAAGCTACATTGAAAAGGATAACTACCTCTTAAATTGATCCAACTTGCAATCAGCTGCCATAAACCATTTAATCCAGACAAGTTTATAAGGGAAGGAGATAGATATTTGAGCTAGACTAGGAGATTGATATTTGTGCTGGACTTCCCAATGAAAATACTTTACCTTATTATAAGTCAGGAAGCACTAGTCTCAAAAAATGATACCCATATTAAGTTATTATGGAACTGGCTATTGATAAAGGGTAATACCTGCTGAGCTTGTATTGAGAAAGTTCAGAAGCATACGCCTCCAGTTCAAGCGAATCCGCAACCTTATCGGAATGCACTGTCCAAATGCGCGTAACTCCATCTGAACATGCTGTCACAATATCCCCATTTTCCAAAAATTTGGCATCCCAAACACAGCCAGGATGCTCTATGCTTTGAACACATATTCCATCTGCAACAAGGCATGAATGCCCCATTGATACTAAACATTTTCATCCAGGTCATGTTTAACTTGATACTTCAGAGTTATAGAGAATACAAACAGATTAATGCTAATTAGCAGTGTCTATCATGCTTAAGTTGAAATTCACAATCCTGACCTAAACCAGGCAAAACCCAGCTAAATAATGATTATGGCACAAACAAGAACGATGGGTAGTTTCTGAAAGCATAAGGATCACATTTGAAACAGAAGCATGAATATCAAAAGCAATTACCCTTCCATATCTTTGCAAAACGATCTTCACTACCACTGACAATAAGTCCAGATGCATGACTATCAACTGAATAGACAATAGCAGTATGACCAACCATCTCCATTAGTACTTGACCAGTCAATGCCCACAATCTGATGGTACTGATACAATGAAAACACGCAAAGTAATAACAAAGCTGGCATTAAAGAGAAATAAAATGCTGAAAAATTCAAATGCAAAATAAAGAAACCAATAGGAAACAGATAAATTGAATAAAGAGACAGCTACTATATTGTGTGAGTCCGGATTCTACACCAATGGATACAACAACTTAAGTGGATACACAAGATTTATTGCTAGCATTTGCACTCTCTTGGGAAGCTTCAAGTAAAATTAATGAGTAGTCTGAGCAGATGATTACGCTATAGTCAACTCTCTACAAAAGGCAACCATTTTTGTAATTGATAACAAAGGCACCAAGACAAAATGTTAGCATAGTTCTTGTAGCATGTCTGCTGGAAAACCGTTCAGTTGAAAATAACTCGCAACCCAACTAATTGAACTCATACACCAATCTAGATATCCCTCACCAAAAGGAAGCAATGTTCATATCTAATGATTAAACATACAATTCTCTATCTTTGCTAGAAATTGAACCATAGGAAAAAAAAATATACTTTCAAAGAGTTCGCCATCCTCTCACCATTCACCATATTCAAAAATAAAGGATGCATAAAAGCTTTTTATTTCTTGAAACAATAAAAGGGAGCAAGGGCTAAGAATAAGCATCTACAGCTTGACAGAGCAGGGTTTCAATAGATTCAAGTACGCAATACAACAACATTTCTATGCTTATTTTGTTCAAGCACCAAGTTCTAATTTGCAAACCCACCAAGATTAAAATATCAAATCTTTCATCTTTTCCTTCGTTTTGAACTATATACATTATGCTGGTACTTATTCGCGTATTTTTATTTGTATGTCCCTTTTATTTTCCTTTGAAATTGATGCACTAGTTTTACATTACCATTGCCATCAGCAAGATAAGCATCTGAACTTGAGCAAGACTCATTAATGCTAGGAAATAACAGAAGAAATAGAACTTAAAATAGAGATTCTGACCAATCATGTGATGCAGAAATAATTCCCACACCAGGCATCACTGACAAACACCGAACCGTATCTGTCAAAAATATCAAATTGAATAAGAAGCACCACCTAAGAGAAATTAGACATGCAACTTCAATCTACACAGAAAAGAAGATGATCCTCAGGCACATAGACCATATGTGTGCACAAGTAAAAGAATAAGATCATTAAGCATCTTTTAACAGCACGTATTGCATTGATATTTGACATGTTAGACATTGTTGCAAGGATGTCTATTAAATGGATGAGAGTGATTTCACAGCAGCAAAATCACCAGCAATTTGTAATAACAACATATCAGCAAGCCACCCTCTATAACTGAAAAACATCACCACAAGTGAAAACCTTCAAGTTGCAAGTGATAAAAATGCACGCAGTATGAAACAGCGATCAGGCATACTAATTGTATGTACATATGTATGTATGCATATGATGGGACATGAGAAGGTAAATACAGGAGTGGACCGGGTATCAACCGGAAAAAATTAAAAAATAAAAATAAGGAATGCAAATGGGGATAATTATGAGCATTGACAAGATACATTTTATGTTTATCTAATCATCAGATGTAAAACATGCAAACAGAAAAGGAGAAAAAACCTGAATGTCCAACAAAAGTTTGGGCACATGCCTTTCCTTTCCAAAGTTTTATGGTCGTATCACTTGAACCTGTAATGTGGTAGAACGCAGATTCAAAGATTATACATTCGTAGATAACGCACTTATGGTATCTGCAAGTACAAATCTACATAGAATGTAATCAAAGCTTCCATTTTCAAATTTGATTCATGTAGTGGCAAAGCCCACGCAATTCACATTTTTTAGAAGGCCGTTGAGAGAGAATCAGACTTAGATTTATAGAAGTAGGTGTACTAGTGCAAGAATATAGGATGAAGATGGAAGCAAACATTTATTGTAGTTATGGAAACTAGGATACATCAGTCCTAGAATGAGAAAAAGAAGATATCTGTTCAGGAAGAAGAATCAGAAGATGCAAGACAATGGTATGTCAGGAAAGCAAACTAAAGATGACTTCAGCAGCTTCTCAGCCCCAAAAAAGATAAACAAACTCACTTACTCCCAAAAAAAGAAGGAGATAAAAATTGAAAAATTAGCAATGTCTGCTCAATCACTTTAGTAATAACAACTACTTTAAAAGAAAAACCTGAAACAATCTCGCCTGAGAGGAATCCTTATAACAGTTTGGATTGGTGCATTATTGCCTCCCAGAACTCAACAAGTTTTCCTTTCCTCCACCGTCTTAAAGTGATGCTGTATGGCCCCTTAAAGAATTAAATTATTTACTCATGTTTCAACAATGGGTTTAACTAGTGACAATGATCATGTCTTAAATTTACACACTAAGTCAATTGTCTAATTAAATTTTGGAAAAACTAGAAATAATAACATTTCCATTTTAGAAACAATAAAATAATTCTTTAAGCTCAAACTATGCATATTGGTTCTATGTTAGCTATGACTAATTAAGAAATTACAGGATGTGATTAACTTTAAGTAAAACTTCCATGTTAGAGTTATCTGCATAAGATGAAAATGTTTTCAATACCCCTAAATATCTGTTATAATATGTAGGAAATACTACAGGTTTAATAAAAAGGTTCAAATAAGTAATGTCGAACTAAAACATGGACATCTTTAATCACTTGCCAAAAAGTGGTGACACAATTAAATTGAGCAATACTCAATAACAAAGCTATTTTTAGAATGATATATGTTATAAAACTGTCATGCAGTGCTTGCAATCAGTAAAGTGGTGGAGAGAAGGCATTGTCTACAACACCATTATAGATACTTCAATATTCCATAGGTTTAGCATCTCTTTCAGTTCAATATATGATCATCTGGTTCTAGGGTAACAGATTTCCAACTATGAGGTGGACATCACTGCAAGACTGCTGCTAACATAAAAAATGGCAGAGTCGGTAACTAACAGCATACGCATGTTAATGAGTTTATAGGACATAAGAAGTTTGTGACTAGCTCCATAAAACAGCAGTGAAGATAAATATGAAGGATTAACCCAAATGGTTATTGATAAAAACTAAATTTTCAAACAGTACAAATGCAGATGAATCTTTATTTGCTTGACATGGAAGAATCCAGCTCAAAAATATCTTGAAACTTTTCAGGAAACAAAGGAAGCAGAGGAGAAAAGATGGCTGCAGCAAATCGGTTCTTCCAAAAATCAGCTTACCCTGTCAACAGATGAATAGATATCCTCATTATCCAATGTGACACCAGTGACTTGCAACTTACTATGACCTTGCAATCTGCTGCACCTTTCTCCCACTTCCCTCTCAGTCCCAAACCGGCCCATTGGCTATTAGCCACCACAGCCTGAACCGCCTTCTGGGAATTCCTCATTAGGTGAAATCATACCAAAGGACCAACAAAACGCTTATGGTATTTTTGATGAGTACTTCCTCTTGTCTGATGCGTCCAAGACTAGAACCTCTGTGATTTATCTGGAGTAAAGTTGCAATACCCACATTGTCACACATATCCACATGACCTAATAGAATATGTGTCAAAATTCAAAATATTGCACATACGCAAGCATATCTCTAGCATTATAAGAGTATTTGTGCATCTAAATATATGCAAATTAACCAGAAATTCAATTGATGGGTTCTTTCAAATTCTTATAAGCCATAAATACCGCATTTCAAATAAATCAATTTCTAGTCACGACTTCGTGTATATGATGATCAACTTCGGTCTGACTGTTTTCTAACTATAATGCCATTATATCATAATATCAAGCACACATCAAATTGGTTCACGGAGACAATACAAAGAATAAGCCGATCAACCTTAAGATTAAATAATCTGATGTAACACCCAATTGCATCAATTTACTACAAATTATAAAGTCATTAATTGTTATACAATTGCGTGATTGCCATAATTGGTTGAAATTTTGTGAAACATTTAGATGTGAATACAGACTGGTTGTTGGCAGTATGAAACTGCTGTGGTGCGATATTTAAAAACGAATTTTAATGAAAAATAAAAAAGATAAAGAAAAGAGAACGGTGAGAGAGAGATCTTACGTCGTCTTCGTGGCCACGAAGCTCGGAGCTCAGTGGTAAGTCTTTAAATCGATGTCCATCATCACGGTTTACTAGAGTGTTTGAGAACTGAAAAGAGGTTTAAAGCGAGATTTAAATTAAATTGGCATCATTTGCTTCTCTAATTTATTTTCCCTTCTTACAATTTTTGTAATTTTCTTATCGAGAAAGATATATTGTTGGGTTGGGCTTCTTTATTGGATGGGTCAATTAAAAAAATAATTTCAATGTTATTAATGAAACAAATTTTTTTATTTCTAAGGTGCCTTGTGGATTACAGTATTACTTTCTACTTACCAGTTAAGAAGAAAGGCAAAGAAATCTAAAAGCACACCGGCTACATAGAGAGCTCTTTAAGAAAATCTAATTTGCATCGGCCAGTGTTTTGGTGAGAACTCTTCTTGTGAACCCAAACTGAAATTTCTTTGGTTCCAATTCAGTTCGGTTTTTTAATTTTTAACGCTGCTATGTTTGGCAGGGGTTATTCAATTTTTGTTCAGTTTTCTATTCAATTGATTAAACTATTTGGTTTTTCTTAATTTGCAAGCCAAGCCAAATTGGTTGTTCGGTCGATTCTTCGTTGCAATGGTTATTTTTCCCACACTGTTTGTTAAATAAGAAATCATAGCTAAGAAGTAATTACTTCCATCTTATATTGAAATTATCTACGTGGTTGGGTCTATATATTATTTAGAATAGTGTTGGGGTGTAGAAAAATAAAAAAAAATAAATAAAAGAGAATTTGCCATCTGTCTCTTGCTCTATCTTTCTCTTCATTTTTCTTTTTGTTTTCTAAATGTTTTCTCTCATCTTTTTCTACTAGAATTTAAAAAACTGTTGCAACACTCACATGAACATTAATTGATTTATAAATAAAGCATCAAACTAAAATGTAATGAGTTCAAGTCCCGGAAATAAAAAATATTTATGTAACTGGATCCACACCTCATTTATAACTAAGAAACTGAATAATTTTTATAAACTCGCTTATGATCAAAATGGGTAATATCTAGACCAATTAACATTTTAAATAAATAAATAACATTTTAGTTTAGAATTATACAGAATTTCCAACGTGAACAAAAGCATATTTTTATACTAAATGCAAATTATTTTTACATTTTCAATTGATTCCTCCAAACAAAGCCTTCAATTGAGTAGGTTTTCTTTTTTTTTTTTAATTAATTAATTTCATTTAAAAACCAATAATGTCAAACAGTACAAGCCCAATTGGAAAAACAAATAAATGACCACATCTGGCTTTAGTATATATATGAGCTCAAGCCTAAAATTAAATATGTGGCCTGTATTAACCAATAAAAACCAAAAAAGAGAGAAAATTTTTACTATTGGCTACTTTATGCAAAAGATCTTATGGGACTCACCTAATATCACCCACTCAATAATGTAGGTGAAAATGTCTTGGATGAAACAGTATAACTTACAACAATGGTAAACAAAGCACAAGCAACTAATATCCACCTCTCTCTGGTAATCCTCCAAGGTCTTGGATGAAATCTTTCCCAGCGTCAGGCCATTCTTCCCACTCGTCTGGACCACCAAAAGAATATTACACAAACTATGAGCCTTAATATTAAATGTGGACCAATATAAATAAAATATGTATTGCTTAGCCAATCCTGTCATAAAACTCATGCATTGTTTCAGCGTGAAAATCTCAAAATGGCATGTCTAAGCATCAGCTAAAAACAAACAAACTCAAAAAAGTGGAAAATGTAATGAAAATAAAAAGAAAAAGAAAAAAACAAAAATTTATATAAAATGAGAGTCAAAAAAATAATTTTAAAAAAAACACCAGTAAGCCAGAGCTCTGGCCAGATAGTTCTGATTGAAACGAAAGAATGCAGACAGTTTGTTGGCAGGCTCTTTTAACCATTTCAAGGATGGACTGTCATATATATTAATTTTATTTAAAATTACTATTTATTTAAAATAATTATCTACTTTTAGAGATACAAGTATTAATCAAAATTTTATATTTAATTTTGCTAATATATATTCTCAATAAGAGCAATATAACTAATCATTAATTGTCTATGACATGGTTAACCTTGACGCATTTTTGACCCTGGATCCTTTTGGAATTCAACTAACTTTATTATTCTCCCTTATCTTTTAGTTTCCATATCCTTATTCATATTTTATAGTAGTTGTTTTCCTAGTGAAACAAAGGCAATAAACCAGCAATTATGCTAGATAATTAAGAAAGCAATATATGTTTGACATATTTTTAAAAAGAAACAATAATAAGCAGTTAATTAATAATAGAATAAAGAGAATAAAACATAAATTTCCAGAACTTTAACTTTGATGGTTGGAGACTTTGACAACAATGATCAGTGAAGTAAAACAATTGATTTATAATTGATTTTCTTCCTTAAATTGAAGTGATAGAGAAAGTAGTTTTTCAATAACGTGAGAGTATCGTGTACTTTTTTCATTGGAAAAATATTAATTAACAAATATGTGACTTTTTATATAATTTAAAATGAAATATCTAAGGTTATAATTAGAATATTAAATAAGGTGCTTTTGTAGGGAATAAATAGATTAAAATTGTTAATCATAATGTTACTAGAAAGATTTTTGTAGGAAATTTGAAAGTGAAAAGTTTGTTACGGGATATATAATTATAAAATAATAAAAAATATAAATCAATAATTAATAGCTATAAAATTTAGACTAAATTATAGGTATTCATCTACAGTAAGGAAAGAGACACTCTTATTCCTTATACTGAACTTTAATTCCCATTAATAATATGCATATTATTCATCTTGTATGCATTGATCACAGAGCTTGTTTTGTTGATTTGATCTTTAAATCATATGGATTTAAATAATATATTTCATAATATTTTATAGATTAAGACTAGGAAGAATTAGTGAAGAATATGATCGATTTATTTAAGACAGATGATTAACTTCTACTGCTTAATCTAATACTATTGTATAGCTTGGTTTGAATTGGGTCATGTTGTGTTTACTAATTAATAATGAGAAAGCAGGCTGAAAACAAAATGGACTGGGGTAAAATGGTCTAGAATTTAAATGAAGTAATGAGAATCGAGAATAAATTGTTTATTTACTTGGTGAAGATAAATCAAAATTAGCTATTTCCATTGATGTGTTGAACATCTTTGAAGTGAAATGACACGGATAATTTACTAAAAGTACCGTTGTTAATTATTATCGTTTGATGATGATGATAATAATGCAAACATAAAATTAATAATCCCACTAATTGTTACATCAATAATCTAAGGAGAAGGTATCCATTGCCACCAGTTTTTCGCTGTTTTTAAAAAATACATAAATTTATTTTTGGAATCCACTTGAAATGTTCTTTGACACTTTACTTCGTTTGGAAATGTTATCGCTTTCTTAGTCATCATGAGGTAAAATCGTTATTTTTCTGATGACTGTGGGGTGATGGATGGTCTGTGATATAACTTAGTGGGTTAATAAAAATTAAATTGTATGCAAAAAATACAAAAAAATAGGTGGTCAAGTGAATAAATTATTTTTACGTTTTGAGGGTAAAAAAGTCATTTAAGCAAATATTCGTTAGTTTTCTTAGCAATTTTGATAAGCAGTGAAAAAGTAAAAAAATATATATATAACTTCAAAGTGGATTCAGCCCCAAAAAAGAAATGTATTTTAAAAAGTTAGAAAAATAAATTGAATGGTGGTATTTTTAATAATAATAATAATAAATAATAATAATAATAATAATAACCCGTAATAATAATAATAATGTATTAATAATAATAATAATAATAATAATAATAATAATAATAATAATCATAAATACATCGTCATCATCATTATTATAATGTCAATAACGATGGTGATCAGTTAGCTACAATCGGGTGATGGTCGGATAATAACCCAGTGACAATAGGATGGCACGGCGACGATGAGCGCGACAGGATCGCGTGTGCAGCGGTAACGAACAGCTTTGCAACGGTCCTGGCTTCGATTCAACTGTAGATCAACGGTGACAAATGGCTCGGCAATGGTCACTTGGCGTTTGGTCGGCAACATATCAATGACCATCGACATACAACTGTCATTGCTTTGGGGTTGGCTGCAGATCAAGTGCTGGGTTTTCTTTTAACGGAAGGACTCAAATTAAATTATTGGTTGTTGGAGGGCAAAATCATCATTGAAGGAATGGGTTCTGATTTCTCTTCCTCTCGGAATCAAGGCTCCCAATAGTCGATCCCAAGTTTGTGAGTCCACACAGATTTCATTCTTATTCTCAGCTTCAATTTAATAAGTAAATAAGTTTTGATTTGCGTAAAGCACAACATCAAATTTTCCTCAAAATATATAAATTAATCTTAATGGAAGGAGAAGGTTTTAAATAATTAAAAGAGCCTTAATATCACTCTTATTTTCAAACTAGAAAGTTCTGAACTTTATTATTTAAACACGATCAATAGCTTGCATTGATTAGGCTGATTGTACTTTCTCTCCTTTAACTTTAACGTGAAAAGTTTCAGTTGTAGTTTTATAGCCACTGAAGAATTCCTATGAGTCTTCACTTAGTTGTGGTTTAGGGTATAAAATAAGGATCCTATCTGAAAGAAAATTTATTTGAAAACAACTGTTTGATTTAAGTTTTTTTTTTTTTGGTTTTATCTCAAATTTAAAATATAAAAAGATTTCATATCTCATCTACTCATAATTTCAGTCGTTATAAAGTGGATTTTTAAAGGAATATTATTAACTCAGTTTTGAGTATAGATAAGAGACACAAGACAAACTAGTGTTTCTCAAATATCAATAAGTCAAATTACAAGTCATTTTAATCATTATCGTGACTATTTATAATAATTATAATGATAGAAATGTATTTTAGAAATGGTTAATATTATATATATCATCGATATATAAATAAATTTGTGTTTATACAGTTCAATGCTTTTTGATGAGAAAAATTATTTCTGCTTTATATCAGACTATTTTTGTTAAATTTTTGATGGTCTTATTATTCTTGGTGCCTTGAATCATAGGAGTTTGATTCCTACATCCTTCATATAAATAAATAAAATAAAATACAAAGAGCATGGTACTATATCAAAACTTATTTGAGACAGAAAAATTTTATTAAAAATTAATGAAAGCTCTTCTCACTAAGACCAACAGATTAGAACATATAAGCTAATTCTTGAACCAAGATATTTACTAGCAATACGTAACT